>PVIA01000122.1:84340-509340 GCA_004024845.1 Tonatia bakeri
TCATATATTGCTGCCCTAGTCCTAGAATCTGCCACTGCCCCAGAGATCCCTGGTTGCTCTTACTGACCAGTGGAATTAGAAACCAAAATGTGAACACTAAAGAGTAACTTTTAGGCTGTCTCAGCTGAAAGATCAAGGAAATGTATGTATGTTTACTAATACATTTGTATACAATATCTGTGAATGTTTCTGTATGTAACCATCTGTATCTACATTAGGCTGAATATAAATTCATATACTAACATCTCCAATCTAATCTACCACCACATGGATCATCTCCCCTTGCTTGTCTATAACCTCCCACTCCAACAGTAAGAAATCTAACTCACCATCTGCTATTTACTTATTTACTCAATTCTGATGTGCATGTAGTGTTTCCAGAGTTGTTGTCCCAGACAAGGATAATGGAATGTGTGTCTACAAGCAATTCTTTTTGCATTTAGTTTTACCGACATCACTCATTTCCAGTTCCTTAAATCAGCATCTTATCTTCCCATTCCCTTCAGTGAGATTGTTTCATACACTTGAAATACAGGTGATTCTTTTCTTTTTTTTAACTCTGCTTTTATTGTTGTCATCACCACAGTCTGCATTACATCCTGGAATCCTCGACCTCCTACTTTTTTTTTAATTAGCATGCATGATGGTGCACTCCTACTAGAAAGATTTATGAGTTGTTATTTAAAATTTAGCATCAAAGTTATTTTTGTATTTGTTTTCAAGCATTGAAATGACTCTGATTCACACATAAAATAGTTGCAAATAGTTTTAAAATAGTTTTCCTTGCAATTTCAGGATACTTTTCAACAAAATAAATTCAAACAACTTTGGAATAAAATAAAGGATTTATTTCAAAGTTGCATCACTAACATTATGGAATGACAGCTTGAGTTTTTAATTATAAATATTAAAGTTACAGCAAAAAACACCTAGAACTTACAAAAAGCAACACCACAATCTGAATTATGTCCTGATAGCTACGCACAGTACAGTGGGCCCTGAATTAATTCCAGTTCAATGGGAAATGAATAATAGGTTAGACTTAGGAACTGCATTTATTATGCTATAAGCATACTATACAAATTAGGTTGTGATTTAATAGGATTTTTACCACAATGTGACATGGTACTCAGTAAGTAAATTTTAGACTAAGATAAGCAGATTTATTATGTAAATTCACCAAGTATTAAACTGAGCAGGGTACAAGGATAATAAAAGAGAAAGTTTACTATAAGTTTTCTTTTTTCATGCAGGGCTTGAATTATTTTAAAGGTCACTCTAGCACTACAACATCCGACATATTTGAAAGAAATTCAAATCTATACACAGTACATACAAAACACAAAGAGCTAATTCCCTTAATATGTAGAGTTTTACACACCAACCAGAAAAAACATTAATAACTTAATAGAATGAGCCAAGGGTATAAAGAAAAAGGTCACAAAAGGTGAAATGTTAAAATGCCTTTTGACATATAAAAGGATATTTGAAATTATTTATGAGAAATGCAAAGTAAAACTCAGTGAGATTGCTTACTATTAGATTGACAAAAACTAAAACCACTGATACATCATCAATGGGTAGCAACAATAACCACTCACAAACACTATTGTTTGGGGAAGGCAATTCAATAATATCTGTAACAATTTTGTTCTTTTTCAGTTAGTAATTCTACCTCTAGTAATACTACCTATAGACACTCACGCCAGGCCCCAACAGGTGCATACAGGAATATTCATTCCAGCACTGTTTGTAACAACCAAAGATTGGACATTAACCAAACGTGTATCCGTAGGGGACAGGATAAATAAATTATGGTACATCTATATACTACAAGGCAGATACATAAGGCACTAAATGTTTCTCATAAAAATTATTAACAGCAAAAAGGTACCACAGAGTATAAATAACGTGCTACAATTAATGGAGAATGAAAAGGAAGAGGAGGAGGAAAAGGAGAAAAATAATATCCATGGATAAGCTTGCTTCTGAGTGGAACATACCTGGAAGACGCCTGAAGAACTAATAATGGTGGTTTCTTCTGGGGGTTGGATAAAATGTGAACTTCTTTTGTAAAATTTTATTGTTTCTTACCGAGTGCATGCATTATATTTTCCCCAAAAAAGCAGTTCTCAAAGAGATTAAGAAATATTCTTCATAAAATGAGTGGCTACATATTTGAATTAAACTCTGTTCTATGAGGACAACCAAAAAAAAGTTTTAAAAAAACTGAGTTTAGTATAGTCGGGAAATGATTCTAGTTAAGTTATGGCATAATGCCCAAAACTAGGGGACAAGAGTAGTGGGATCGCTGTTTTTTTAGGGTGACGTTTTAGGGTTGTTTAAGGTTTTCACCATAAGCAAATTTTTCCCATTCAGATTAAAACATCAACAAGTAAACGTGCTCAAAGTCAAAGACATTTAGTCTGAGACCGCATGAAATGAAGCTCACCCAGGGGCACAAGCTGAACTACTGGTTTTCCCGCAGCATGTTAGCATTTGACTCATAAACATCTGACATGTGCTTTTACTACAATCTTCCATAATACATATGTATATATGTTTAAAATAACTATATATACACATACATGTGCATGTATATATTTAAAGAAATTAAATGTTTGTACAACCCTTCAAGTATAATTGTTAATACTAATTTAAAGCATTCCTCCCACTTAGAGTGCCCTCTCAATTCCTCTCCAACAATGCAGATTCAGTATTTACTTCCTGACAATAAAAACTACACCTGTTCCATACACTCGTTACTGATTAACCAAACCCTACATTGAGGAGATCTGTCATTCATTCATTCAACAAATATCCAAGAGCCTGTGATTTAGGAAGCATTGGGAATACAGTGAAAGAAAATGCAAACATATCCTCTACACTTACAGAGCTTACAGTCCTTCAAAGGACACAGATTTAAAATAACAAGAAAAGCCATTTAAATCCAGTTTTGGTTGTGCCACAACAGACAGGACTGTGAGAGAAGATCAAAACTATGAACATTAAAAAGGCAACAAACTCACAATTATCAACAACTGAACCTAAACAAACTAACTAAGCAAACAACCAGAACAGGAACAGAATCACAGGTATGGGGATCGTTTGGAGGGTTACCAGTTGGGAGGGAGACGGGGAAAGAAAGCGGAAAAGGTGCAGGGAATAAGAAGCAAAATTGGCAGGTGCAAAACAGACAGGGGATGTTAAGAATAGTATAGGAAATGGAGAAGCCAAAGAACTTACATGTTCGACCCATGGGCATGAACTAAGGGGGGCATGGTTTACTGAAGGGAACTGGGTACTGGGCACAAGGGGGCAAAGGAGAAAAATTGGGACAACTGTAATAACATAATCAATAAAATACACTAAAAAAAGAAGACTCCCTCACCTAGCCTGAAAGAACACCTCTGAGAAAGTGGTGTTGGGGCTGGCATGTGAATGACACGAAGGAGTGGGCCAGGGCAAGAGGGGAAGGAAAGGCATCCCAGGCAGAGAGGCTGCGCTGTGCTGTGGCAGTGAGGAGTTTGGGGTGACTGAGCAAAGAAAATAAGGCCGGTGTCGCTAACACAGGAAGTGCAGAGGAAAATGACATGGAATGAAGGGGAAGCAGGGAGAGGCCTCATTATCCCTCTCATTCTAGGCATCTCAACTCTGATTTAGCCGTTTTAACTTGAACACATTTTGAGAATATTGATTTTGTCTTTTCAGGTAAATTACAAGTTCCCAGAGGGCGTTACTACACCTAACTCTACTAGGCCATTGCCGCACTTCTTGGTTACCCCATCTGTAAAATGAGGGTTGCAACGATGACCACCCTTATTTGGGAGAATTAAATGGGTTAATAAAGTTATTAAGTAAGTATAGGGTAGGGCAAAAGTAGGTTCAGTTGTGAGTATGTGAAATAGAGCTTATTCTTGTATTATTATTTATTAGTGATTGCATTATTTTCTATAAGAACAACTGTAAACCTACTTCTGCCCCACCCTGTGAGTAATAAAACAAACGTGTGTGCTGCTGTTTGCCTCCTGTCTCACTCGAGACTCGAAGCTGCAAGAAAGTACAAATCATATTTGTCGCGTTCACTATGAAAGATGCCTGATACATAGTAGGTGCTTAATACATATTTTTAAAAGAAGAAAGTATAAAATAAAGAAATGGGGAGAGAGGGCAAGAGAGCACCAGAGGAAGTGAAGGGAGGGAAAGACAGAGAGACAGACTCAGAGAGGCACAGAATCAGTTAGGGTTTGGTTAATCAGGTTAGCTTGTGTGACTGTTTGATTAACAAAACCCTGGGCATTGTGCCTGGTCAAAACAGTGAATTGCCCAGCCTCCTTTGCAAAGGCAGGCATGGCCAATGATATATAAGTACAAACTGTGGGACTTCCAAGAAAACTCTTTATGCCCTACCACACTTCCTTCTTCTTGATTCTTGGAATACACATGATGACTAGAGGTCTAGTAGTTGTCCTTGGACCACGAGAGGAAGGCCAGAGAATCTCAGAGACTTCACTGTGATATCCTGGAGTTTCTGAACTAATAATACCAGCAACTTCCTCCCACCAGCCTTATCATATAATGATTTAAGCCACAGTTAAGCAGGTGGTCTGTGGTATTGCAGTCAAATCTAACACTAATTAATACAGTCTATGAAAGGCATGTCATGAATTTCTGCTAAGCTGAACTACTATGCAACTATATTTCACTCCACTTGTGGTGATAAGAGGGTTGGAAAAAGACACATAAATTTGTTGAAGCATAAATGAAGGAAAAATAATTGGATGTCCAAGCAAACCTATCAATAGAAAATAACTCTTACCACAAGTCAATATAAGATTTTGAAATCACCAAAAAATAATTAGTTTAAATGTTGACTTGTTGAAAGTTAAAAGTTAGTTTTTCAGTAAATATTATGTTTTAATACTCAAACATTGCCCTAAAAATTTAATAAGAAGCTTTTCATTTGTCATGGATTTGCCACTTAATTACTTAGACTTCTTTTTCCCTCAGCCTTTAGATTTCACCAGTGAGCAAGCCTTTGTGAAAATTCTCAAATTACAAATTTCCTTCCTATATCCAGAAAAACCACCCTAGGCTAGGCTTCAATCTTCTAATCCATAATTACTATAATTGCTTTCTAAATTGTCTTTCCAACTCTCCCTTCTTATCCATCTATCTCATCTCATCTTAAATCCTTCCATTTCATTATGTCATTTTCTGCTTATACAGCACTGACCATAGACTCTTAACCACACACTTATTTTCACTCCTATGTGTTTTAGCTCTCTACTAAATGGTAACATTATGAGAAGACACCATGCCCATACTTTTCTGTAGTTCTCAATCCTGCCTGAGATTGAGATTTTTCAAAAATACTGATGCCCCAGGCTAACCTCTAAAGATTCTGGTTCAGTTAACCTGGGTGAGGCTCAGATGTGGGGTCTTCAAAAGACTTTTATCTTTTGAAATACCTACTGTCAGCCACCAATCAAATCAGCACCGGACATGCAATAGTTAACAAGCAAACAACACACCTACTCCAGTCACTCCATGCCTTTGTTCAAACGATGCCCTGAGTACATGTGCACTCATAGACACACGCAAGCACACACACCTACGACTTCCTCAAACGTAATTTACACATCCTTTGAGTTTGAAATCAAGTCCCATTTCCCTTGTGAATCCTTCTTTGATGACAACTATCAACACTGATCTTCCTTTCCTCTAATTCTTTGTGATGCACCCACCCACCCCCAATCTCTTTAAGCTCCTTTGGTCGTTATTTTTTCTGTGACACACAATCAGCACCTCACTGTATGCTGTCCAGCTGCTCACCTGTGAAACAAGCACAATGGCCTCCGCGACCTCAGAAGTCACTTCCTTTGACTCTAACAATCCATGAACTTACGATTTGCCTACACTGTCCAACTTAGCATTGATTATAGGTGCTGTTTCCCACTAATTATTTAATATTTATATATTTTTTCCATTGCCAACTAGTACAGGTCCTTCAAAGGAACACGGTTTTATAGATCTCGGGTGTATTCCTACCCTCAGCACAACGCACACTGTGTAAACGTACACTGATGGGTATATTAAACCAGACTTAAGGAGGCATAAAAAATGGAGAAGAGGAAACATTTGAAGAAACAGTTTTCTACAAATCAGGAGAGTGAACTTTGAAGACAGTCTGATTGGGTTAGTCATCCAGCTCCTACCCCCAACAGCCACTGCCCACAACAGTCTCAGCGGCAGAGAGGAAGAAAGTTATGAATGGTCTCCAACAGGAAATGAATGGTCATTGTAGAAGTGACAATCATTTCCATTCACAACTTACTGGCCAGAACCAGTCACGTGACTCACCAGAGGCTTCTGAGTGCAATCATAGAAAGTCTGGAGAGCAGAGAGCCCAAAATGTTTGGCCAGGAGCATCTGTGACTCCAGAACCGGGTTTCAATCACAGATTGTTTCAGGAAAAGTTTCCTTCCCTGAAACTTCTGTTCAAACCAGTTTCGTGGGTATAGCACTGCCAAATTGCAGCCCATCAAGGTAAGCTTATAGACAGTTCAACTGATCTAATAATCATTCTAAATGGATATAGTTGAAAGGCTTGTAATCTCTCAAAAGATTTATTCTGCTGTGAGAAATTCATTTGGCATATTTCACTTTATATAATACATTAAGAAAGAGTAATTGATAAAAGAGAAACAAATGATTGAATGAAAATAACTGATGGTCAGAGTGACAGATTTTGATCATGTAAAATGTACAAAATAGCTTAGATATACATATATAGATAGATCTTATTATGCTTTTTAAATAATTTTTTTAATTATATATTTTCCCTATTATCTAAACTTCAGATCCAAGATGATACCTTTAATATCCATCAACCAATCTTTTTCCTAACATCTTTTGAAAAAAAAATAATTATCAGCTTCGGTCTAAGAATTCTAAGGTTTTTTCAGTTGTAAGAATAAACACTAAGAGTTATACCTTGAATTTTAAAAGAACTAGAGGCATTTCCTAGAATTGCCATTTATTATTAAATTAATGAGATCAAGTTAAAAATAAGATTTTGTAACCATAATATTGCCTATCTCCTGACATCAATATAAACAAGTCCATAAACCTGTAGCTACAAAAAAGGACTTTCCCGGTCACACATACTGATAACAAATGATGAAATACCAAAGAAATAATGTACATTTAAAATAATCATAGACTTTCACAAACTGGAAGAGATCTGAGAAGTAAGCAGTCCACTTTCTGCACCACTCAAGTCTCAAAGGGAAAGTCAAGAGACCGTGAGGATTATATGTTAATGCACGAAGGATAATGATTTACTTTCAAAATCCAATTGTTGGTATAATTTTTAATTTAGAAAAAAATTTCTACATTGAAAAATTACAGAAAGTAAATTTACTTGTTAAGGAAGATATGACTACAAGAAAGTGAGGAGGAATTTGGAGTGATTACAGTGATTACCTCAGTGTGACATAACATCACCTGATGCCCATTCCCATAGGTACTGAAAATTTAACTTCCTGAGGAAAAGACTTGCTCCTCAACAAATTCCATTAACCTTGTCCAATTACTACAATCAATCCTACAAGAATTCCCCAGGCTTATTTACACACACACACACACACACACCTTTTTAGATAACAAAGGTGGCAGCCCCCTCCTCCCAGAAATCTGACCAAGGTTTCATCAAGTTAGGACGTGCATGTTTGTCAAAGAAACAGCCAATCTCATTAATGTGCTGTCGGTATGAATATGCCTTGAAATGGCATTATGTGGCCTTCTTAATTTTAATAACAATTCACAATTTCACAGATGGTATTTTTTAAATAGAGTAAGGGATTTTTTACTCTCCAAACTATGATATGTTTTGTGCAATGCCAGTTTAGAGAACTCTGGAATATATATGTGCATAGCCACAGAAGTTGGGAACTTCTTGTGTGAGATACCCCTTTGAGTCACAAAGCATTTAAAGTACTTCCACCACTGGGAAAATTCTCAGGAATTCTTGCTCATTGGGTGTTTCCAGATAGCTGTTTGATAGCTAAAGTTATCAAATTTTAATTGTATTAAAGATTATATTGTAATACACAGCTCTTTGTGGCTAAGTGTGATGAAAGGAATTGTGCTTAGATTTGTATTTTGTAGCTAAAAAACCCAGCCCATTTTGTTGAGACAGGGAGCCAACAATAACAGCAGCAGTCTCTGAGGTTATAAAAAAAAAATCATTCACTCTTAAGAAATACTGTTGGTTATCAACTAAATGCAGGCATAATCTAAGTGCTGGGAACACAATGATCTCTGCAGTAATTTTTTTTTTCCTTTTTGCTTTTTCTCCTTTTTAAAATTGCTTTTTCAAAATTCTAAAACTTAAAAATTCTCAGCAATATTTTTGCCAATATATGTACTCAGGCGAGGGAAATAAAGGGAAAAAGTAAGCAAGTGAGGCTATATCAAACTAAAAAGCTTCTGCACAGCAAGATACCATCAACATAATGAAAAAGGGAACCACCGAGTGGAAGAACGTACTCACCAATGATATGTCTGATAAGGGGTTAATTTCCAAAATATATAAAGAACTTACACAACGCAACACCAAGAACTCAAGAACTGGGCTCAACAACTTTGCCAAATTAAAAAATGGGCAAAGAACCTGAATAGACACGTCTCCAAAGAGGACACACAGATGGCCCATAGACACATGAAAAAATTGCTCAGCATCACTAGCCATCGGAGAGATGCAAATTAAAACCACAATGAGATACCACTTCACACAGGTCAGAATGGTTATCATCAATAAATCAAACAAGTGCTGGTGAGGATGTGGAGAAAAGGGAACCTCTGTGCATTGTTGGTAAGAATGCAGATTGGTGCAGCCTTTGTGAAAACCAGTATGGAGTTTGCTCAAAAAACTAAAAATGGAACTGCCTTTTGACCTAGTGATCCCACTTCTGGGAATATATTTGAAGGAATCCAAAATACTGACTCAAAGGGATATATGCACCCCTATGGTCATAGCAGCATTATTTACAATTGCCAGGATCTGGAAACAGCCCAAGTGTCCCTCAGTAGACAGATGAGTGAAGAAAACAACCGTGGTGCATGTACATGATGGAATACTACTTAGTCATAAATAAGAAGAAAATCTTACCTTTTGCAACAGCATAAATGGACCTAGAGAACATTATGTTAAATGAAATAAGCCAGTCAGAGAAAGACAAACACCATGTGATCACACTTACATGTGGAATCTAATGAACTAAATAAACTGACAGACAAAATAGAAACAGAGGCATGGAACCAAGGAATACACTGACAGTTCTCAGTGGAGAGGGAGATTGGGGAGACAGATGAAAGAAGGTTAAGGGATTAAGCAAAAAAAAAACATATCCATACAACACATAGACACAGACAACAGGGTGGTGACAGCCAGAAGGGCAGTGCGGTGGGGGTAGGTGGAGGTGGGCAAAGGGGGGTGAACGGGGACAGACAGAGACTTTGCTTTGGGCCATGGGTGCACGATGCACCGTGCAGATGGTGTTTCATTGAGTTGTGCACTGGAAACCTGCATAGTTTTGTGAACCAACGACATCCCACTAAATTCAATCCAAATTCTTTTTAATCCAGTTTCTTTTTAAATTCAATCCAGATTCTTTTTTAAAAAATTAAAGAATAAATACATAAATAATTATTCACTATCCAAGCTCCTTTTTAATTCAGGGGTAATTTAGGACACATTCCCCACTGAACGATGTATTGGTGGAGGGTAGTTCTCTGTCTCCTTGGAAACCAAGGGGAGGACCCTTCCTGGGGGCACAGGGCACAGACACACAGCTGGGATTCAGTCCCTCAGCTGCCCCTGCCTGGACTTTCCATCTGGAGTGAGTTTTCCAAAGACACACAAAGTCTCCACTGTCCCAGGTTTCTGCCCTTTCTCCAAGCCTCTCCCCACCCCAACCTTTTTTTTGTTGATTCTCTGTCATTCCTATACATTTTTGTTTTGTTTTATTTTCATTAAGGTAGCCAGTTGGATTTGTGTATTATAATTGAGCACCCTGACTAATTCAGTCTCTATGGAGCAAATAAACTAGTATTAAATTCACATTCAAGATACATAGTGAGAATTCGCAGAGAAGTTCTCAACTTTTAAATGAACATTCTCCATCATTCACCACCAAACACTAGCTTCCAAAACTCTGCTCAGCAATCTGCAAGGAGATTTTAGACTCATCGTCAAGGCAGTCAACTTGTGGAAAATAAAATAACAATATGTCAAAACCTGGGCATCTGCCCTGCTTTAAAATTTGGATGCCAATCACAAAGTCATGTCCCACACCGAACGTTGTGGGCTGTCAAAGGGAAGAAAGCTTGGCTGGATTTATAAAATGAAGACTAGAGTTGTCTCATAAAATACCAGCTGCTTCAAAAACGGAATCACCTTGGAGGCATTTGGGATGTTTAGCAGGTAATCTGAGGCTATTAATAACACTGAACCTAAAATTTCAAGGGACAAGCATCAGCACCATTGCTCACTTAAATAATCATATCAAACGTTTTATGCTAAACAAGAACTATAAACATAGAAAATTGGTGATAAAAATCTCCTTCAGTTTTGCATTTGGATGATGCTCTCAAATACCTCCTCACCGGCCTCCCTGCTTCCACGCCTGCATCCATTCTGCCCAGGGGAGCCAGGGCAATCTTCCTGAAATATAAATCAGCTTATTCAACTCCCCTGGTTAAGGCATTCCAAACACTTTCCAGCACACTTCCCATAAAATCACAGCTCCTCCAGCTGACTTACCAGCCTCACATAGCCCAGTCCCTGCCCGTCCTCATAGCTCAGCCCCGTCCACACTCCCTCCCTTCTTGATTCTGTCCAAGCACTCGACATTCACTCTACCTGGGTCTCTTGCACTGCTGTTCCCTCTCTCTGCATTGTGGCTCGATTAGCCTTGTCCTTCAAGTCTTGGCTTAAATGCCACTTCCTCAGAGAGGCCCTCCTTGGACCAGCCACCCAGTCACTCAAGGTATAACCTAATTATACTGGATTCAGTCTGTGCCCCACCACAGGCCCATAAGACCCATTTATCTGCCCCTTGCCACCTTGGCTCTTCAGCTACTTACCTTGCTTCCCTTCCAGAATGGCCTTAGTGACCAATCATTACAGTTCCTCTAGTCATATAGCTCTGACCACGGCCACCAGTATAACCTTAAGAAGTCAATAAGCCCCACAGATAGTGCTGACTAGCAAGGACAGACCGCCAAACTTGCCTCCTGGCTGGCCCAGATTCTGACTCTGGCTTTGCCAAAGGCTGCCTGGCAAATTTGCAGTAAAGTTAGCAGAGATAGAGATGGCAAGGAAGCAGTAATCAATTACTCAGCCTTACTTTTCCACCTTTCTAGATGATGCTTTGAAATGCAGAAACTTCATGCGTCCTTTCTGGAAACATCCTGAGCATCTCACTATATTTGCTGCAAACCTGTGTCTAGTTCGGTTTTGCATCCCTTTGAATTGATTCACTCTCCTTCTCTGTCTCTCTTGCTTTTTCCCCTCACTATTACTTCCCTGGAATTGTGCCCCCAAGAAAGCATTATCATGTAAGCTTTTTTCTCAGGCTCTGTTTCCTAAAGAACCCAAGGTAAAAGAGTCACACTGTTTTAATTCATTTCCTGATATGTTCTTGTTAACCCATTGTTTACATGTTTGTTCCCCATCTTCAGCATCCCTGAGCTGTAATCTCCTACCCTGAAATACCCCAAATTTGAAAGCTTAGAACTTGTTTGACCGCAGACATCCTATCTGCCTGTTCATCAGGCACTTTGAGTGGTGCCTGACACATAGTAGGTGCTTAATAAATATTTGCTTTTGTTAAATATTTTATTTATTTATTTTTAGGAAGAAGGGAAAGGAGGGAGAAAGGGAGGGAAATATCAATGCATGAGAGAAACGCAGATGAGTTGCCTCTTGCACACTCTGCAATCAGGGACCAGGCCTGCAATCCAGGCATACGCCCTGAACCAGAAATCAAACTGGCAACGCTTTGCTTCATGGGACAGCACTCAACCAACTGAGCCATGCCGGTCGAGGTTAATAAAGATTTGTTGAATGAGTTTAAAAAGCACAACCACGCCTCATCTCATGACAGCCAGGTGTGCAATCCCACTGCAGGGGCAACTAGAGCTTCCATGGACTACATCTGTCTTGCTGACCCCTGTGACTTCAAAGCCAAGTACATAGTACCTGGCACACAGCTACTGTAAAAAAAATGTTTAACTTATTAATGAATTAAAAGGCACTGGCAAGATTAATGATTAGAAATTATTAGCCAGAACAAGAACAAGAAGTCACTCAAAGTTCCTAGTTACAATCTTCTCCTGAAAGCAGGTCAAATAAAATAGAAAAAACACATGTAGTAGAGTAAATAAGCTAAAAAGAATTAGAAATTAATGAAGAAAGTGATTATATGAAGTTAAAAATATACACTGATAAATGTTTCTTTATTATGAGATCAAAGAGAAATCAAAGTGAATGTCCCGGATAAATGGCCATGAGTTTCACATGGCAGCATAAAATAAGGTGATTGTTTTTCAAACAAATTGAAGTCCCACACTAGTCAAAAAATCCAAGTGCACAGTCACTGTCTTGCAGACTCGGTTTAAAGAGAAACTCCCCCATCAGTCCAGCTTCTGCTTCCGTCGGTCACGTAGTCTCTCCCTGGGTTTCCATCATCACATCATCTTCAGTGACTGAAGCTCCTGCCTCCCTCCGACGAGGACCCTTGTGACTGCCTGGATCCAGCTAGATAATTCAGGTTGATCTCTCCATCTCAGAACCCTTAACCTAATCACGTCTTCAAGGTCCCTTTTGCCGTATGAAGTTACACGTGCACAGACGGCCGGGACTTGGTGTGCACCTCTGCGAGAGGCCACTATTCACCTGCCACATTTACCAAAGCTGACCGAAATAAACGGTGATCACGAAGGACCCTCGATGTTGCGTTATTCCTACGTAACCCTGTAGATACGGTGACCAGTAATACAGGATAGTTGCAAATATTGAAACACTTATTTTAAGGATATGTTCTACCAAATCGGTATAGAGAGGACCATATAAACCACTGATGTGGTCTGGTGAAGATGGCACTTACTTTAAAGTCAGGTAGGAATGCTATTTTAGGAAGAGTTACCATTCCCTGAGGATCTGCACTGTGTTCTAGTTCCATGCAAGGTGATTAATATATTATCTAAGATTTCAGCTAAAAAGGTTAGCTACATTATTTCTATTTATAGATAAGGGAACTGAGGCTCAGAGAAGATAAAATAACATCTTCAATGGCACATGATTATTTGGTGGCAGAGCAAGGATTTGAACCGAGATGTGACACTGAAAATCCTCTTTCTCCCTGTGCTATCCCACGTGAGTGTCTTCCTTACAGACCAACGTGATGCCTTTTCAGTCAGTAACGCTCCATTCTTTATTGCACAGCAAGACATACTGGTAAATACTTTATAAGTTACATGTTCTGTTTGTGGACAAAGAAATTTGCTTTCACCAAGTGACTGGGCTTGTGGGAACTCCTGGGAAGAAAAGAGACCCTGGAGCCCTTTTCCCCACGAAAGGAGGATAGTTGTAAAGGCACCAAGGAAAGTGTCATTGCCTCATTCTTATCTGTCAGATTTTTAGCATCACTCCATGTTTCAAGCAAAGACTACAAAAGGAACAAAATATCGAATGTGTTCCATCTATAAAACTTGATGGGAAAAGCAAAGTTGTAGCAATAATGATTCAAAACCATGCTAATTACCACATACACTCAACTCATTATCAACATGCCATACAATATTTAATTCAATTTTTTACCCTAATTTAAGCAGTTCCCTACTCATGGACATTTAGGTTGTTTCCAAACTATTAAGTGCAAACACTGCCATAATGAATGATACCGAATATTTAGTTTCAAATATTTGTTAATATTAATCCCTACTTTGATCACCCTCCAAAAAATTTGCTCTGAGTCACACTCCCACTAAGAATGTCTGAAAATATCTATTTTAGTCACACCCTCAACAGTTCGAGATGTGGGCATGCTTTTTAATCATTATCGCACTGTTAGGTAAAATTACATCATGTTTTAATTTTCATTTTTAAGTTATCTATAAGTTCACTTACACTATAGATTATTTTCATGGCCTTTTGTGTTTCATTTTTCTGTAAATTTACTATTTATATACTTGGCCCATGTTTCTATTGTCTATTACAGTCTTTTTTTAAAGGTGTTTTAGAACTTTAATGTCCATCATGTATTTAACATAAAACACTGACAGTGGATAAACAACAGGGGAAAAGACTCTTCAGCAAGGATCTTCCAGAGCTCACAGCACCACTCTGGTCCAACACCACAATGAGAACAGTCAAGTGAACAAAGGATAAGGGAGTTTAACAGAGATTTTTTTTAGTTTAACTGCCTAAGTGAAAAGTAAAGAACCAACCAACCAACCAACCTTCCCTTCCACCTACTGAAAGGAAAATAAAAGTGAATTGGGGAGTTTCTAAATCTTTTGGAGCAGCTTCAAAAGGAAGGAGACAAAGCCATTGAAAATATAGTGCTATAATGCATAAGGTTTTAACAAATTCCCAAAGTCTCTACATGTGTTACTGAGAACCACATCGTTAGAAATATAAATGTATGGAGATACAAACTACTTGGTATTAAAAACAGGCCTTGCTATATAAACATATGGTGTGTCATTTTTATCTCTTTATGAGAATAACAGTATCAAGATCTTTAATTGGCCTAGAACCCCTATACAGTCACCACATGGTCACGGTCAACCTGAATTAGCAATTATGGAACTCAAGAGCCCCCGATGCTGTCACTTTGAAAGAATCAAGATTCAGCACCTAATGAACCCCACACACATTCAATGATACAAATTTGAAACATTAATACTTTGTGTAAATCCACGGGCAAGTCTGAATACTGAGATCTAGCTAGAAAAAGCAGCAGCAAAGACAACATAAGCTAGAATCATTAGAAAAGCTAAAGGAAGATTTTTTGAAAAGCTTCCAGTTCAAGTCAAAATTAAGGTGTCTGTTCCACCAGCTTTGCAGAGCTGTGGATATCTTGCTGTGCTTCGAAAAACAAAAGAAAAATCTGTAATAAGCATGTTCCTTTGAGAGAAATACCATAGCTAAGTTTTTGAGGCCATTGAGCTGTGTTCAACTTTGGACATGGTTCAAAGGTAGAGTGTATATTGGACAGGATGTATTCACAGCTGATGCATCTCCAAAAATTTCTTCACGAAGGCTGCCAGTTCCTACATATCCTCCATCAAGACAGCCTTATACAGAGAGGCCCGGATGCCTCCCACAAACCTATGCCCTTTCAAGGAGATCATATTGAGTTCAAGGGCTTTATCAAGAAATTATTTTCTCTAAAGCATCGTCCCCTTTGGCGTTGCCAATGCGGAATGGAATATTCATCCTGCTTCTATTCTGGGGCTGCACTGGACATACACAGAATCCTTGCAAATAATCAGTGATATCATAAATCATTTGAGACTTGATGGAGCTAAGTTTCTCCATGGCTGCTGCACCACCACTGTTCTTAACCCACTCCAGGACCAAGTCCATGACATAGATGCTGAAGCAGGGAGGAGCGCTGTACTGGGAGTTGTTTGCGGCCTACACTTTGTACTCCAGGATCACAGGGCAACTCCCTGAGGGTGAAGGCCAGCAGGTCATTGAGGGTGATCACCACCATGACCCCAGCAGAACCCATGTTCTTCTGTGCACCAGCAAAGATCACCTCAGACTTGGCAATGTCCACTGGCTTGGATAGGAAGTTTGAGGACATGTCACAAACCAGCACTGCATCCTTGATGTCACGGGTAAAGTGAAACTCCACACCATGCATAGTCTCATTAGTGAAGTAAGAGGCCTCAGGGCTGAGGGTCCAGGTGCTCGAGTCTGGAATTTTTGTGTAACTCCTAAGTTTAGGGTGGATGATATTCACAGTGCCAAACTTCTTGGCTTCTTCTGCTGCTTTAGCTGACCAAACTCCTGCCACCACATAACCGGCACACCTTGCTGCTTTCTGTCCTATCAGATTTAAGGGAATAGCAATGAACTGGCCGAACCCACCCCCTTGCACAAAAATCACCTTGTCTGGAACAGTTAGCAGTTTTCACACAAGATTTTCTGTGTTGTTAAGAATCTTAGCAAAATCTGATGACCTGTGGCTCATTTCAAGAACACTAATCCCAGTGCCTTTGTGGTCTAATAATTCTTTTTGTATCTCTAACCATACCGAGCATGGCAGCTTGGTGCCCCAGGTCTGAAATTGACCACCTGCTTCAGAGCATCCATGCTGTTGCAGCGTAGGCAGTGAGTCACTCAGAGAAAACTGAATGTGTGAGCTGTGTGAGTGTGTCTGTCTGTCTATTTTTTACAGACTTGAAAGGGCTTGGCATATTCAGAAATCAGGCCTTTTTCATGTGTGCTGCAAATTTTGTCTCTAGTCTATCATTTTTTCCTACTTTAATGATAAATTTTACTGTTTTTATCTCAAGCAGATATTATCAAGAAATATAAAAGAGAGTTCTTAAAGTCCATAGACAATGTCAAAAGGTACAACAAGAGTGGAATAAACAAATACTGTGAATTCCAAAAAGAAAATGTTGACTGGTGGTGGCACAAGATCAAGATCAGTAGGTGGGAATGAGATACCACCTCACACGTGTCAGAATGGCCATCATAAACACATGATGTGTTGGAGAGGGTGTGGAGAAAAGGGAACCCTAGTGCACTGTTGGTGGGAATGCAGACTGGTGCAGTCACTATGGAAAACAGTATGGAATTTCCTCAGAAAACTAAAAAATGGAACTTCCTTCTGACCCAGCAATTCCACTGCTGGGATTAAATCCTAAGAACCCTGAAACATCAATCCAAAAGAACCTATGCACCCCAGTGTTCATAGCAGCACAATTTACAATAGCCAGGGGCTGGAAGCAACCTAAGTGCCCATCGGTAAATGAGTGGATCAAAAAACTGTGGTACATTTACACAATGAATTCATAGAAAAAGAAGGAGCTCCTACCCTTTGAGGCAGCATGGATGGAACTGGAGAGCATCACGCTAAGTGAAATAATCCAGGCAGTGAGGGACAAATACCATATGATCTTACCTTTAACTGGAACATAATCAACAAAAGAAAAAAGCAAGCAAAATTTAATCAGAGACACTGAAATTAAGAACAATCTGACACCAACCAGAAGGGAGGTGGGAAGGGATAACAGGGGAAGGTTTTTCAGAAACTACTGTAAAGGACACATGGACACAACCAAGGGAGAGGGTGGAAGCTAGGGAAGGAGGTGGGTCTGGATGGGGTCGGGGGGGGTAGTGGTGGTGGGGGAAATGCAGACAACTGTAAGTGAACAACAATAAAATAATTTTAAAAAATCAGTGTGTGGGTTCTACGGATGTTAATCAGTCCTTTTCCCATAGTGAGCACGAGAGTATTGGGGTAGATAAAACAGCAAACTCAAATGGAGACCAAGAGAAAAAGAGTGATGTCTATGAAGGGTGAGGTTTAAACTGCACCAAAGAGGTGAAGGAACGAAGGTTGGAGAGGGTGAAGGCTTTCTCTAGCCTAATAGGTCTTCCCAGAGTATTGAGTATTCAGCATATTTATTCCCATCCATGTGCCTTTGCTTGACCGTACATTTTCCTTCATCTTTCCACCATTCCACTGGCCCAATATATATTACTGTAAAGAAGTATATATTGTACCAAAGGGCTGTATTTTAAACTTCATTGTGTGTCCTGGCACGTCCAGCACACATAGGTCCTCATAGGTAAGCTTCTCTATATGGGTAAATGGTACCATTTGATCACACAATGGAGAAACCAGAGACCCACACCTTCCTTTTCCTTCTTCAGCCAGTCCCACCAACCAGCCAAACCCTTACTCAGCCAAAGTCCCACCAACTATGGCTTAGCAAAGTCCTTCAAATCCTTTTTCGTCTCTTTACCTTCACTCATAACATTTTAATTCAGAGCCTCATCAGGTCTCACTTGGATTATTGCAACAGCCTTTTGACTATTCTTTCTGCTCCCAAAACTAACCCACTCTGATTTATCCCTTTTGTATTGATAATTTTCTTTCTAAAAAATATAATTATAAACCCTTCACTTCCTAATTAAAACTCTTTATGGAAAAACTCCTTAGCATCACAAACAAGGTCTTATTCATCCAGTGGCTGCTTGTCTTTCCAGCTGTGTGTCCCAACCACACCATCTTTCTCCACGGAACCATGTCCCAACTATATATCCTGCTGTGTCAGTTACTTAGAGGTTTCCACATATTTCACTGCTCTGCTAAAGTACTATTCCTTGGCATGAGCTATTCCTCTGGCAGGAATTTCCTCCCATCTTTCCTAAGTTCTCATCATGTTTCACAATTGAGTTTAGACATCATTTCTTCTAGGAAGCCTTCCCTGATATGTATGTACGTGCATGCACACACACAGGAAAACCATTACTCTCGACTTTGTATACTACATCACCTTCATCAGGATCTATATTATAACAATCATATCATATTGAATGTACTTATTTACAGGACTTCCCTGATGAAACCATGAGCATCTTGGGCCAGCTCCCAAAACTTTCATTTTTTAAAAAATATTTCACTCATAATGCTCTACCTGGTACACACTCAGGTATCAGTAAATGTTCACTGAATAAATAAATGCATAAATATTTGTCAATGGGTGATCTGCTCACCTTCCCACTACCTCTCTACTCTGTGGTGGTAGACTTCTGGAAGTGAGCTTCTCCTTCTGCCATGTGCCAGTCCGCTAGCTTCACGGCCAGTTACAGCAACGAGAAAGAGGATGCAAAGCAGAATGACAATCCTGTTGGCGCCAAACCTCTGTCACATTCTGGCATACTCATTTCCACCCCAGTAGACGCCTCAGACTAGACAATAAAATGCTGTAGGTGAGCTTGCAAGGGTAATTTTAAAGCCCTGCCAGAGATCCAGAAGTGTCTGTGGGGAAGTTATTACGGCTGGAAAACATGAACAACAGAAAGCTATTTTGAGTATTCCAAAGACAAGGTTAAGGGGCGTGAAATTTTCTAGCCACTCAATACATCTCAGGGTCGCCGGCCCCACAGGGCAGAATCAAAGTACTAACCAAGGAGGTCACACCACATCTAAGTGTTTGGGTCACAAGTGGTACGACATGACTCCATATATTTTGAAAGTGATGCTTATAAAGTGCTATTCAAATTCTGGGTTGTAAGACCAGAATGACAGCGTTCCTACAACAGGTCTCTGATAAGTAAAAATTGAACATAAGCCACTGAGTGTGGAGACTTGTCTGTGAGACTTTGTTAACAATGGCTGCAGTTCTCATTGTGTGCACTAAATCCTTTTATATAGACCCTTTGATATTCCGGGGGAACACACCTAAAGTGAGAACACGACCACATGACACTATTACGTATAATGACAGAAATACTACAAACATGGGTGATATTGAAAAACTTCCCTAGAGAATCATTCTTAGTCCCTAGCTTTTAAGAGTCTAAGGCCCCAGGAGGGACTGTAGAGGTCCACCCTACACTGTAGACTTCTGACAAATCAGTGAGGCAAATTCCTGGCTGAAAAAGACCTCAGCTCAACCTGTCCAGTCTTGTTATTTAAGATATAAAAAAACTAAGTTTGAATCAAAGAGACACACACAGGTTCAGAGAGTGGCAAGTGGCAGACACTAGTCCCCTGGTTTCTCAGGTGAGATGCCAGAGGGAAAACCCACACTGCTCCTTCCTGCGGATTTCCGAACTTCTTCAGAACCTCGAGGCGGAAGAGGGTATAAGGCGGGTAAATGGTAATGGGGAAAATACAATAAAAAATAAACTATTTTTTAAAATCTGTCATTGTAATAAAAAGAGCCATTATGCTTTATTCTTTGGGATATATTAAAGACCAAGTAGTGTGCAAAAATATTCTTACCGAATGTAATGGTTTTGTTTACCGGGGCATCTCCAACAACTAGAATAGTACCCCTACATGGCAGGAACTTGCTAAATATTAGTTGAAGGAATTGAATCCAAAACTCAATAATGAGGTGATAACTAAAAAACTACAGCACACGGATGATGGAGCTAGTAACGATGACCAGAAAACCATAATGAGATACCGACACACACTCATCAAAATGACTGAAATCAAAGACTGACAGTACTGAGTGCTGCTGAAGATGTAGACGGACTGGAACCCCTGTACACGCAGGCAGGAGTAGGAGTTGGTTTGACCACTTTGGAAAATACCATGTCAGTATCTATTAAAGTTAAATACATGCCTACCTTATATCCTAGCAATTCCACTCTGAGATGTACATATCCAAAAGGAATACATAGACATATCATCAAAATACATGTACAAGAACATATATCATTATTCATAATAGTTAAAATCTAACTGGAAAGAAGCCAAATACCCATCAATCAGGGAAAGGATGAATAAATTGTGGCACAGTGTAGTACAGTTTATAATGTTACTACACGAAATGTAGTGCGTGCTACACAAAAGTATAAGATAATAAATTAGGATACTCAACAACATGACGGCCCTCACTAAGTTGCACAGAAGAAGCCAGGCATCAGAGAGCATATACTGTATGATTTCATTTAGGTGAAGCTCAAGAACAGGCAAACGAATCAATGGTTATAAAAGTCAGAACAGTGGTTTCCTCAGGGGACTATTAATGAGAAAATGCAAGAAGAAACCATCTTGCTGCTAGAAATGTTTTTTTTTTGTCTTAGTTTAGATGGTGGTTACAGGAGTTAATTAACATCTTTAAAACTTCATAAAGCAATTTACTTATAATATGCACCCTTTACTATATATAGATTATAGTTAATTTTTGCAGGGAAGAAGTAATTTAAAACTGAAATCAAAATGTGAATTATTTTGGTATAAAAATGCATAATGTAATAAATTTTAGAAGACTTCTAAAACATGTACTCCCTCATTGCAATGATAGAAGAGCATGTGTTGGGCATTAAATATTAGATAATTTGGCTATTTGGTAAAATGCTCTGTTTATTGGTTGTAATTTTTCTTGTATGTATGATTGTTACAACCTCTTTAAAAATCAAATTTCCTAATTTAAGTCATCCATTAAATACCATATTTATTGCATTCTTGCCACATGCTATGTAAGCATTGAGTCAAGTACAGTAAAGATAAAAAGGTAAATACAAAAGGTCCCTTTCTGGTGCAGGAGACGTACAATGACCCCCCCTTTTTTTCACAATTTGTGTGATAAAGGCAAACTTCATCTTTGTGCTCATCTCTCCACAATATGCAGCTTGTGCTACATCAGTCTGAATTTGTTCATATATTGTGATATATATGTTCTCATAGCAGTATGCGGCTTACTTCTCTAATTGGATTCTAAGCCTTTCCAGGGCACAGACTGTGACTTCTGTTTTTTATTTCTCTTATGAGTAGTCCTTGTGCAGTGTTCACAGCAAGCAAGGGCCAAAAATAGGATTAACAAAGTGATTGACTCGTGCCCCTTGGAAAAATAATAGATGGCACACGGCCACCAGGTAAATATTACATTGCTCCCTAATGGCCTCGCCCTCCTGCAGGGAAGGCCATCACACCGTACACTGGGAGTCACTGACTAGCTCTTTGGGGAACACGACCAAACACTTTACTCTGTTGACCATGCTGACTCAACAAAAAAATCATTTACTTAATACCACACAGGTACTGTAGATCAAAATGTTTTGCCTGAATTTATGGTTCCAGGACAAAGAAAAAATATTTTGAGAAAGTCCTCAATCCTAATAATAAACAGGACACAAGAGCAAACCAATGACAACAGTGAAGTGAGCTGGACAGTTCCGATTCAATCCTGCCTAGACCAGCTCTTGATCTTAATATTGACAGGGAAGCCTGTCAGCTCTGTCCTTTACACAACCAGTGGGAAGAGTAGGAAAACCGATACATCGGATGCCCTTACCTCCAGCACCACTGCAGTCACTTAGTTACAGAAAGTTCTATATCATCGTGATTGGTCATTTTTTCAGGATATCACAAGTCCCTGCCTTTGACTCAGTGCAGATAGTACATTGTTTCTTACAACAGTTAGATTGAAAATACACTCATAATTGGTCATGGAATCATTCACCCCAAACTTATCTATAATTTTTCTATCAGAATTTCTGATGATACCAACTCAACCAATATGAATTTATTTAAATAACTATTACACAGGGTAACTTTTTCTGATTATTCTGCATGTTCATTTTAGATAATTTAGAAAATATGGAAAAGTATAAGAAAAAAATTTAAAGTTACCTATTATCCTACAACTTAGGGAAAAAAACATGTTTTTCTTTACACATAAAAACATATTTTATATGTATAACTAAGATATAGTCTACTGTTCTGAAACTTCACTTTTTTATGTTATATTGGGAGCCTTCTCTATATCATTAAGGTTCCATGAGCATTATTTTAATGACTGTGCAATTCCATCATATGCATATGATGATTTATTTAATTTTTTTGGAGTACAAATCTTTGTAATTCTGCCATTTCTGCCACACAGGACCATTTGGGAAAGTGATGATGCAATGAACAAAGTATGGAGTTCAATACCAGCCTGAGAACTTACCAGTTAAGTGACCTTGAATATTTGTCTAAATGACTTGGAGTCTATTTCACCAACTCTAACATTGAAAAAAGCTTACTTCACTGTTGTTATGAGAATTAATTGATACAATGTATGTGCGAATATTTGATGAAGTACACAGTTGTGAATCCTACAACTGTTTTTGTCACCATCATCATTAAAACAAACATAAATAAGGCCACTAAAGTATTCCTGAGAGGCACATGTTACTACCCCCCACCTCAGAAAAGCCAAGCAATACTCTGCCTCTGCTGCTAAAAAATGTGTGCAAGGGTTACTGTGGAGGTAGTCATCGCGCACCCTTGCATTACGGTTTCAGCTAGTGTGTCTTCCACTCAACTATAATATTGCCTCAATGGTGGCTCCACAAAATTACATTAAAAATGTCTAAGTACCATTTTAGGGAAGGGGTAATCATGGGATTTGCTTAAGGCAATTTTTAGCTAGCAAATGTATGCTTTGATTAGATATGTTATAGAACAATAAAAGCATAAATTCTAAAGATGTTTTTTTACACTTTGAATAATGTTGAGAAAATATCATCAGGCTATATCAAAATATGGCCTGCTCACATCATCATTTGGGACTCAGGGGCACAGCAGGAGAGAAGCCTCCACCACGACAGTGGCCTCCGTTTGGCAGCCTCGTCACTACTTAAGACTCCTGCCCCTGTTCATGCCGTCGTGCGCCTGGCCTCCTCTCTGTTCTCTCCTCTCTGATTCACACTTTCTCTGGTGGTCGTTGGCTTGCTCCTATGGCTATCATTAGCCAATTAGAGAGCTCTTTTCCACCAACAGTGAATTGATTAATTCTATCACAATAAGGATGATTTTGGTGTCTGGGCCTTCTCAAGTATGTTTTAATGCTCACACCTTAAAGAACCATTTCTCATTGCCAACCATGTCTTTTAACTTACAGCTCCTGATGTTTGAGGTTGTCCCAAAAGCTGACCTCTGAATACAGAAACTATTGTTATACGTTTTTTACAAGAGATGACTGCAAAAATCAAAGTAACTTATTACTGAAAAAAATCACATTGGTTTATTGACAACACATAGTGAAAACAGTGATTTGGTTGATTTTCATCTCAAAGAAGGTTATTTTGGTTTAATGAAGACACAAGCACAACAAAATAGCTAATTTCAAAAAAATTATTTCACTGAGATCTCAACATCTAATTTTAATTACTTTTCCCTTCATCAATGATTCACATTTATTGAACATCCACCAGAGCGATCTGAGACCAGACCGTAAAAGCTCTCATTCTGTGAGATATGACAAAATAGCTGGAAAAGCCTCCTGAGTACTAACGACCACAAACATCCACAAAGCAAGTCACGTTGTATTACATGCACTCAGAGAAGATGAAAATTTGTCTCTACAATAGTTGGCCCCTAGTTTGTCTAAGTGTATCAATAATTCACCATTTAAGGAAATCTGGAGAGGATCAACAAAACTTAAGAATACTTGACAAAAGTAATCAGCCCAGAAGCTCATGATATTTCCCACCAAACTTGGAAGAGGACTTTGTCTTTCAGCATGCCTAAAACCTAACAGAAATGTAAGGCAGGGCATCACGGCTGTCACATGGCAGATACTAATTGTTCCGATTAAAGTCTAACAATCTTGCTTCCCTGCTGCTTCGAGAATGTCTCTGACTTTTGATCCTGACATCTGTGTCTGACAAGAATTTCACTCTGCTCTGACACTCCTTCTGATGTTGATCCAGGAATTAATGGATTGTGAAAAAGCTGGCAGGATATCATTTGAAAAATAGAATTCCTAGTGTACAAGTGATGAAAAGGTATCAGAATTCACATACTCTGGTACCAAGACAATGATCAGGGTTGGGTGTTTGGGCTTTTTCATATTAGTTCACAACAGAACTGAAAATAGAATTTAGCTAAAAAGTTCTCATGACAAAATAGTTATTCTCATGTCCTTTCAATATGTAGGAATAATGCTTGTTTTTGCAAAATACTAAAACAAATCCATAGGGGATAATTTGCTCTGAAAGTTGGCATTCAACGTGTACAGTTGACCATCTTTTGTAAGGAATTTAGTGTCTTTATACAATGGAAAATTTTAATTAGAAAATGTAAGAATTTATTAAAATGACACTGTTAATACTTATGTCATCTCTCTAATAATTTATATATTTGTATACACAAGACCCTAGGAAACTATTGATCAAAGGGGAACTTTAATTATGGAAAGTATGTAATTTTTAAATGTAAAGTTTAAATTAAAACTGTCTAAAGATACATTTTAAATTAAGGAAGTCTCTTCAGGATTGAAATTTTACACATCAGAAGATACTGCCTTGCATTTCATGGTTCTGGATAATTACTAGATGCCAGTGGATAACTTAAACATAGCTTAGATTCATTGACATTAATGTGTGACAAGCATTACAAAACATATTTAGTAAGTTTAGGTGAAAAAGTAAAAGAGATTTTGAAAAACCAGGGAAAAGTACCATAGTAGCAACAATATAATTCTTTGAGTAATAAAAAAAATTCTGCTTTATGTGATAATGATCAGAAATTTAACAAGTGAAAAAGAAACACCAGTCATAAGGCAGAATGACTACCATCAATAAATCAGCAAACAAGTGTTGGCCAGGATGTGGAGAATGGGAACCCTTTTGCACTGTTGGTGGGAACGCAGACTGGTGCAGCCACTGTGGAAAGCAGTTTGGAGTTGCCTCAAAAAATTAAAAATGGAACTGCCATTTGACCCAGCTATCCTACTTCTGGGAATCTATCTGAAGAAATCTGAAACACTAACTTGAAAGAACATAAGCATCCCTATCACCAAGCTATGGAAGCAGCCCAACTATCCATCGTAGATGAGTGGCTAAAACAACTATGGGACATTTACACAATGGAATACTACTCGGCCATAAAAAAGAAGAAAACTTTACCCTGTCTGCCAGCATGGATGGACCTGGAGAATATTAGGCTAAGTGAAACAGGCCAGTCAGAGAAAGACAAATACCATACGATTTCACTCATAGGTGGAATCTAACAAACAAACTGAACCAACAAGCAAAATAAAGACAAACTCAAAGGAAGAGTCCAGGTAGACAGTGGGGGTTATGAAGGTGGGGGGTTGGGATGGAGGGATTGAGCGAAAAGGAAGAACAACTCATGGACGTGGACAACAGTGTGGTGATTGCAGGGGGTGGGGTATAAGGGAGATAGATGGTGAGTATCAAAATTTAAAAAAATGTTTAAAAATGAAAAAAAATATATATATACAAAAATATGTATTAAGTATATATGTAAATATATACACACACATATATATAAATACATATATACACATGCCACCATCCACCCTCCAGCAAAGCCCAAGCAGTGATCACTGTCTGTGTCGTTATACGGATAGTTTGCAGTCACCAGTTACAGACTAAGGTGCCTACACAACAGCTAGTCCATTCAGCTTTCCCATGCCATCCTGGGCATGACCTGGAAGGACCTTATCTGCAGTCACAGCCATAGACCTCTCCCTCCTCCCCAGTGGCTACTCTGTTGGTGCTGAGGCGCAGGATGCCACAGGAACCTGGGGGTGCTTTTCATATGTATAACCCAGAAGTGTGGGAAAGTTGATCCTCCACAATGCTAACCTTTGACCAATGGGAAAAGGAAGCCATTGGACAGATAGTTCCCCCTGTGTCCTACAGAAAGGACAGTACTGAGATGCAGTTCACACGGCTATTGAGCATTGAGTCACACTTCATGTTTGCCAACTCAGCAACAGATTTTTGCATGGGCTCTTCCTTCTCTGCCTCCTTATACCCATTATTTGGGCACCTAGAATTATCCTTACCAATAAAAGAAGAATAGAGAAGTCTCCTCTCTCATGCTGTGATTCCAGGGGAATCTAACCTAAGATACAGACTATACTGTCTGACAGAGAAGCAACTGAATTAAAAATCTGCAATTGTAAGGAGGAAAAAAAGGCACATATTTGAACACTTAAAAATACATTCCTAAACAAACTGTGGAATAACAGGGACATCACAACTGACACTATAGAATATTGAGAACTAAACAATGATAAAAATACTACATACTGGAAAATGTACTAATAATTTTTAAATTTCATTCATAGTAACAGCAAAAATATAAAGTATGAAGGATTAAAAAAACAAGATATTCAAATAAATAAAATCTGTTAATTGTCTATCCTCCTAGGTTATACCTAAGTATTTCCAATCACCTTACCCTTCTTAGCCAGATTTGCATATAAAAATTTAAGACGCTCATTAAATTTAAATTTCAGATAAATACTGAATTTTTAATATAAGTATGTACCATGGCTGAACTGCTGCTGTCCCCAGTGACCGTGAACATTCTGAGGCAGATGAAATTTAGATTACTTTAACCAAACTTTTTTAAAAAAGATTTTTATTTATTTCTCTTTAGAGAGAAAGTAGAAAGGAGGGAAAAAGAGAAGGAGAGAAACATCAATTGGCTGCCTCTTACATGTCCCCAACTAGGGACCTAGCCCACAACCCAGGCTTGTGCCCTGACCAGGAATCAAACTGGTAACCTTTCGGTTCACAGGCCAGTACTCACTCCATTGAGCCATACCAGCCAGTGCTAACCAAACTTTTAGAATATACACATACTTATTCCTTAAAGACAAATGGATAAAGAATGAGCCAAGAACTGTTTGTAGCTCTTTTTATGTATTATCTGGTCAGTAATCATAGAACCACATAGCTATTCTCATTTAATAAATAAGAACCCCAGGCAACATGGAGGTTGCCTTATCCACAGTCACACAGTAAGAGGCAGCAAGGATTTGAACCAAAGAAGTCTAGCTCTTAACGTCTGGATTCTCCTGTCTCCCTGATCTATGAAAGGATAAATATCTCTATCTCTCTGCAATCTGCTCCTTTGACCTACATAGGCAAGTTAAATAAACTCTACAGAAGTCCGTTTTTCAAGAGACCTCGTTTTCTTGGTTGATTCACGAGCTACTTCAGGAAACATTTATGGCTTTTAAACTCTAAACAAAGCAATTGTTCTCATCTATGCACGATCATCTCCAGGACTCAACATGCACAACGGAAAGTCCACCTTCCCCATCTGACTGAGCCTGGGGTCAGAGTGAGATTGCCCTCACATACTCAGCCTTCTGTATTTCTTATAGGACATTTTTCAAACTGTCATAACAATGAACATCTACCAAAGTGTAGTGATATTATGATGATGAAGCGTATATGATGTCTCAACTGGCTACATTAGGACTGACTCATTCTTCTATTTATTTACGATCATCTATATTTATCAGGAACAAATATTTATATGCACACCACTGGGTCTTCCTAACCAGTGGCTCCTATCTACATTGGCTACCACCTACCAGGATTTTTAATTACTTCCCCTAGTTCCCCATCCCACCTCCACTGTTTCAAGTTGTGAGGCCTTGGGATTTGAAAGTAAATTCAATATCAAATGAATCAAACATGCTTCTTGGATCAAGATTGGATAAGTTAATTACTTACCGACATGCATAGGTACTTTATTCTTTAGTCAGAAAAAAAATCCAGATGGAATTGCTTTCAATATTTTGAAGATCTCCTATGTACAAGCTACCAGTAATTTTCCTCTTTGTATTCTCTGCTCCAGAAATTCATAATGTGGAGTCTATATACAGTCATAGTTAAAATTCAATATAAGGTGTATGGAACACCTAAATTTTCAGAGTAATTAACTTATAAACTACTCTGTTAATTAATATTTTAAAAGTTCTACAATACAAATAAATTAATTTTGTAATGGGAAAGTATGGGCTTTTATACGGGCTTATATACCGTTAGCATGACTACAAAATAAATTCCAAATAATTAAAGATTTAAAGGTAAAAAAATAAAAATACTAGGGAAAAATATTCTTATACTCTTAGAATGTGGAAGTCTTACTTAGCATGATACAAAACAAACTATATTTTTTAAAAAGTGACAGAGCTGATTAAATGGAAATTTAATTACTATATGTCAAAGGACACAAGAAAATTTAAATGACAAATTTAGGGAGAAATGCATTACATTTTTCTAGGACAGGTAATTTAAAAACAACCTATTAAGAATGTTTGCAACTAAATAAGAGAAGATGAACATAACTAACGGGCAAAATTATGAATGGATGAATTACAGGAGAAACACAAGTGACCAGCAAATGTACAGAAATATATTTAACTTCACTAATAATCAGCCTATTAATTTTTTTAATAAGATATGTTTAATCCATCAGGCTGGCCCAGGTGGACAGAAGTAAAGACACAGGGAAATGAAGCAGTAATTCATCTTTGGACACAATGTAAACAGGCTCCAACTTCCTGTGGAGGTATCAGGCAATATCTATGAAACATTAACTGTGGATATTATTTCTTCCAATAATTCTACTTCTATTTATCATAGTATCTATTTATCTATTTATCAACATCTAAAAGAGTTACCGGGTCCCAAGCCTAACACAGTGGAAGACATTCAGCTATGAACAGCGGCCTCTCAGTATGCAGTCATGTGGGAAGAGGTCCATGTCCATGGTATAGTAAATACTAAAATAAGTCACCAAATATTACTTGAAAAGGGTATATAGTACTTCTATTTTTGTGTGCATATATATATATATATATATATGTAGATGTATGAATTTATACGAATATGCCCAGAAAAATGTTATCAAAAGCAGTTATCTCTAGGGGATGCTTTTGGTTAGGAGACTTTCATTTTATGCTTTATAAATTTCTGTAATTTTATAGAAGATCGTTGATTCACTTATGGGACAACTCCAACATTTTAAAAAATGGATGGCAAATATTAATTCACTGTGAAAAAGAAGAGATGTTTTCATGAAAACAGGGTGATCAGGTTACTACGTGAGGCCTAGATTCTGTTTTACACTTACAAATAATATGTCTCCATAATTAGAAATGTGTGCATATGTAATCCCCCAGACTATTACAATATAAGGTCATTTGCCCATGGGTTTTCCAAAGTAAACCCTGGAGAAATGGTTAATATTTTAACTATAAAAAACTAAGGTGATGAGACATAAAATAGTGAATGACAACAAATAACTAAAGTTCAATATGTATAATGTAAAAGCATATCTAAACATTTAAAATAGTCGAGTTTATTTTTAAGTTACTTTTTAAGTCTCCTTCATTATGCTTCATAGAGCCAGGACCAGTGGGATTAACAGAGAGCTGGAGAGGAAAGTCAGTCTGTGGGGAGGCGGGAGGTACCTCCTGACCACGCCCTCACTGAGCATTATGCAAATCAAGGAGACCACATGGGCTCTGATTTCCCCCAAGGATTGATGAACAGGTACAAAATAATAGGAAGTGACAGGAAACAGACGACTGAGGTCTAATTTAATGTCATTGAATGAAACAATATACCTTAAATTGGTCTTCAGAAATTACAGGTTACAAATATGATTACAGAAATGTGTTTCTATCATTTTAGTTCACTAATATAAATTTCCTTATGAAAGAAAAGGATATTATTTACTATATAATGCAACTAAATTTAAGAGATGTGCTAATTTAGGATAATTTGTTTCTCACCTTTAGTAATATATGAAATAAAATACTGTAAACACATGCAATTAAATACAAAGATAAAAATATATTTAACATTGTAAAATGTCTATAAGAAATATAATTAAAAATTAAGCAACATATTTTAATAGTTAAATACTTAAGCAATATATATGCATGAATATGGATGTGTTCCTTCATCAAATCCACATCCAATAGGGTTTAAAATCCCACATATAAAAAATTAAATTTGTCTAAAGAAAATTCAAGCATGTCCAAACAACTGAAATATAATATTTGTTCAATGCTAGTAATCTGGAGCTCTTGATGTATATTCCATGTGTGCACAGATATGATATATATGTGTAACATTATATGTGTGTGTTGTGTCGGCATACTCACAAAATCTTCCATCAGCCAAAATGTTCTGATTTTTTTAGCTGCCATTTTAAGCTTGTAAGCCATTCCTCTGATTAAAAGTAAAGGGAGCAAATCTTTTTTGTTCTGGAAAGAAGCTCTGGAGTGCCTTTGTTAAGTTTCATGAACCCCTGGGACATAGTAACTGTCCTGGGAGAAGGGTGTCACACCACCTTATCTGTAGTTTGACAAAGCCACCCACCACCATATTTCTTTGCAGAGTAAAGGAGCATCTGGGGCAGAACATGATGGAGCTCCTGACCCCTTCCTTTTGGAGGTATTAGGGCTGTTATACAGCTTCATTAATGCAATGAGATGGGCCCCACTGAGATGTGTTATAATAGGAAAGAAAATTAAGAAACTTCAAAGGGGAGACTTCCAGAGGAAATCCTGGAATTCCTACTAATCTGGGCAGAAAGAAACTGTAACTATTAATATAAATATTTTTTCCCTTGTGGCTGGGGAAAAATATAACAGAAGATAGAAATGGATAGATGATTGATAGAGATAAGATTAGACCGACAGATAAATTTAGGAATGCTTATAAAAGCTTAAAATCAATTACTAGTTTTTGATGCACACATACAAAAAAATTAGGCATTTATGTTGTAGAAGTCTGTTAACACTTGAACTCAGATTTCAGAATCCATGGATGAGTTGCGACCCTACTCCGTACCCCTGAGAAGAACTCTGACTTTGCTGAGGTTGTAAACAGTAGCTTTCTGCAGAAGCGAAAGATCTACACCTCAGAGTCCAAATTACTTCAGAACCCCAACCTGGCCACTTAGCCCATGGCAACCCCACTTCTGCTGAAATGCCGTAGTCTGTGTCGTAAAAGCCAAATTGTTCCTGCCAGATCAGCTATATGCAGTGGAAATGACCTCCAGCCATCCAGCACTTGTGTCATCATCAAGCCCAGGGAGTCCTAGCCACTGAAGACTTAGCTGTCTCGAGTACACAGAGACGGTGTGTAGCCTTTGATTTTAAATGACCTGTCCCATTTTCCCTTACCTGAGCCTCACGTCCAAGCCAGTGCTGACTGGGTTTTTGTGTCCACTCTCAGAGCAGCCACAGTGGTCCTTCTAAAGTATAAATCAGATTGTGCCATGCACAGCAGTAAAATAATTCAACTAGCTCTCAGTCTTTGCAACTAAATCTTGTTTTAAAAGATTTTATTTATTTATTTTTACAGAGGGGAAGGGAGAGAGAAAGAGATGGAGAGAAACATCAGTGTGTGGTTGCTTCTCACATGCCCCCTATTGAGGACCTGGCTCACAACTCAGGCATGTGCCCTGCCTGGGAATTGAACCAGCGACCCTTTGGTTCACAGTCTGGTGCTCAATCCACTGAGCCACACCAGCCAGGGCTAAATGTTTGGGCTTTTTTTTTTTTTTTTTAACACTACAAGTGAATTTTGTTTCAATTGATGCATTTATTGACTAGCATAAGATTCAAAATACATTTCCCTCAGAAATAACATTATAAACGGGGGAGGGAGAGGACAGAAAAGGGAGATGGGGCAGCACACTCAAATGTTAACATTTCACAGAAGTCCCAAAGCAAACAGCCCTCATTCCACAAAGATAAAGAAATTATGGCGAGCAGTAGATGAGATGCCTTTGCCTTTGATCTGTGCTGAATTGTACATTTGAAAGTGGGTAGGTATATTTGTAAATGCACGCTGAAACATATAAACTTCAAAATTACTTTAAGTCATACTATGAAAAATTACATTTTTAGATTTTCTGATCTGGAGGGCTATAACCAACTCAAGTAGATTTTGAAAACTTGTTTTAGTGAGTGACATCATAAGGGGAAAAGTATGTGTGTATGCATAGGAAGGAAGAGCACGAAGCACCCCATGTGATCCATCTGTTAATTACACATGAGAGAACACCGAAGCCACTCTGCAGGAAAAGATTTACGTTCTGTCACTAGAAACCACATCTCACACAGGAAAACACTGCACTTTCACAAGTGTCCCAATGACCGTACACTGAAATTATTCTGTTTAAGGCACAGACATACTTGAAGGGAAATTAGTTACTATAAGACAGGATACTTCAAATATAAGAAGTCGCAAAACACATACTGTTCTAAATGATGCAACATTTATATGCTATATAGGTTTCTTCAACCTTTAAAATAAAAAAATCACTAACATAATACCATTTCATTTTTGTAGAAACAGTTTCGTAGGGAAACAATATGTGAGTAGAATTCAACTAATAATTCTTTCTATAATGCATATTCTATGTCGCTGTTGACATCTTCTTTCAAAGACTGTGTATTCAACCTGCATTTATCAATTGGCCATTATTTGAAAATCTATGTTAGATGTTCAAAGAAATATAAGCATTACAAGATGCAGAAATTAGTCCTCTATAAAATATGGCCCCACTAAATAAAGAAAATTTTCATATTGCATTTTTATCTCTTAGTATTTTACTTAGAAAAAAAACAGTCATGATATAAATACTGCCAAAGCAGAGTATACACAGGTATGACTATAGAAAGATAGTTTTTAATTCATGAGGACACAGGGAAGATAAAGCATTTCTAATGTATAGCAAAGTTCTCACAAAAGCCAAACCACCAGGAAATTAATGCAATCAATACACACATTGGTACAAAAATAAAGTTAATATAATAAACATCACCGCTGTTATTCTCCCCAAAAGCTTTCTCCTCAATACTGTCAGAATGAATGTTTAAAGAAAAGGTGTACCGCAGTGACTTCCACTTCAAGTCCTATTTTCTGTGTTTCTCATTTCCAGTCACGACCGAAATGGAATGAATGGCTGGTTTCCTTAAAGGACATCACTTTTTTTAAAAGCTACTTTCATTAAAATGCTGCCTTGATTTTTACCCTTCATGACATTGGGTCATTTGGGTTACAGTTACTGTCCAGTGTCAAATGACATTTGCAGAGGGCTTTAAGGACTAAATTTTATCTTTTATGATATCAGCACAAATATACTTTCATAGACAGAGAGTCACAATAAGATGTAACAGATGATAGGCTGAAAAGGATTTAAAATTCAAGTATAACCTTGAATAACATTTATAGAAGTTCTTAAAACCTACACCTCATTTTCAACTTAAATTTTCCACTTAACCGCCCTCTCGCACACTCCGATCAATTGGTGTAAGGGTTGTGCACCAAACCTGGACAACACCCCAATTCTATCTCAGGGTCCTGATTTTCAGTAGAAGTTGGTGGGTACATAGATAATTTTGCTGAAATTGAATAGCAGATTTTCTGAGCACATGTGTTGCCACTTTAAAGTAATAGGGCTGATTCTCACCATGGCTCGAAGAAGCAAGGGAAAGTGGTCACGACAAGGACAGTCTAAACAAGCATTAGCCTGGAGCCACGGTGCTCCCAAGGCTAGCCAGCCCCCATGCCTGAGACCGTGCTTAGGAACTGGGATATGTATACATACATAACACGTGTCTTTATCCATTCATCCACCTAGAGACACTTAGGTTACTTCCATGTCTTGGGTATTGTAAATGCTGTAATAAATCTGGTGGTTCATATGGCTTTTCAAGTTAGTCTTTTCATTTTCTTTGGATAAATACCCAGAAGTGGAATTGCTGCATGATATAGTAGTTCTATTTTTAATTTTTTGAAGAAGCTCCATACCGTTTTCCATAGTGGCCGCAACAATTCACATTCCCATCCACAGTGCACACGGGTTCCCTTATCTCCACATCTTCAAGTTTCAAAGTGCTGGTCCTGTCGTCTTCTGGCTGTATCAGTTTCTGATGCAACATTGGGTATCATTCTTATCTGAGCTTCTCTTGATTCTACTGCTTTTAACATATTCACGTTTTTTTACAGTCTGATTACGATGTGTCTTTTGTGTTTTTATTGGGGTGGGGAAGATTTATCTGCTTGAAATTTGTTGAGCTTCTTGGACCTGATGGATTCTAATATTTATCAAATTGTTGAACTTTGTTTCTTAAAAAATGTTTTTTGTCTCTAACGCTCTCTCCTTTTCTCCTGGACTCGTTACACATATTTCCGTTCGCAGGTTTGTTTCTCCAGTTCTTTTTCTCTGTCTTACTCATTTAGAACTGTCCCTGCGGCACCCATCAGCTACACTAGGGGTCAGAGCAACCCCGCTTCCATAAGAAGCTGTCCAAGAAGAAAGCCGCAGCTGCAGCTGTTGGTCTGGAATGAAGGCCTCTTGTTCCAGAATTTCAAATGTAGGAGGAAGTTATATACACACTATCCTTCCACGTACATCCTTCCAGCATCAAGACTCCCTTAACAGTTCAGACTCATCTCTCCTCATTCCTGAATGCTAGAATTCCTTCTTAAATCAAGTTATCTCGCCACCTTCTCACACTCACACCACCCTCTCTTCTAGCTTTGTGTTTCCCATTCTCCTGCATGGAATGGAAATGTCTCTTTTATTTCTTCTTATTTTAAAATAACGAAATATTTAAGACATAAGCATATGACAGTAGCAGCACAAAGAACAGGAGAAATAAGTGGAAATATATTGGTATAAGTGTCTTAGATTATAACGAACTAATAAAATTATCCAATGATAGATTATGAAAAGTTAAATATGTATGTTATAAATCCTGGAGCAACTACACATATGCTCATACTCATAAAACAAAATGAAGGTATATAGCTAATAAGCCCATGACAGATATAAAGTCAAATCATTAAGAGATCATTACATTTAAAAGAGGTACAGAAAAATATCAAAGGAAAAAATAACAAATGAGACAAACAAAACTCAAGTGACAATATTAAATCCGATCATATCATTAATTATATTAAATATAAATGGTCTAAACACTCCAATTAAAAGAGATTGTCATATTGGAGTTAAAAATCAAGATTCAAATACATTCTTTCCGAAAGAAACACTTTAAATGTAAAAACAGAGATAGGTTAAAAGAGGATAGAAAACAATGTCTCACAATAACACTAGTAAAAGGAAAAGTATATTAATATAAAACAAAGTAGACTTCAGAAGAAAGAATATTAACAGGAATAAAGAAGAGCATTTTTAAATGATTTTTTAAAAGTTAAGCCCTGGCTGGTGTGGCTCAGTGGACTGATTGCTGGTCTGCAAACCAAAGGGTCACTGGTTCCATTCCCAGTCAGGGGACATGCCTGGGTTGCAAGCCAGGTCCCCAGTTGGAGGTGGGTGGACAAGAGGCAACCACACATTGTTGTTTCTCTCTCTCTCTATTCCCCCTTTTCCCTCTGTCTAAAAATAAAAATAAATCATTCAATAAATTAATTAGTTAAATCTTTAAAAAATAAAAAGTCAATTGATCAGGAAAATACAACAGTCCTAAATATATATGACTCCAACAGCAGAACTTCAAGGAGACATGAACAAATCCACAATGACAGCAAGGATAATGAAAAATTTAAGCAACAATTCTATTAAGCAGCTTGAGCAAATTGACATTTATAGAACACTCCCAACTAACGAAGCAGAATACACACAACACCTTCATTTAGACCATATTCTGAGCTTTAAAACAAATCTCAAGATTATCCAAAGAAAATCATACAGAGTGCATTCTCTGGTCACAGAGGAAGTAAACTAGAAATCAATAACAGAAAGTTATATAGAAATACCCAAATAATTGGAAATTTTAAAGCACACTTCTAAATAATAGATAAAAATCACAATGAAATTTTTAATCTTTTGAAATGAAAAAAAAATATTGGAATTCAATAGAGTTAAAGCAGAGCTTTGAGGGAAATATAGCATTAAGTGCTTGTATTAGAAAAGTAGAAAGGTCTAAAAATAACAATCTAAACTTTCACTTTAAGAAACTTGAAAAAGAAGAATCAATAAGACCCAACATAAGTAGAAGAAAAAAATTAAAAGAAACAAAATCAATGAATTGAAAAGCAGACCCAAAAATAGAAAATCAATTAAATTGAAAGTTGTTTCTTAGAAAATATCAATACAATTGACAAACTATTTGATCAATGTATAAGGTCACCATTATTTCTGGAATGTGTTGTCTTCCTTCTGAGTTCACTTCCGTTCTTACTGAAATTCAGCCCTTGTTGAGTATCCTCCTTGAGAAGTCCCCCTTCCCTCCTCAGGAATGCTTCCATCATTTCCACCTAGCTCACTGATCCTAGTGCAAACACAAGTTCCAAAGACTTATTTGTTTCTCCCACTCTCTGGTACTTTTATGGACAGTACATCTAATCACAGAAACAGTAGGTGGCTGGCTCAGTTCTGAGAAACCAAACTCTATCTTTGCTCCCCTTTCAATCCATAAGCCCAGAGATCTCTATAAATCCATTGTTCCCATCAATAGGTCTGCAAATTTTTTCAGCTGGTTTTCCTGAACTAGACTGAGATTGGGGATGAGAAGATTGGAAATCCTGTCCCTGCCTTCACACAGTGAACCAACGCCCAGAACCCACCTCACATAGAGCCCTTTAAGTTCCTGTTATGCTTCAGTAGACACAATGGATTACTTCCAACCAGGAGCCCAGCAAGCCTGTGGCTTTAGTTCTGCTCATAGCTTTGTGTTTCTATTCTACCTCCAGCTTATAATAATATTGAAGATATTTAACAACCTAGTACATCCCAGACACAAAACAATCACAGCATATGTCAGCTTAGAAAGGAGGGAGAGAAGGAGGGGGGAAGGAAGAAATGAAGGGAGGGGAGGAGAGGGAAGGAAAGGGAGAAGGAAAAGGGGAGAGGGAGAGAGAAAAGAAGGAATGAAAAAAAGAGAGAGAGCACATGGTGTCCAAACCTTTGCAATGCATCAAAAATGGCATGACAAATACAGAGATGATTAAATTAATAGCCATTTGATAAATTAAGTACAGTAAAATGTTAATACTAGATTCTAGGTGGTAGGAATATGGTGGTAGGTGGTAGGGTGCTCACTGTAAAATTCTTTCAACATTTCTGTGTGTTTGAAAAGTTAATAGAATATTCTGGAAATATCTGAATTTAAAAAACCATATTAAGTTGCACAGGATGGTACAGCCAGTATTATACTATACATTGCTAAGCTATAAAATCAATTTAGTAGGTACACACCAGCATTTTGACGTGCCTCACATGCAGTACAGTTAAACCTTGTTTTGAAAAACTCCTGTTTTATATACATTTGTGAAAAAGCATGTATATAATGCAACATAAAATGCATTTTTTCCTGTGGATTATGATATGAACTATATTTCTCACTATGGATTCAGTCAAAGAAGTTTGAAAGCCACCAATATAAAAGAGGCATAAGGCTCCAAGTTCACCCCTCTTGGTCCCAAGGGATTAAAAGGAAAAGAAGAAAGAGGCAGGACAGGAAGCACTGGGTGGATGGAAGAGGAGGGACAGCTGAGACACACAGGGGTTGGACTACTATCTCCCACCTTTAGCCCAGAGATGTCAGTGTTCCGGGTAAGTTGAGAAGACGAAGGACAAAAGGCCTGCATCTGGGTTCCCACCTGGTATCCTGGAAGGTGACTGTACCGAGTCTGCCCCCTTCACCAACCTTGAGCAGAAGCGAGGGGGACGGAGCCATTGAGTATACGAGTGAAACAGTGTGCAGGAGGCAGACAGAAGCCCATAATCTAACTTTCTTGAGTTGTTTTCAGTTGGGGTGTGGACAAGACCTATAAATTCTCACATGGCCCCTGGAGGAAAAAAAGTAGCAATGCTGTTAGCAAAAAGAGCTACAAATATTAAGGGCCCAAATGCCCACAAGTGACTGCACTGCAGAGGCTGTATGGTGACCTGCTTAGGCCACGGGCAAGATGGAGAATGGGGTAGAAACTCAGTGAGAGACAAGCTAAGGCTGAAGCTTCAGGGGCACTCCCGACCAAGCAGAAGGCAGCCAGCAGTTCAGGAGTTACCTCATCTACAAACCTCAGCAACAGACTGCACCAGTGAAAACTCAGTAGTTGGAGGCCACGTGGCTCAAAGGACCACTTACCTTCACTTTCCTTTCATGACACCATGAGAACGCCAAATATTTTACTCACACACTATCTAAAAGAGTCTAGAAAACTATGTACTAACATTTTAAGTTGACATTTAAATGTTTATATCATTAGCTTAAAAACAGTTGCAATGGATGTCTTTCCTGGCATATTATAAATACTGATGTTACTAAATAATTTTTTTTCTTTTAAATCTATCCAGTGAGATTAGACCACACAAGTTTATATCAGCCATCATCCATTTTCAAAATATATGGAAAAGCTCTTCTTTAACAATCAGAAAGGTTACACGTTGTTTTTTCTTCTCCAATTCATATGTCTATCCCATTTCTTCCTTAACAGTAACATATATATAACAACAAGGAAAGATTCAGAGCCCTACAAGAAGTTTATGGCATTGATTTTACCAAATGTCCCTTTGTTTGATCCCTGGACATCTTTACACGCCAGGAGGAAGCACCAGAATAGAGTCAGGTGAGTGAGAGGCGTGCTTTGCCCCAGGAAGATGAGACACGGGAAAGGACAGGTGGCACACAGCCCCACTGCAGTCCCATTCTCAGGCAGAATGATTTTAGTGAAAAGTGCATATGGGGGTTGAGAAGAATCTAGCCATTCATTCCTTACGGCTCCTCCCTCTTGCTCTCTGTGTACCTGTGGAGGGACAGCCCCGCCTGTGACTTAACCCCTCTGCACCCTACAACCCCAGACGACTACTCGGAGTGAATGCACAGAAGAGCAGGAGTATGAGCATCTAAGCCTCTTTATCCAGAAAGCTGAACATCACCTAAGAGAACTGGTTAAATGATTTGCTGTGCATGAAATCTAGTTTTTACCTTTCCCCCACTGCCATGAATGATATCTTGTATGAAAAGTCAAGTCAGATTTAGGCAACAGTTAAAAAATACTTCTTTGCATCTCTTGTGCAGTGTGTGTGTGAATTTGCTTTCTAAAACATGTGTCTCCTTTACTCTAGCACATGCTTTCCAAACTCAGTGACTTTCATTCCCCATTCACAGTCCTCAACCACTCCAGGATCTCAGATGCTTCAGTCCAGAGGTTCTGGAAGGAATTTTGACCTCATTCCGAATGGGCCATAAATTTAGCCTTTTTCTTTACCCCCAAATAAAGTTAGACACACAATCAGAGATGCAGTGGCAGAATCAAACAAAGATGACCATTGTTATAAAACTGTTCTTCTATCACCAGGCCTGCTACCTACACGGTTTATCCATTAACATTTTTATAAATTTGTAATTATCATAGAAATAGAACAATTATGTCATGTTGTGAAGGGTTATTGATAGAGTTAATTTAAGTATAATCATGTAGAATATACCAAATGGTTTCAAAATCCTCTTTTTTCATTCCTTCATTATTTAATATACTGTGAACCTCAAAAAATATGGGCCACTCTCAACCTCGCAGAAGCCTTATCTGGACCCACTGGCCCTCACTTCCTCAACATCTTTAATGCCATTCACTCTAGGATTTCATCATCCTTCAAAGGTCACCAATAACCTTTTTTTTTTCACCAAGAACTGGGTTGGCCAATCAGTTCATTCTGTTTTAAAGTAAAATTAAAAGACATATTTTTCATTTTCACCAATAACTTTATTGAACAATGTATTGACTGTTTTGTTCCACTACCTTCTGCCATGTCTCAGCCAACTTCATAATCCCATTTTCCCAAAACTTTTTATATTTTTGAGCAAAGAACTATTCCAGGTAACTTTTGCAGTCTTCCAGATAACTGAATTTTTTCCATTAAGAGAATTTTGTAAAGCCTGAAATAAATGGAAACCTGAAGGTGCAGTGCCTGGTGAGCACAGTAGATGAATCAGAACTTCCCAGCCTGGCTCGAACACTTTTTGCCTGGTCATCAAAGAGACATGCGGTCTTGTGTAATCCTGATGGAAGATTACGCATTTTCTGTTGACTAATTCCAAATGCTTTTCTTGGAGTGCTGCTTTCAGTTGGTCTAACTGGGAGCAGTAGTTGTTGGAATTGTTTGGTTTTCTGGAAGGAGCTCATAGTAGAAGACTCTTCCATTCCCACCATATACACAGCATCAGCTTCGTTGGATGAAGACTGGCCTTTGGTGTGGTTGGTGGCGGTTCACTTTGCTTGCCCCACAATCTCTTCCATGACACACTGCTGTAAAGTATCCACTTTTCATTGCCTACCATGATTTGCTTTAAAAATGGAATGTTTTCATTATGTTTATTAAGTAGAGAATCGCATGCAGAATTACCATAAAGAAGGGTTTTTTCGCTTAACTTATGTGAAACCCAAACATCAAAGCGATGAACAGAGCCAAGCCGGTGCAAATGATTTTCAGTGCGTCCTCTGGGTATTTTGGGTGTGCTGGCTGTCTCTCACATGCTATAACATGGATTGTTCTCAGTTCATGTCTCAATTGATCACTATAAACTTCCGCCGGTCTTCCAAACTGGGGAGCATCATCCATCAAGAAATCTCCAGCACGAAACTTCACAAACCACTTTTGACATGTTTGGGGCATCATAGCACCTTCTCCATACACTGCACAAATCTTTTTTTGCATTTCAGTTGTGTTTTTACCTTTCTTAAAATAATATGCCAAAAATAGTGCTTATTTTCTTCCATCTTCAATAGTAAAATGGCTACACAAAAATTCACCAATGTTGATGTTTTCTTTTAATGTATGCTGATATGAGAGCTGTCTCAATACAATCTAACAAAATTGTTTTGAATGAAGTTAAAGACAACTAAGCACTATTAGAACCATCATACAGAAAAATTAAATGAACTTTTTGGCCAATCCAATATAACCTGATTGAAAATAGTATCTTAGTTCCAAATTCATGCCATTGCCTATGTAAGTCTCCTTTGCAAACCCTCCCCATAGTTCACCTAATGAAACACACCTACCCACTCTCACAGCGAAAACAGCACTCTAGTCCCCTTACCACTCTATCTTGCTGTCTCATTCTGGACAAGTATCTTAACTGTCTTATCTAAAATATTAATTTAAAAAGGTATCACTTATATGCAGAATCTTTAAAAAAGTCAAATTCATAGAAACAGAGTGGGGGGAAAAGGGAAAGGTTGGTAATGGGGTAGAAACTTTCAGCTACAAGATGAATAAGGTCTGAGACTCTAATATAAAACATGATCATTATAGTTGATGCCTATAGCTAAAATTTACTAAGAGTAGAACCTAAATATTCCCGCAAATATATATACTAGCCTATGATATATGTTGATTAACTAGATGGTGGGAATCTTTTCACAATGTGTATGTATACCAAATTACCTCAATGTATACTTTATGTATCTTACAATTTTTGTCAATTATACCTCAATATAGCTAAAAAAATAAATATGAAGATGAAAATGATGATGGTGATGATAACTAATACCTACTGACCACTTACTATGTCGCAGCTACTGTTGAGAATAGTTTCATACACATTAACTATTTAACCCCCACAACAACCCAGTGAGGTGGGTGTTATTTTTGCTGTTGTTCCGCTTGGTATCTACAGAATGAGAGGACTGGATTAGATGGCCTCCAAAGTTCACTTCAACTTTAAAATGATTTCATTCTTTTTCATTCTATGTTTAATCTTTCTTTTATTTAAGTCCCCATACAACATAGATTTTGTACCATATGTTTTTAGCACTTAATTATACACTGCAAAGTATACCTGCAAAGTGTATTTCCTAATAATTTCATATGTGTATGTTTTATCTCCAGTAAAAGAATGTAAGCTTCCTAAAGTCGAGGTCTTGGATAGTTCTCCTATAGCCTCCATCCTGGTTAACACGCAGCCTGAGCACGTAAGGAGTAATCAATACTTCATCATCGGAGATGGTTTTTTTGGTTCTCTCATTTGGGGTGGGGGGGGGAGGTGGATGTTTTCTCACCAAACAAGAAAAGGTAAATTCAGTTAACCTGGTATAGATGACAAATAGATTGTGAGCTATGTGAGTATCGGTTTTCCCCACTATTTTTTTGTTTGTTTTGCAAAGATTAGAGTACCTTATCTACCAGAGTTCCTTATCTACTACTGAAAACTGAATTAAACCCAGATCATGTTAAAAGAGCCTTTATTATTCTGTTAGCCATAGCATGTGGAATCCCATGCCAGATGTATAATTACAGTATCTGGACTGAATTTCTTCTTCCTCCTAGAATAGCACTGCCCAATAGAATTTTCAGTGCTGATGTGGCTATGGAGTATTTGAAATGTGAATAATGGCACGGAGAAATTAATTTTTTTATTGTATTTAATTATAATTAATTTAAATTTAAACCCACAACCACATGGAAATAGAGTATTAGGCAGTGTAACTCTAGATATAACTCAACTGCAGCTTGCCAAGGCTGAAGACTAGGATCTTTCCAGCACGTTGTATTTCTGCTACCATTCTCTTCCCTGAAACTTCCAGCATCTACTTGCCAGTGACATATGTTAAGTATTGATAAATAGACTCCTGCCATCTCCTTTTTCCGTGCATAATTGACTTTGTTTAGGAACTTGAAATCCTTTTAAAATGTAACAGCATATTAATTATTTCTAAGAAATCATATATAATTGATTTTCTGATATAGTTAATGAGAAAATTTGACTGAAGAGAGTAATAAATTAATGTCATTTTTATATTTTGCTACATATATAAAATATAAGGAAATAATGAATTATTTAAAAATGAGCAATTTGTTGTTGTGATTGATATATTCAAACTAGTGTTATTAACAACAGGTGAGAGGAAACCACTATATGTCTCTTAATAAAATAAAGCAAAGCAACAATTTCCAAAATGTTTACACTTAAGAGTCTCCCTTTCGTCAACCAGTAGACAGCTTTAATAATCAAAGATTTTTCATTAACAGCCCCAGCCAGTGTGGCTCAGCTGGATGGAGCATGGCCCCATGGACCAAAGGTTTGCAGGTTCAGTTTCTGGTCACGGCATTCGCCTGGGTTTCAGATTCGGTCCGTGGTTGGAACACAGTCGGGAGGCAACCAATGTTTCCCTCTCATCAATGTTTCTCTACGGTTCTCTCTCCCTCCTCTCTCTCTCTGAAATCACTGAGCATGTCCCTGAGTGAGGATTAAAAAGATTCTAACTAACAATCACTGACAACATTGATTAATTTGAATAGAAAACTAGAAAACATGAGTCCATCCTCAAGACAGTTGGTTCTCCTCCCCCTACGAATATGCCTTCAATACTGTTTCAGTTCTTCAAGGAAAAAGGGGAAATTCGTATTCTTGTCCATTCACACAACCTCTCAGCGAGCATTACTGTTTGGGGAGGAGGGGTGGCAGGCAGGGTACCCAGGATGTTGATGGAACAGAGAGGATGTCAGGTGAAGATAGAATGCTATGCCCTCTCTAACCAGCTGAAGACTCGGCATGATTGTTTTCTTACAAATAATACCTGTGGGTGTTGAAACTGTTCAGAGAATCTATCAAACACACTCTTTCACTTTGCTGCTGTAACTCTATAAAATTTATTCTCATTTCAAAAGAGTCATAGGCAATAATACCTGTAGGTGGTTGAATAATTTAAAGACAATTTGTCAGGTCTACTTTCACTTACTTTACCAGAACAATTCTATACTTACTGGAGGCTTTAAAATGCAATGTTCTCTACTCAGTGTGATTAAACATTTCAAAATAAGAGTACTTCCTCTAATGAAAGAGTGGTCTCAAACATAAGTAGAGATAATATGCTAACTAGGATGTTTGAGGGCAAAACTTTGATCAGAAAAGGAAAATAAATGTTATAATCATTCCTACTTTTTACATGTATAGAAGTAATTCACATTTGGACATACAAGAACAGAAAATACTGAAAAGAATAATATTAGAGAAAATGCATTACTAATACATTAATGCAAAATTATTGTTCTTGGTGAAATCTGAAAGCTGAGTTCTAGAACCTTACAAAAGGTATCAGCTCCAATCGAAGCATTTGGGAGAATGAAAGTGATAACCTTCCCAGATCAGTTGACCTCCCTTACTGTTGTCTATATCCATATGAACTATGTTAAGTACCATAAAACACTTACATGTAAATTTAAATTGTTTTCTATTTCTATAGCATAATTGGCATTTCCAGCCACAAGTTCAGGAAGAGAAAGAAATCAAGGATACTTAGTTTAAGAATGTATTTTCCATACTAGTTCATTCAAAATACTATAAAATTAAATAAGTTTTCAATTAGAAGTATTGATTTAAAGACAAAGACATACTCTTACATAATCCCCAAATGGAATGTACTAGTTAAAATGATCATAATCATGTTGTGAAAGACTATCCTCTTCTATAATTACTTTAAAATGCCATTTTAAGATAAGTTGGCTCTTATTTTTAGGACTGCTTAATATTCATCAATATAATACTTTGAATTGAAAGCTGCCAAACTGAAATGTAAATAAAGCTCCCTGTTTCATACAACTGAATTACGACATCAAAAAAAAAGAAAAGTTCAATCTTTTTATAAAGTGATTTATTTAATAAATAGTTTTTATGGTAAAAAGTTCAATTTTGAGCTGTAGATACATATTTGACATTTGGTAGTATAATTATAAAAGAATTAGAGAAATACAGATTTGAAAATTTTTCTCATGACTTAAACATTTTTAAAACAAATCAAATGAAATGTCCCATGAAGATAAACGTGTCAAGGATTAATAATGGAAAATAAACAGTATTTCAATATTATTTCTTGTTTTATCTCATTGTCAGTTTTTTCCCTTTGTAATAATTACCTATGCACAAACTCTAGATGGCAATATTGCACTTACTGTACTTTCAAGGAAATTGTCACAGTCGGTCCCCACACAGCCTCTTTATCAACATTTTATGTGCCACGGATCTATAGCCTCTTATTATAAGTGTAATGAAGCAGAAGTTATTGAAGCGTTTTATTGATTGCTCAGATCACAAGTTTACTGCCATCCTGAATTGGCACCTTACTTGCTGAAGCAAACTGCTGACACCTTTTTTAAAAAGTGACAACTACATCTATTTCATGACCAGAAATCCATTTTCATCTCTATCAAGACAAGAATGCAATTTTCACTTCATTTAACTGATGTTAGGCCTGCTCAGAGCATGACACTTGGAAAAAGACACAAGTTTAAGGTTCTTAAAATACTTCAAGTAACTAAAACGCAGCTTGGTTTCAGGGGGAAAAATGCAACTATCACTCAGATCTACAAACAACCTAACATTCTAAAAAATTACCTAACAGAACCTGCAAAAGTAGATTTCATTTGGAAACATCTGAATACTACTTTAATGTTTTTAATAATAAGTCATATTTATATATTATAGTTTTGTTCCAAAGTATCAGAGGACATCAAGAAGTTCAAAATTGAAATATTTTTTGGGATTGCCCCAAAAAGGGTAAAATCAAGAAAACAGCCTGATTTTTAATGTACATGTAGATGGGAATCTAATGCAGAGCAAGTGACTATAGTTAACAATACTGTGTTAGCTACTCAAAAGTTGCTAGAAGAGTGTGTCTCAAATGTTCTCACCACAAAAAAAGTAATTCTGTGAGGTGACGGAGGTGCTAACTAACTCTACGGTGGCAAACACTTCACAATGCATGTGCATCAACCATTACATTGCATCCTTGAACATACACACTATTCTATGTCAATTATTTCTCAATAACTCTGGAAAAAGTAGCTGGCATATTAAAAAGAGTACATATAAAACTAAAATAGAAATAGTTATTATTTCAATAATGTAAATAAAGACCAATAAATGATTTTCACTGATCTAAAACACAAGACAATCTAAAACGACAATCTGAAAAGGCAAACTTTCAACACTTTCTTATAGAAAATTAAAATAGTAAGATTCTTTTAAAAATGCATTTTGCAATAAACAAATTCTGTTTGCACTAAATGTAATTCAAGTATATTCTGAATAGTAATTCCATTCTCAATAGAATTATATTTTATTATTGAGTTGATATCTAAGTATCAAATTTACTGAAAGTATATGCAAAGTGAACCAACACTAACTTATAATTTTTTTAACAAAAACTAAGGGCCTTGATAGATGTTACTTTCATGTAATAATAAAGTAAATATCAGTTGTAAGCTGAAAAATCAATATATGCTGAAGGTCTCTATTTAATTATAAAGTTATAGTACAGTTGCAGTTTAAAAAGTGGAATGTAATTTTGAAATAGATTTAATGTCTGAGGTTTTTAAACTCAAAACACCAAATATGGAAAATTTAGAAATAGCATATAATGGCATTCACAAAAGTACCTTACTTAAATTAATAAACAAAGCACCATATACCATAATAATTTAAATCACTTCAGCAGAAAATCATACTTCCTAACAAACTTCATAACTAATGATCTATTAGAAATAGCAGTTATATATTTCCAAATTAAAATTATAAAAATAAAACTGAAGCTTCATATATAAATGGAAATTGACATTTTTTCTATATAATGCCAAAGTTTTGAAAATGCCCCAAGATTGTAAGAAATGTTTGAGATTTTTTAAATAATCAAACAAGATAAAATTTAATTTCAGCGTTGATCATTTCTTTCCAAAGAGCTGAACATTAGAAGTAGGATTAAAACTTCCTCGAGTTTGCTCATGTCTTAACTACCAAAGGGACTATGATTTTTTTCATAATTAAGATGGTGGGTGTTAAGATACTACAGTTAGATATTCTTTGTTCGTCTCTGAATTTCAGAAATCACTATGCAATCTGTAATAGCTATTAGGCTATCCTATAAACACTTAAAGTGATTAAAGTTATATGTTTATGAGCTCTTCTAAAAACTGATGTTTTAAAAGAAGAGTGCTATGCATTCATTATATAAAAAGTCTCCAAGAATTCTGTTGGCTGGGGAAAAAAATCAAAGCCGTATCAGAATCGGGAAGACTTTTCCAGAAATGAATGTTTCCCTAAAATCTCGTTTGTTCTAAAGATCAGCCATCCCGAATCATTATTTATATAGCCTCCTGGCACGGTTCCACCGACTCGCATGCATCTCTCCAGTGTTTCTGAACAGACTGACATATATTTTGTTTACTGACAGCAACTAAAAGCTCTATGTAGGATCATAAATAAAGAAGATCATGTTTAAAAATCACTAATATCATTTTAAAAGGTAGTGCAGGCTTGTGTTTTGGCCTCTGTTTGGCTGTGTTAGGCCTATGAATGACAGCTTCCCTGCTTGAAGCACACAGAAAGCACAGCCTTCCTCATTCACTGACAGGACTGTGGCCTTTTCACACGTTCCTTCCACAGCAGTGTTTGTCCCCAAACACTGGAACTCGACACAATGGCATTCCTACTTCAACACCCCCACCAACAGCACCGCTACGGAACCAGAATGCTAATGAGACGGACGGGCCCTCTCTGAAAGTGTTAACTGCATTTTATAGGGACTCATTTATGCGACTTCAAAAATTACCAATTAAATAGATTCTGCTTAGCTCTGAGCAATTTCTAAGATGTTTCCACTTTTAAGAAAATAAATGTGAAAATGTAAGAGTAAGTGACTTTATGCTGTACTAAAAATATCACATTTTATATAAGCGAATCAGTATTATTTAAGACCACACTAATGTAGTGGGCTTAACGTAATTCAGTTGCATGCTATAATAACCAAGTTAAAGTTAAAATTTAAAAATGAATAAGTTCATAAATATAAAACCAGTGGCTCTGACTTTTCTTTTGAAGCTATATCATCACAATTTACTCAACAAATTTCCTGTGGACATTCCAAAACAGCAATTCAAAATCTACAATCTTTTGGCAGAACCCCAGCGAAACAATATTGTTGTTTTTATATATGACCTGAGAAGTGGAATGAATGGAAATGGCATTGAGAGTTCGTATAATCCTAGAGTTTATAAGCTTAGATTCATGAAGGAAACAGTAACCATCATCCATCTCCATTTTGCCTATCTAATGATTCCTTAACACAATCTTTTATAAAGCTAAATAGAAAAGGCTGTCCCTAAGGTCCAATGAAGTAAATGCAGTTCAAATAAAGTTCATTAATGCTGAGAAATATTTGCTAAGAAGTCCTACTGACAAATAAAGCTACTGCCCAGCTTAACACTGAGCCACTTGATGACCTGATAACCACACCACTGCAGTGACTTTTCTAAACATCGCAAAAATTTTTGAGTCAGCTATACTATAACAATGCAAAAGAAAAGAGACTCAAGAATACATGTAATTGAGAATATCTAAAAGAAATAGAAATTTGCATAAAATGCATACTGTGTAAATATGTATTTCTTTTTCTTCACTTTAATATTTTAAAATATAACTTAAACAAGTAATATATTAAAACTACTGGGTACAAAGCTTTAAATGTAACAATTCAGCAAAAGGAAAAAGGTATCTTTAGGCATGGCAAAAATGTACATTCTTATATATTTCTAAATTTAGCATAATTTTCATGATATAGACAATTTCAGAGATGTTAAAAATGTTAATTTTGTTCATATTTACAAGTAATGCTTATTTTAATAAAATATAGTTTTCATCAATTTTGAGTCATAAAGGGAACTTTATATTCAAAACAGTAATTCTTAAAGCATTTTCCTTTCTCACAACACACAGGACACTTTTCAATCTCATACAACTGTTTATCTCTATTTAAATTTAAAATGTTTAGAACAAAGGAAGAAAAATACATCATAACTACTTTCTGAGCTGTTTTTTATCTTTAACACCCTCACTTTTAATAAAATTTAGAAAATGTTAAAGTTTTTTTTAGATTTGATGTAAACAGTGCTTTTCTTGCATTGGAGAATGGCCTCATGTTTTCTTTAACATTAAATAGTTTTAAACTGAGTAGTTAGTGGAATCAAACTATTTAATATCAAATAAGTGATTGCCATTACATTGGTAACAATCCATTTTATAATATCATTTAATCATGAAGGTTAAATAATATTTTAATATTATACAATATTAAATACAATACAATAAAATATATTTCACACTAGTTTTTAGATATATCAGCTTAACAGATTATTTAAAATAAAATAAAGCACTTCCCAGACAAGGTATGAAACAAAACTTTGACATGGGTTCAAAAAAATAAATTAATTAAATAAAATGATTGGATTCTTTTTTTATACTTATTATTTTAAATAGTCTTCTTTGTGATAATTACTAATCTCATTTATAGATTCACTGAAATTTATTAACTAGGCAAACCAATTGCATTTTGAGAATTAAAGTTTCTCACAGGAAGCTGTTTCCTACTAGCTCTGGACACTTCAACAATTTCCTCATCGATCCAAGCTGTTCTTTTCCAAACCAGACAGCAGGAGGTGCTGTGTGAACACTGAGACTGCGTCCCATTCCCGCCTCCCCTCCCCCTGCACACAAAGAATAATAACATGATGCTTTCAAAATATTCATTTTTCGGCAGCCTGTGACCTGAGATAATGAGTCCAGTTCTAAACTGAAACCTCCCAGTTAGAAATGTAAAGCCTAGCTCTTATTTAACATGGTAAAATGTATTCTTAAGACTAAATTCAAACAGGATTCTAAAAATATGGGAACTCCATTTTTATTTTTAAAGGGTATCAATCACTCTGCTTTGCCACATGAATTCTACTTTAAAATAAATCAGAGTCCCTGCATGTAGTTATAAAAATATCAGAGTCTTTACATACACACAATTATCGAATAAATACTTAGAAAGGACAAAATTTACTTTAACCTAATTCAAATACATGAATTCTATTTCTATACTTTCAGATTTGGAAACATACAAGTGAAATAAGCATGAATGAGCTAAGTTACTCTTGACATGAAGTTAATTTGTAATTTTATTTCCCAGAATACTATTAGTTATATTTTAGCCCAACTGCTACAGTAGCAACTTTGATTTCATACTGGGGGCAGAAAACGCCGAACATTTAAACCTTCAAATGACTTAGGAGCCATTCATTTTCTTATTTAAAGTAACTGTCTATAGAATTTCCACATAAGAAGTTGCCTTTGCTTTGCACAGTATGTAACAAGAACAGATGAGACATATGACATCCCATACCAAAAGACAGATACAATTAGCCCCTTTATTGTTGGCTTTGAGATTACAGAAGAAGCATTTTGGCTCCCTAACGAGCACTGAGCTCACAAAATACATGTCACAGTTCTTTTATGACACAACGCCAATCATTGCCTCTATACAATCAAGTACATTTAAAAACACATAATAAAACAGCTTTCAAAGAGGGATGACTCACCTGTTTATAATATTTTTTTGCAGACTTTAAACGTTGGTACAAGGCCAAAAGAACTCCTTGGATGTACATCTTAGCTCCTGAGGGGCTGAAACCTTCTCCCTTAGAGACCCAAACTGGTCCCCGCAAAGGTGTGATGGAATTTTGCAGATATTTTTCAAGCAGAGGAACTATGCAAGGAAAAAGGGAAAATAAATTCTTTTGACCCAATGGAAATACAGTGCCTGGAGCACAGCCCCAGTACCAGAGATAACTCTTAACATCTATTATTTATATCTGACCTAGGTTACGTCTTAGAGAGGCAATTCCTGCATTACTAGTGGCCACCATAAAGGGTGTATTTATATTGAGACACCCCCGTGCAAGACTCATAAGCTTTGTGAGCACACCTGAATAGTTCTGAAGTGTGCCTAACTAGCTGCACGGAGTGTCATGGTGTGCACTGATTGCCTTATCTTCTCATTTATCACAGATGAGTTGGAACCAACCTTGCTGAAATCTACTTGCATTGTCCTGATAAAATTGTAAGATCCTTGTTGTCTCTGTGTACAGCTTCCCGTAGAGGAGTCTTTATTCCTAACACATCACATCTGGAAATTATTCACAAAATATAATACACACTTTTATAAGCCATCCTTACTCAACTCTTCATTGCTATTGCTTAAATAACCCACAAAACAGGGTTGTAAGGCTGTTTAAAAGTAAAGGGAAGAATCTTAAGCAAGCATTTTATCATAGCTTTTTGTTTTTAAGTTTGTAGGGTATAAGCTAGTCAATGATTTAGGAATGCTATTCCAGCATGCGCTTTGTAAACAGAAGATATTTACTTGCAGGTCTGTATTGCAACATCCATATGTACTTGACAGACATGTTTATACACTTTTTCACACGATTAGCTTATGAAGTCTTTCTAGTGTAAAATAGTCAAATAACATGGCAGCTAGCTAACTTTTTTCAAGATTTAATTTCCCTCAGAAAACCAGAAATAAAGAAATTTTAAAAATTAGGCACACTTGGGAACCCAGAAACATGAAAGGATATTATTTTTTTTAACTTGGTCTTTACTGAAGTGTATACATGGTGGCACAATATAAACATATAATACAACTAACTACATGGCCTGACTACATTATTCAGATCCATGTTTTTACCAAAAAAGAAATTAAGGAGATCATCAGCAAAGAAGACAGGTCCATGCCATTGGTTATGTTATATGTTGCATATGTTATGCAGAGAGGCCTAGCGTAGCAATCTGGAAACTGAATTACAATTATGCTCAGCAGAGCTGCTGAGCAACTGAGTTATGCAAATGGCCTTTGCTACTGGTGTTCTGCTGATTTTTGTTCTCAGTAAAAAAAGTTCTGCATTTGATGGCACCAAGTTCTGCAACTCTCTACCAAGGCACAATTTAAATTCTTTCTAGTATATTCAGCACTAAGAAGAATACTAGAAACAGTTTAAGATTTTCTAAAACTACTATAAATAAAAGTGAAAGGAAATTATGGCCCAGTGACTATTTAGACATCTTCAGATATGAGCATGAAATCCACTCACCCAGTCTAAAACTAAATTCCTAAAATTCATATATTAAAAGCACTCTTACACTATTCAAGTAACTGCTTTTCCCTATACATTTTATAACAAATGCCTCAAATTTTTAAAAATATAAGATCACATATATTATAAAAGAGATAAAAAAGAAACTTATTTTCAGAATGATAACTTTAATCTTTCAAAAATATATAATATAAATCAATCTTGATGATAATTTTTCTAAGGAAACCTACCTGCAGAATTATCAGTGCTTTTAGCTAACTGCTACAACATTCATATCTTACTAGCTTTTAATTTGTACACTTTTAATTGGCACACTCATTGAATCTAGCAAAGTTTTGAACATGGAAAGGTATACATAAATAGTTGTTAAATTGAAATTAAATTTAAAAATTAAGAAATAATTAACTTGAATAATTTACATCCTAGATTTGATCCTAAATTTAAACCTGAGAAAATTTTATCAGCTTCTCTAGACTTACAGCCTTATCCGTCTATGCTCGTCACAAAATAACTTTCAAATTCTTTGTCAGTTCAAGGGATTCCAAAGAAAAATTTCATAGATCTTCTAACACGAAACTACTGTTTTCAGAGTTTGTGCCTTCCATAAGATTTAAGAAAAAAAATACAGCTTTAGGGGGGAAAAAAAGCCCCACAAATTATATCAAAATGCAAGCTGTGTCAGAATTGATACCGGATGGAGAACAGCTCCCATGCCCCACATGGTTTATGTAATTAGGAATGCTATGGAAACCAGGAACAGCAAAGCGAAGAAAGCAGTATTCACAAGCAGGTTTTATAAGGGACTTCAGAATCTGCTCTGAACTTCTTGAATAATCTGTTCAGTATTCCAGAATCTCCCTGCTGGAAGCAGGGTCCTCATTATAACCACAAGAGTGCTAATAAAGGTTAGCCTCTGAACCAGGGATTAGAAGGCTCTTTCTTTTTGGAAGCTGCAAACTAGTAACTTTGATGATCTTCTTGAAAAGAAAGACAAAGCACACTCCAAGAACAATGTTTCCACTAACTAGGAAGGTATAGAAAACATAAGAAAATGATACTCCTAAGTACTTATAAAGTAAGTATAAATTATCTTAATATACTGAAAAAATTGAAAAAATAAAATTTATTAACCAGTTAAAGAACTCTCCATAAAAAAGGAAGCATTGGCCTAACATGATAGTTATAAAGTATAATAGAAAAAGGAATTTGAAAAATTCACTTGACTTTTCAATCCCACCTACAGATTTTAAGGTATAAATTATTTTTAAGCATTGTAGTGGATATTTATAATATTCTATACCAAAAAGGCTCATAAGTGTTCTTAACCAATGGTTTTCTCTCTTTCCTGTACAGTTCTCCTTTTCTCTGTTTCTAAAGCAAAATATCATTCTGTTAAAGAAAAGTATCACATAAAGATTTACCAGAAAAAAGGACAGTGATTTAGAAACGATAATAGATAGTTTTCAACCTTGGAAAAAGTGTAAACCAAGATGTTTTTATGAGCTAGCAAAACCCACTTTATATCTTTATCCACATATAGATATAAGACTACAGCTACATAGATTGATCTATCTGTCTATCTATCTATCCATCCGTCTATCTACTCATCTATCTGTCATCTATTTACACGTCTTTCCCAGAGAAGGAACTCCAGGGGGTTGTTTTCCAAACCATGATCGTCTCCTTCTAACTAATGCTTCACTCAGGAAGGTTAGCTGGCCCCTGTTACCCTGTGTCCCTTCCATATTTGTGTGCCTGGCTACACAGAGCATTTCCCCTTACGTTTGGGGCCTTTCTCAGAGGTGTCCTACCTATTTTCTCCTATTTACATAAACTTTGCTCTTCTCTAATTTCAATATTTTCTTCAAGCAAGTCCTCAACATTTTTATCAGATAAATGGTTTAGAAATTAGTCATTCCTTAAATGTATCAACGTGCGTAGATCAAATGGAATCATTCCATTAAGATCATTTCCACCACTGGAAAGGTTTGAAGTTACATGGATGATCACTTTTCATCCATGTTGTTCATGCTCCTTACGACCGTGGGGAAATCTGAAGTTAACCCGATAGTTCTAATGGATTTGGAGTTAAGACTGAGGATGCTGGGTAAATAAATCATATGACCAAAAAGAGTCACTCCCTGGAGAGACGACGACATTGTTCAGTTCGGTAAAAGCAATGCCCAGTGAATGATTATTGGGTGAATGAATATAGTCTAGAGACACTGTGGATAGTCTTCTAGGTAAGTGTTAGGGCCATGAATCCAGCTATGCACCACACTTCATACTTGTAACTTCACTTCGTATGACCTAACGTAAATTTGACCAAAACTTGAGAAGTAAATGTAAATACACCAGAATTTTGAAGCACATTATGGCATGTATGATTGTTTTATTTTAATTTTCCATACAAAATTATTTTGAAGGGTAAGAGGGAAGACATAAGAGGAAAACAAAGTGATTTGGTAATGAAGCATTAACTAACTACGCAGGAGAAGGCCAGCAGCGGGTATTTAAAAAGTTCCTGGGAAATCCTCATGTGCTTTATTCTACCCTGTCATAAATCATGCTACTATGGAAAAGACATATGATGAAACTTAAATAACATAGACTTACTGTTAGATTAAGGTCAAAATAGCTATTTTAAATAATAAAGGTAATTCCCTCTAAGAACTCCAAACACAATGAGTTCAAATGCTATTCATAAGAAAATAAACTCTTTGGCCTCCAAGCAGACCTTATATTAAAACCATTGCATCATTGATAAGAAGCTTGACTTTATTTGGATTGATAATGGAATGGAGCAAAGATTTTTGACAAGGAACCAAAACTCCCTCTAAAGGGAAATCACAAAGCTAATGGAACTGACCAAACAGATGTAGACTGGAATGACCTGTCAAGTTCTAGGCCTAGGGAATATACCCCTCCCTCCAACATCTTACTCTAAAAGGGACACCTCATATACTACATTTGAATCTATTACAGAAAGCTGAAAAGATGAGTTTTTATTATAGTTTCAAAAAGCACTGGATATCATTAAAGGCTTTAATAACCTGCTTCAATTATAGATTAAAATTTATGCCAATTAAACACACAGATCATAATTTATGCAATACTGTCATTTTCACATTTCAGGCAGATACGTGAGACTGTGGGGAAAATGAAACAGCACTGGCCAGAGCACAGTTACCTATAAAGCAACTTCTATACACTCTGCCACAGGAAGTTTTAGGTCTCAATCTCAAAAACACACCGCTACTGTTAGCAGCAGCATGTCATTGGGAAATTTCCCCCCAACTGAACTGGAATTTATTTTTTAAATGAAGTTTATCCAAAAAGCCTTTTTTTGAATAAAACACAGTGAGTTTTTCAAAGATGCTCATATTTGAGCGCTTTCTATCTGGAAAGTGTGCCTGGAGGAACCTCGACCTAGTGTCAAGGTGTGTGCGCACATTAATGCTCCTTGCCCCGCTTTGGGTAATAGTTGGAAAACTCCAGGTCCCAGAGCAGCCAACAGGCACCACTCAACCACATGGTCTGCTGGGAAGATTGAAAGATGGAAAGCATACTGTCTCATATGTTGCTTGATTTATATCAGTATATTTTCATTCAAACAAAACTAAACTAACAGCTGCTGTGTACTTTTGTTTACATGCTATATGTCAAATCTTATTGTCTCTAAGGTACTTACGAGAAAAGATTTAGCAATCGTTCTCTTAAATAGCATCGCCTACCCAAGTTTGGATTTTTCCTCCACTGAACAAAATGACAAGCACAAGACTGCTGTACTTAGAGCGATCTTTCACAGCTGCTTTAGTTTTGCAGTGATCCTATTAAACTGACGGGATATTGCCTGCAGGGTCTACAGCACCATAATACTTCTGTAAGAGACATTGATTTGTATCATAGGATCAAACAGAACAGGGATGCATTGGGGACAAGAATTTCATAGATCACATTGTTTTTAACTGAGTAAAATATAATTTATACAGTGTGACCTTTACAGGACACCTGGTTATTTTAATTGCCGACGTGTGGGTGAACGTTGACACCGGCGCTTAGGAAGTACGAAATCTTAGGAATTCTCTGTTTTGAAAATGCAGCCTGAGTCATGTCTTTTCTTAAACTGAACGAAGTAGCTGTGCATTAAATATGCTGGCACATCTTCTGCTTGAGCAAGTGGACCGAAATGGTGTGAATTGTTAATGCCTTGCTGCTTTGGTTCACGGCTTGTGATTGATCATTTGTAACTATATCTACTCCTTGTTCCATGAAATCAAGTATGGAGTAATGGGTTCATCAGATTTTGGGGTTAAATTGAGAGTGAAGAGGTACTGTGTGTGGAAATAAGAGTTGCCATGTTCAGGGCTGGCCTTGTAACAGCATGGAATCTAAAGGCGATATTCAAAACCACTTCACTCATCATACGCTTACTGATTCTGAATAGGGCCCATTTGCAGGGGACATTTGGTAGTTTTCCAATACGCTTTATGCCTCTTTCTACTTCCACCACCGTGCACATCTTTTTCCATCCCCCCAGTAGCACACTGGTGGAACGGGTCAGCATACACAATTCATTGATTTAAATAATTTGATTTATACAAGTAGAAATGAGCTAGGATTCTATTGTCTAAGTCTTGCCTTTCCCTTCAACAAAAATAATAGTGTGTGTGTCTTGAAAATACAAGTATTCTGTGGACTCAATTTTGGGGGCATTTAAAACATTTGATATGTAGTAGTAATGTAAAATAACTTAATTCAATTGGTATATGTACATACTTATGGTTGCTTAAAGGAATGTGGAGAATTAGCTATACCTAATCTATTTTTGTATCTATGGTCTATACCAATACATAACAATTGAATATATATGACTTGATTTTGGACTTTAAAACTCTTTAAAATTTAGAGTACTATCTTAGAGTTAGTTCTGGAAAGTATAATGTATGAACCTTAATGAATATAACTAACAAAAAATAGAAGGCCTTTAGAAATGTCACTATATAATTGCTTGGTATAATAAATGACACATTTTTACATTATTATTTTTTATTTTTATTACTATTCAGACAATCTTAACCCAAACTGTACTAACTGAGGAACAAATTAACTTTTGACTCGGTAGGAAATGATGTAATTTAAAAACTTTGTAAAACAAAAACAAAAGCAAATATACTACCTATCACATATGTAATACTCCATATTACACTTACATATGTAACTTACACTCAAAAGCAAGCTAGTTGAAAATGTCTTAAATTCTACTATTATATTATAAAGTCACAATTAATACAAATCTTAAAAGTATGTCTAGATCCCTTTCTTTCTCTTTCTTTTTTCTTTCTTTTTCTTTTTCTTTTTTTTGTCTCAAAAGCAGTAATCTGACATACACCTGACATAGACACACCGAATTCGGAAAGACCTAGGAGACAAATAATGTGGGTAAAGCTGTTTTGGCTCCTTGGATGCAAATATTAAGTAAACAGATTCCTTATATTTAAACATTTTATTTAGGATATAAAATATATATGTCATAAAAATTTATATATTCAATATAATAAACTAAAAAGTCTTAATAATTTCAGCAATTCCAATAGAGGGTTCCCCCTTGACATTTATTTCTCCATGTTTGTTTCACAAAAGTAGAGTCTTCTCAAATTAGCATTTCATACATTTTTGTCTATGATTTCATCTTTCCTCTAACAACTCATAGGAGGAAGAAAACTAATCTCATATTTTACAAGGAGAGCTTTGTAAAAAAATTGTTTTTTAACAGGTAGTAACAATTAGGTTGTTTTCATTGGCAATTATGTTTATTTTAATGTTTTTTATAATGAACTTCTAGGACCACAGAGAAGTCATTAAAATTGGAGTGAAATGTGTGGTGTTAGGGTCCAAAGACTGGGAAACAAGAGGCATAGAAACTGGGAGCCAGAAAGACAAACTCAAGAAGAGGAAGAGAGCGGGGACTTTGCTTTAAAAACAACAAACAGACAGAAATCCTGAAGAAAGTGCAGCTCAACAAAACCTAGAAGAGATGATCGTATCTTCATGAGTATAAAAGAAAGTATATGTTTCAAAGACTTCAAAATGGACTTTGTAACACATTCAGGAGTCTATGAGCAGGTTAGATTGTTTTGTGAATGTTCGTATCGCACAAATCTGCACTCACATATTTAATAAAAGATGACAGTTATCCAATTATAATGGAGTCTCTAACTGCCACTAAAAAGAAAAAAAAGAACTTTTTAAAATCAAGCTTTAACAAACGTTTTGATATTCTCTATAGACCAAAGAGGAGAAATATAAATCACTGATTACTTAGCATTTTCTGTTTCTGTCCAGGCAACAAGGGCACCTCAACCCGGACGCCTGGACAGCACTGGGAGACACTGAGGTCCACGTCCCAGGAAGCCGGAAACCAAGGCAAGGGCACAGGCAGCTCACTCCCAGGGAGGGTCTGAAGACTTCGGAACAGCATCTTTCCTACACAAAAGTGCTCTTAACTGGCTGCCTTTGTATATACCAGTTCTTCCTGGAGAGATTTAAGGGCTGATTAATAACCACAAACACTGGCATCCTGCAGCAAGACACATAAGTTGTTATATTTCATAAAATCTGAGAAATAAAGGTATATGGGAAAGGAATCCAAGAATTAAAGGGAGGCAGATAAACTTAAAGAAGATATTTATCCATAAATTTGGTATTATTCCCTGAAAAGTTCTGGAACAGATTATAAAATGAATGGTTTGTGAAGTCTTAGAAAAATAAATAGTAATCACTGGGACCCAACAGGGGGTAATTTACATATTAAAGGAATATTTAATGAGCATGGAGGGAGACTCTTGGGAAAATTCCCTACATGGGTCTTGAGATCGCCACTACCAGCATATAACTATTATTCCTTCCAGTGGGAAGCAGGTCCCAACAGAATGTGGCTAACATCTATTGTCCTCAAGCGAGGTACTACTAAATCTGTGCGCCTCTTCCCAGATAAGTGGGTGTTCTGCAGCAAGGCAGGAGGACACTGAGCATCTGCAAATCTCCTGGTTAAGTTCCATATAATCTATGACTGTTTGCTTTTAAATATTCCAATTTAAAAATGACAGAGAAACATGTCGCTTAATAACCAAAACAAGGCAAAAGAAAGTTATGACTGGGTGCTGCCCTGAAGAAAGCAGTAAAAGGAATCTGAATGAATACACACACACACAGAGTTGTCCCCGATGCGGCTAAACTGCGGGTCCTAGGCCATACACACTTCGGAGTTGCCCACCCTTAGCTAAGAAAGTAACGCCATTTCCAGGGCCCAGCCTATCTGGACCATCACGGAATCCCACCTTTAGCAGAGCAGGAGCAGTGCTAGTAATACAGGAATGGTACCAGGCATTTTTAGGGCATAAAAGGAGAGGGAAGCATTTTGATTAAGCTCTTTCTCAGTGTTCTGAATTTTAACGTCAAAAGGAATCTAAGTACAATGTTTCCCAGAGAAGGGCAGCATCCCTAACTTTTATGCCATTTTATAATTTCTACTGTATTTATTTAGATACTGTTAATCTCTGGATGACAGATTAGTATCTGAAAGATCTTGGCAGGCTAAACTACTACATAAAAACCTTATAATTAGAAATTTAGCAGGAACGGATGTATGAAGTTCTATGATCATATCTAAAAATCAGCCGTATTATAAGTACAGGATAAGGGAGACAAAGTAGCTTAAAAGCAAATTATGAGCAAACACTGGGAAACTTTGGTTGACTTTAAGATCAATATAGGTCAACGATATCAAGTGTGTAATAGAAATAATAATGCAATTGTAGATTATAGGATGACCTGAAAAAAGGAAGAGGAGGTGGACTGCTTTACTGGTCATTGACTGACGTGGAAAATTATGGACAATGTGAGGCCCCACGAAGAGGAAGACCAAAAAAACTGAAAAGAGGGAACAGAAAAGAGGGAACAGCTTGATGAGGGTCCAGGGTAGTAGGTATAGTGACTACACATATTTAATCTAAGAAAGACTTAAATCATACATGTTCAAATAGTTGAAAGACAGCCATAGACTCAGAATTAATTTGTATTCTGTAATCCTGAGGGCAAAGTGGAGATGAATGGTAAATGTTTAAAAGGCCAGATTTCAGATAGCTATAAGATACTTTAAAATAAAAAGAAATTAGAGCTGTCAGAAATGAAATGAGCAATGACTAGAGGAACACTTGCTCCTTATTGTGAAATAATACATTTGTTGCCTTAAGTTACTAACTTTTAGGGTAACTTGTTCCACAGCAATGGATAACAAATACAGATTCTGGATAGCAGGTAGTGTAGTAGATTCCATTATTATTCAAAATATTTGCTGCCTTTCCCTGAAGGAAAATTATACAATACTTCCCCTCTTATCTATGTCAGGCTTAGTCATGTATGTGACTTGCAATGGCCATCCCTGTGGTAGGATTATTCATCCCTTATAATAAGGAGATGATATGTGACTTGCTTTGACCTAAACCACAGCAGGTACCGTCAACCCACGGTGACGTGGGTGACGTGTAAAATGAGTGAAAAGAGGCCTCTGCATGAGCCACTGAATGTTTTAGCGCCATTTGGTTACCATAACATAATATATGTCCTAACTGAGGCAGGTTGCTGAACTTGACTAGACAGAGAAGAACAATCATGGAGTGGGCATAAAATAGCATGCACAAAGATAAGGCAGCTGGACACTGCACGAGTCACGCACTGTCTGAGACACTGAAGGGGCTGATCTAGCTAACACAGAAGGAGCACGGTGGGGAGCTGCGAGACGTGGGTGGTTCAGCTGAATGGGGGGGCGAGGCCACATCACAAAGGTGCCCAAATGTCAGGATACAGAGTGTGTAGGATTGTCTTGATGTGTAAAATCTTAAGCAATAATAAATAATAATGATAATAATACAGCTTATATCAGGAGATTACCCTTTAGCAACATAAAGGATTAAGATGTAGGAACAGAATTTGGTTGTCTGACTAGCTAATAGACATAAAATAATATTCATCACTATAAACAGCTAAATGTATTCGACATCTGTTGCCACAATAATGCTGCATAGCAAACAACCTCAAAACTCAGTGGCATGAAACAATAAACATTTATTTAGTTCATGAGTCTGTAAATCAGCAGGTTGGTTCTGCTGGACCTGGCAGAGTTTGCTCACATGTTTTAGAATCAGCTGGCCATCAGCTGATCTAGAGAATTACCTTGGCTGGAATAACTGGGGTAAATTGGTTCTACTCTGCTTCCTTTTTAAAAAAAATATTGAGGTGAAGTTCATATAATACAAAACCAACCATTTTAAAGTGAACAATCCAATGGCATTCAAAATGAACAACCACCATCTCTATCCAGTTCCAAAAAGAATACCATCATTCTAGAGTAAAATCCCTTACACATTAAGCAATTTCTTCCAGTTCCCCTTTCCCCCCGCCAGGTCCTGGCAAACACCGATCCATATTGTGTCTGTATGAATCTATTTTAGGTATTTCGCAGAAATAAAATCATACATCACCCTTTATTTCTGGCTTCCTCCACTTAGCATGTTTTCAAGGCTCATTTTCAAGGTTTGTTAGAGCATTATCAGTACTTCATTCCTTTTCATGGCTGAATAATATCCCATTGCATGTGTGTACCACATGTGTTCTACAGTCATCCTTGCACAGACATTTGGTTTCTGGCTGTTGCTATTATCTATAATGCTGCTATACATATGTATGTGCATGTGCTTGCTTGCTTATCTGTTTTCAATTCTTTTGGGGTATATACCTCGGAGTGGAATTACAGGGCCATGTGTTTATCTATGTTTATCTGTGTTTATCTTTTGGAAGAAGCACCAAATTGTCTTCCAAAGAGGCTGAACCACTTTACATTTCCACAAGCAATATACAAGCAATTTTGGAGAGCAAATAATACAAGAAGACTGAGAATTATGGAAGGGCCTTGACTAGGTGGCTTCACGCTTTGATGGTACTTTAATATGCAAGGACTTTGTGAGTTTTGTTTGCTTTTTAACCTTGGTGGTATCGAGAAGCTTATATCGGACCAAGTATATAAATTTATAGTTTTCTAGTTGTATTTTTACTAGGGGCTTGTACAAGGAAAATAGGGAGATCAGCCAGAAATTTTATAATAGGCAAAGATTCTATAAAATTTTAAGTGTGATGGGTCATGGCAACTAAAGGCAGCTGGGATTGTTTTCCAATAGCCTTGGCCTTCAGAAAGTGCTGGCCAGGGAGGAGTGGATGACGGTTTTCGTATACTGAGGAGGACTGTAAAAGCCCTAGCACCCCTAGCTGGTCATGCTTGCCTTTCTGTGAAGGCGGCTACAGTTTACTCTTAAACCATTCAGTGAACTTCGCCTGTGACTGAAGGTAAGTATGAGATTAAGATTAGATCATTTTGGAAGGTTGAACAATGTTTGCTGCTTTTTTGTGTTTTATAGCCAAATCTGCAGGCCAAGACTTGAGAGCACAGGGCCTGTCCAGGAAGTATCCAGACGTGTAACAGGGAAATGGGGACACTACTGAAGAAGATACAAGAACACTGTGCCCAGGACAATGATGCCTCAGCCTCCTTCCAAGTTATGACCTTAAGGAAATCTGGTTCATTGGTAGCGGTTTGAATCGTCGTTAGCAACTGCAGCACGATGTTCCTTCTGATCTGGTAGCAGAAGCTGTGGAACAAATTTTGCCACGACACATTTCATGCCAAGATCCTGCGTCAAAATCTCAGACACAGCAGCTTTGGGAATGCCCTGCTCGGCGTCTAGTTCTCGCACTGTCAGTCGCCGATCTTTGTCGATTGCAGCCCACACACGCTCAATGTGCTCAGGCGTTCTGCTTGCTGCAGGCCACCCAGAATGTGGATCACATTCAGCAGATTTCCGACCATCTTTGAAGCATTTGCGCCCCACTTTATTTGTGTTGCACTCGCTGCATCACCCCTGAGAGCCTTCTGAATTACCAAATAGTGTCTGCGAAGAAATGTTCAACCTTAATGCAAAGTGTGATGCAGATTTGTCAACACTCTACTCGCTCGGTCATTCTGAATGCAATGGCCACACAGCACACATGCTCCCTCAGTGGTGTCTACCGCCCCCACTGACCAGTGCAGTGAAGTCGTCACTGTCCGTGCATGTTCATTCCGGTCCGCCCTCCTTGACCGCCAGGTTACAGTGATGTCGTGCAAACCGTTCTCATTGTATTAAAGTGGGCGGACTTTTTCTGGACAGACCTCGTAAAGGCCAGCTGAGCTCTGTGTGTACTGCAGTGTGGTTCTACCTTTAAATTGTCAATACCAGGCCAGATGGGCAGTACTGAATCCCCTGCCTCAAATTCTAGTCTGCATGATGTTATTTAAAACTGCATTCTAGGCTAGAAAAGACTTGTGGATGAGCTAACCTTAGATTCACATAGCCTGTCCATAAGCTTTTAAAGTAACCTCAACCAACCAACCAACCCAAGTTGGCTCTGAATTTATTTGTCACGTAAATGTTGCTCACGGTTCTAAATTTCAGAAACCCAAACTTCAGCTTCACGCACAAAAAGGTGGTAGATTTATTACAGAAACACTCTACTTTCTTCAGTTAAGGTAGAGAAACAACCTGATGATAGTATTATAAATCTAGGAATAAGATTTGCTAAAAGAATCAAGAAGAAAGGAAAGTGTTTTTAAAATAACTTCAATTTTACAGACACATATATATGGAGAACAAACTGATGGTTGCCTAGGAGATGTGGGTGAAAATGGTGAAGGGGAGTAGGAGGCACAAAGCTCCAGTCACAATTCATGACCCACGGGGATAATGTATAGCATAGGGAAAATGCTCAACAGTATTGTGAGAACTTGGTATGGTGATGGTGATTACCAGAGTTATTGCAGTGACCACTTCGTTAGGTATATAAATGCTGAATAACTGTTGCACACCTAACACTCACATAACATTGTATGTCGACTATAATTTTAAAAATGATTAAAATGAAATAAACTATGCTTCAATCCTATGATGAGAATATAGCAATGTATGCAGGGAAACAAGTAAAAGGAAGGCTTATTCAGCTGGAGAGGGAAAAGACTGCCTTAGAATAAAGACAACATCTGATCTTAGCATACACACTCTCAGATATGAGAAATATAAACTGACATCCTGAAGGCCAGGGTTGAGGGTGCAAGAGATACACCCACATCTAACTACTCTGAAAAAGGTTAATACAAAAAGAGAAAATATTTTGATTCTTATAAAATCAGAAAACAGTAACTGAGGCCCAGTGAAAACTCACAGGAATAAAAATAAGATCTTAGAGAACAAATTCAGAACAAACCCCCAGAGAAGCCAGAATCCCAAACACTAAAGAGATGGTTACGTTACAGATAGATTAGGTAAGAGAAATGGAAAACTCCCTTTTGAGGATGAGACAATTGTACAGACTACACATAAAATATGAACAAATTGGAGAAGGGCTGCTAGGAAGATTAGCATAAAATACTAAATAAAAAGTCTTTGGTGAACTCCAAAAATGCATGGGCCTAATATTTTTTTAAAAGGCAACAGCAAAACGAATTATATCACAGGGACCCAAGCAGAACAATAACAGATCAAAGAGTCCAGATCTAAATTAGATGTTGGATGGTGGGAAAATACATCCTGGGTCCGATCATTTAACTCAGGGAGGTGAAAATGGAGAAGACTGGTTTGAACAAAGGATGCTATTGACAAAGTTGGAACTTATTGACTTTATATCTCTCACTATGAGAGACACTGCAAGAAAAATATCTACAGGAATATGTTAGAAAAACAAGTGTGGAACAGAAAGCTAAGGGACCCTAAAAGAAAAAAAGAGAGAGAACTCCACTGCGGCAAACAATGCAGCACAAGCCTGTGCGCGAAGGAAACTTTTCTAAAAGGAAGAGAGCAGAGCAGAGGCAAATCCTGAACACTGCAGGAAACAAGGACAGAAACATGAACTCAACCGTGTCTTCAGGGGGAAAGAGCAGTGGTACTGGTCCTCACTGGGCACCTAAGGAAATGAGCCTCAGCAACATGAACAGCTCGTTAAATTTGGAAATTCACCAAAAGCTGTTCTCTAATTGAAGCCGATTTGGAGATGGGGTGGTGAAAGCTGAGCTGTGAAGTATGTTTCCTAAGCTTAAATAATTCTATAACCACAGGTGGTTGTTACAGCAGCCACTGTGACCCGGGATTGAAAACAGGGCTCCCAAGACAAGGTGGATGCTGTGCCCCAAGAAAGGACCCACCCTCAGTCAATGTGGAGGCCAAAACCATGGAACTCAGAGGGAAAAGGGCATGAAATTGTTGAGAATACTTTACAAAGGGGAAAAACCAGTACATCTAACAAGTCTTTATGACTGAGTCTGCCACCACCAATGCAAATTTCCAAAGTTGCGAGAATGCAGCCTGGAAGGGCCCTCTTTGAGAATAATAAAAGTAATATTAGCAGCAATAATCACAATGTTATATAATGCTTACCAAGTGTCAGGCACTTGTTTTAAGGGTTTCACATAAAATTCACTTAATCCTTACAACAGCCTATTAAGATAAGTACTCTAATCTCTAATTTACAGAGCAGAAAACTGACTCTCAGAGAAATAAAATAATCTGTCTAAGGTCAGACAGTAAGTGGCATAATGGGAATCTGAACTTTAGCTCCAAACTCAGAGCACTTAACCAACATTTCATTCAGCCTCTTAGAGAGAGGAGACAGGGTATACTGGTCAATGTTTCCCTCAAGATATTACAAGTACATAGTACTATAGTTAATGCTTTGATGAAAGATTGCTTCCCAGTGAGTGATGTCACAGGTCATAGGCCCTGCTCAACAGCATAAATCAACTAGCATCTTGAAAAGACTGACCTAGTGCTTTCTCTTCTTTGTCTCCCTTCCCTTAGTCTCTGCTCTGGTCTCTGTCCATAGTCCGGAGGGTCTGGACCATGCCAAACATCGGGTCCCAGCATCGTTTTGCTAGGAATGGCCATGTTGGACACTGAAGACTAGCTCCTGTTCTGAAGGTGCTGGGTGTGGGGGCTGATGTTGTGATCATCTTTCGGTTCAGCTGGAAATAGGGCACATGATAAAGTTGGTGTAGACCCAGCTCAGATTCTGAGGTCCTGAGGGAGGGCACCCATAGCGGAGGCCCAGACAGTAGCTCCTGGAGAAATTCCAGCTCAAACCAGGCATCTAGAAGCCATCTGGCTAACACTGGGAAGAATAAAAATTAGACAGGACCTTCATTTCTTTGAATTTTAACTTGAGAAGTTAAAAACTTTTATTGGGTTTCAACTTACAAATGTAACATTATTTGACTTTGGAATTTACTTCTATGTAGATTTTAAATTTTCATTTTTAATTATTGGGGAATTTTTACACTTTGAACTTAATTTCTTCATGAAAAAAATCAATAATGGGCAAGAGTTACCATTCAAATTCAGGGTATCTCTACGTTATTTAAATTTTGGGATTGAAACATGTTAATCTTGTCATTTGATCTCATTGCAGAATTTCTGAAGAACTTGTCAGAAAATATGTAGCTACTCCGAGCACTGTTGCTGGGCATAATTTGGGGTGGCAAATGGAATAGGAAATTAACATTCAGTGTTTAATAGTATGGCCTTGGAACCAACTTAATTAATGTGCTATTCTAACTTAGTACCTTCTAGGGTAAATTTCATATTACCCACCATGATCTGGACGGATCCACAAAGGAGCAGGGTTTGGTTATCAGAACTGCAGCCTCAGAAAGTTCCTGAGAGACTTAAGATCTTCCTCCCCAAGTGGGAGAGTGACTCCTCTGGTTCACCATATGTGAAATTAAGCCAAAGAAGTTATGAGAACAAAGAGCTGGGCCTTGTCAGAGGTGTTGAGAGTGTTACTATGCAACGACATCAAAATCTGGCACGACCGATATGTGTTCTGCTGCATTAATGTGCTTTAAGAACACCAACTAGCTCACCTGTGATTGGTAAGTAGGGGAATGACATCAGTACGGTATGGAAGTTTGGTTGGTGGATTTGTGCCTTTTTCTTAGCAAAGGAGGCCAAGACAGTAGGAGAAGAATTCTATTCTTTAGCAGAAAAGAAAAAAAGACTTTAGTACAGCTGCTGTTCTGTGGTTCCCTTCCCAGAAAGGTGCACTCCCGGCCTTACATGTCTCTGTGGGAGTTTCACTGCTGTGTGACTTCCTTAAAAACAGTGTCACTGGCCCTGGCTGGTGTGGCTCAGTGGGTTGAGCACAGTCTACATACCAAAAGGTCACTGGTCTGGTTCCTAGTCAGGGCACATGCCTGGGTTGCTGGCCAGGGCCCTGGGCTAGAAGCAATAGATAAATGTTTCTCTCTTTCTCTTTCTCCCTCCCTCCCCCTTTCTCTAAAGATTAAATAAAGTTTTTTTTTTAAAGAAAATAAAATAATGCCCCACTGGATCAATCCTCCAAGTAGATTTCCATCTGCCTGTCCCACACTTAAGTATTAGTTTGATGCGGCTCTAACACCCTCTGAAGTAGCACTCAGATGCCTGCTCAGGCTGATTGTATTATCTCCTGAGTTAATAATTACTATTTTTAGTTAGTATTCTGGTTTTAAAGGTGCATAGATTTTGAATGATCTCCCTCAACTCCATTTTATCCATAACCCCTTTATTCTGGTGGGAGCGATTTTGCAGACTGCGTATTTAATGCATATATTATGCCCCAGCAGAAATGCCGTACTAGCATGTTGACCATATATAGGAATACAGCACCTTTACACAATGGGGAGTTGTCTTCTTCTATAGAAAGAATAGATCGACACAGGAGCCACAACCAAAGAACCTTTCCACATGTAACAAAATACTTTGCTTTATTCAAATCTTCTATTTAGAAATCTGAAACTACAAGCAATTTTCAAATCCTATGGGTCTGTAAAGGTTTCACTAGACTCGATCAACTAAAAGCAATTTCATGTCACATCAGATATGTTCATTTCTCAAAGCATATGAGGAAGACTCGACAGTACACCTAATTCCAGAGACAGACTCACAGATGGAGAACGGATGACAGCCAGTGGGCTGGGGAGTGGCTCAGGGTGGAGGGTTGAGCAAAAGGGAAAAGGACTCATGCACGTGGAAAAGAGTGTGGTGATTGCTGGGGGTAGGAGGATATAAGGGGACTAAATGGTAATGAAAAATACAATAAAGATCACATATTTAAAAAATAAAAAAGAAAGAAAACAACAAAGAAAGAAAGTATATCTAATTCCAAAAAAGAAGCAACACATAGAAGACATATTTTCTGTATGTATCCATTACTTTTAGTCCTTGGTGCAGTAACGCTTCTCATGTATGTTTAAAAATAAAAAATAATTGCTGTGATCTTAACATTCAATATTATTAAATGATTTTTTCTGATCCAAAACACAGCAAGAAGGCAAGCAAAAAACAAAAACAAAATATGAAAACATACAAAAACAACAACAACCTTATACACCAAATCAGAATATTAGCATTTATTTATTTAAATTAAGAGGTAACTTTCACGTAACACTTGATCTTTCCCGAGTTGAAGTTCAGAAAACCATCAAACATAAAGTTCAGGGATCTCAATCATGTGATGTACAAAATCACACTAACAAAGAAAAAAAAAATGCAAAAACCTAAAGTTAAGTGAGTGGGATGCTATAGACTGGAAGTTCCTCCAACAGGATTAACTTCTTTGTATTTTAAGTCCAGGGAATTTGTTATGCTCCCACAGGTTAGTAGTTGCATAGGCTAATTTCAGCTGGCATGAGCTTTTGTAAGTATGCAAAAACACAGGGCAAGGCACACATTAACATGTGATAATAGCACACTTCTTGGACACATGGAGCATGAGGCATGAACCTGAGTGACTCTGGCATCCATGAGGTATCACGCCTCAGATCAGAGACATCCTGTTTGGTTAAGCAATTTTGTTACACCATATTTGGGAGGGGGAGAATCAAACTTCCAAAAAGAAATCTTTAATCTTAACTAGAGTACCTTATAGATTTCAATTCTAGCAATTAACTCAAATTTAAAATTTTAGGTGAGCTGGAAATAATTCAAAGCTAGATAGGATCTTTACAAAATAAGTTATTTATTTTATTAATGCGTGTTTAAGAGTGATTATGAAATACTATTGATCATAAAGAAAAGTTTAGCCAGCATGGTGAGGGAGGGGATAAATGGCAAAAAACAAAAAATCTTTAATAATGATACTCTCTCCACCCCTCGAAAGAAAAAAAAATAAGGAAGGATTCCCTGAGTTACATGTGTCTTATAAGCAAATAACTATCGAATGCTCCTAGATAATGGGTGTCTACAAGTGATGATGCTTTACAAACATCAGATGAAAACCCCTAATTAAAAATAATGATCATATCTAATACAAATATTGAAAATGACTAAGAAAAATAGATTTATTTTCTAAATGCACACATATATGTACTCCTTAGAAAGTAAATTTAAGTTAGGAACAATAAGTATCAAAATATCACAGTGATCACTCAATAGTATTAAGGTTGTTAAAGCCAGGGAAGTTTGCTTTTATAGAGTACAAGAAAGGATGTCAGACACAAAGGGGAGTATCCAGTACAGCCATATCCTAAAATGACTTTTAGTTGTCTTGCAGTTAGAGTATGCCACTTTGTTGGGGCCTTGGCTTGCTGATGCAGTCAGCTCAAGAGGCTGCACTCACCAGCAAGACAGCATATTGCGGTCAGAGCAGCCAGCATTGCCCCCTGGGGGCATCCGTAGAGCACGCGAACCAGCTACCAATCAAGGTACTGATCACGCACCTAACTGACCAATCACTAACAAGGGCACGAGGTGAACACGCACAGGGGCAGCCTATCAGAGCAACTTCCCTTTTCCCGTCCCTATATAACCCCCACCACTTGAATAAAATTTCGCAGCTTGAACAGAACCCTTTGTCTTGCTGCCATTCTACGCGCCTCTTGTTCCCATCCCTATTCATCCGTTTCAGGTAGACTCGGGACCCTCGTTGACTGCTCCGCAGGCCGGAGCACCACTTTATATTTTTGTTCTGGCACATGGAATTACGGTTTCAGTGATGTGAGAGGCTCATAACAATGGCACATTTCACAGTGTTATTAGTAGCACTATTTAAATAATAGTGATTACTACTAAAGTAATAAAAAATAGATTTTTAAAAAGTGAAGTAATAGTAGTAATTACTATTAATAGTAATTTAATACTAGTATACATGTGGAATTCACGATATTTTTGCTTTCAGAGATTAGAAAATCAATGCCTTTAAGAAATAAAAATGGATGTCTCGTATTTTGACAAAAATATACAATAAAATTATGTTAAAGCACTTATCAAAACTTCTGAATAAACTTCTAAAAGTTAGCCCAAATATTTTTAAAAATCTCCAAGCATACAGTAGTGCAATATTTCATTTTTCTTTTGAAAGCTTATACCAAAGAAATTATTAAATTATGAAAATGTATCAATTACTTTTGTTTATTAAGTTATGTTTTACTAAGGTTAAAATACCCATCGATTTTTTTAAAAACCTAAGCTTGCTTTGTGCTATAGAGTGAATGGGCGTGTTCCCCTGCCCCCCAATTCACATGTTAAAATCTAACCTCCAATGAGATGGTATTTGGAGGTGATTAGGTTATGACGGTGGAGCCCTTCCGAATGGAATTAATGTCCTCCTACAAGAAACCCCAGAAACCACCCTTGCCTCTTTCACCACGTAAAGACACACTGAGGAGAATCAGGAAACAAGCCCTCAACAGACACGGAACCTACTGGTACCTTGGTCTGAGTACCAGCCTCCGTAACTGTGAGAAATGAATGCTTGCTGTTTAAGCCACTGAGTCTATGGGACGTTAGGGTGGGAGGCAGAAATGGGTGGGGTGGGGGAGCATGGGGGGGTGAAAATGGAGACGACTGTACATTAACAACAATTAAAAAATAAATAAATAGATAAATAGTAGCCCAAATGGACTAAAACATGATGAGATAAAAGATTCCCAACATTTGTATGTCCTTTCATGATTTCCCTTTGTATAAGAAAGGTATATTATTCATGGTAAATTAAGCTCTTTTATTATATCTGTTTTCCTTTTAAATGTATAAAGTAAAAACAAAATTATATAAATACCTTTCATAATGTTATCATATATTTTACAAAACCTTTGCCACTTACCTTTTGAAATATCTTTAATTTTTCGACCATACAAATCAAAGAGATATTTGGCTGGTGAATTTAGGTTCATTCTCGTTGTGCAAGCATCTAAAACCTACACAGGAAAAAAAAGCCCTATAAATAATTCACAGGAAGCTCTGGCTAAATTAAATATATACTTAGAGTTCTTTCTATACTACACGGCTATTAACAATTGTGTTATAAAATGAAATTTAATGATTTATAAAATATTTCTAATATATGAAATAAAAAGGCAGTTAAAATTGTTAGATGCCAATTATATTTTAAAAACACACAAATGTTAATGAAAAAGAGGAAGAAGACACAGCAAGTATTAAAAAGTGGTTCTACACTATTTAATAAATGGTAGAAATCTTGGGGATTTTATATTATTCTTGCTATTTTCTATATTTCCCACTAATTTTACAATAAGAGAATATTACTTTTTAAATTAGGTTTTAAGGTACTTTCTTTAGCTTAAATTCTTATAGTTATTATTATTATAGTTATTAGGCATAACTATATTCCTAATAAATTATAAATGTAGTATGATCACAGTTCAACTTGATATTTATGTTGTTCAGGTTTTAAAACATGGAATAAACCATATTTCAAGGTTTTCCATGAGCCTGAGTCTCAAGAACTTTACTTTTAATCGTTTCTAATATGCTAAAGCTCTTTTCTTAATATTTTAATGTCTCCACTTGTTCTTGATGTAGCCTTTGTAAAGGAGTAACAATCACCTTTCCAACATCAGGGAAGACTTAAGCGTCAGCTGGAGAGGCAGTTTTACTCACATGGTGAGGAAAATTAAAGTAACAACGAGGGTAGAAAGTATTAGGTAATCTAGGGCAGGTTTTATTAAGATTTTTGAAGTGACTCCCAAATCATGAGCTTGTCCTATTCATTTAAAAGTACATAATATATTCCAAATCCAAACTGAAAGTACTTTTTTTTTCACTTTTCACTATTCATTGCTGTAATATGCTATTGCTTTTGGATAACCAAGGACTACTGAAGGACAATGTTCGTTATGGGATCATCTGGTGAAAAGAACGCCTTCCCACTGCTGATATCACTGGCTCCATTTCTGCCCGCTTCCATCCCTACTATAAAAATGAAGCCTGTAATCCTAGTCCTAGCCAAAGCAACTCATTTTCTTTGTGACAATGGGCATATTTAAACAATTTAACGTGTATGTTGACCAAAGTTGTACTTTCCCTTCAGCTTGGAGAACTACTTCCAAACATTGTGGCTGACCTGGTTTATCTGGCTCCTGCATCAAGTGCTCTGTTGCGTTTAAAAGGCAATTATTTAACTGACAAATTTAATTTAACCAAGTGGCCTTTACTGAACTATACGAGACGTTCTCAGCCTTTATTCTAACCCTACACATGACCGATCATGTTCCCACGTGCCACACACTCCCACGGGCATTCACCAGATTGTGTGTTTCTTGCACACTAGCTGCAATCCAGAGCTTTGGGTATTCTTCAGAAACTATGTACTACTGCTGCTTTTCTCAAAATCAAGAAGGCGTATCTATACGTGATCAAGGATGAAGTTGTGGGAATAATCTTGCACCCTTTAATTTATGAGGGAAATGTTCCCACTATCAGTGCTCTACCTCGTTAAACAACATCCTTGCAATGTCCTTCTCATGCGACTCTGCACGCTGTCGTGGGGAGCGCATCCACTGACCTCCGATCTGCCTACTCGGGGTGTGCCAATGCAGGAGTTCACCTCCTGACCAGTGCCACGTGTCCTCACAAGTCAGACACGACGCTCCCTGACTTGGAACAGCTCCTGTGATGTCACTGTCCCTACCAGTCTCTAGCTCCCTTGGCTGGGATTGGTCCTTGCTACCCAATCAAGGTAATAACCCTAGGACTCTCTAAAGGTTGGACATCAGTCTTCCTGCCTTCCCTCCCAGTCTCCTGGGTCAATTTCTTTAGTGGCTGCTACACACAAGTTCACATAGGACTCCTTTCCCATGAATCCTAATTCAACCCTACATAAACCAGCCCATGAACTGGAGCATTTACTAAACATGCTTGAAACACAATATGCAAGAGAAGGTATCAGAAGAATAAACTGGAGTTTTGTTTGCAACTTCAGGCAGAAAGGAGAGTGGAACATATTAACTGACAATGGCATAGGATCCACCCTTACTGTTTTCTTCTAATACTGTAAGTACTTATTGAATAACACAGTTGGTCTCTAACTAGCAAAATTCTCCCATTGGTCACTTTCTCCTGTGTGACTTTGGGCCTGTAGCATATCCCTTCACCACCACCACTGCCACGCTCATTGACAGAAATCCTTAAGGGAGATAACTCAGTATGCATTCTTCCTTCGCCAATCATCTGTGAAAACCATTAAGGATCTACAGTTGCTCCCACAGGCCCTAACCAGATGCAGCCCCTTCCTTAGGTTCCCCACATTATCAATCTTCCCATTCTTTGTGTTTAGTTTTCAATCTCTTAATTTTACAAATCTATTATTTAAAAGGGCAATGAAGCCCCTTTGTACAATTCATAGTCCCTAGTTACTGGTGAAGGTTCAAATATCTAAATATTCTCCAAAGTTATAATTTACCAATTAAACTAACTAAAATACAAGCTACTTAAAGATTGTCCCATTTACTTCAATTAAAATCTCAATGATTGAAAATTTTATTTCAAATATTGCTACATTTGAGTCTTAAATCAGTCAAGTAAAAATCACACGGTTTTCTAACTCGAAGACTTCTTTTTCATTGTGCTAAAACACCAATAAAAATGTTTGTGTGAGCCAGGTTTAAAGAGTTAGGTGAGTTTAAAAATGGGCATTAGAAAATCAGACAGTAGAAATTAATAATGCATCAGCAACACTGTTACTCTCTCCTACCTTCAGAACGTAAGACCCTTGCAGTGTTTAAGCAATGCCAGCCTTCCCCAGTCGTGTTCTCAGAGAAATTATCAGTGGTATGAATCAGTACTGGTGTAAGTTTCTATCAAAAGCCCTGCAAGGGGTCTATACTGACAAGGCCGTTCTGAAATTTCACAATTGAAAAATATTTAATGGTGCCACCTTCTTGTAATATCTGGGTTAACTAAAAGCCATTCCACTAATCTGTAACTGTGAAACTTGTTAAAACATTACCTTTACAAATTCACAGTACATTAATTTCTTATAGTTTAGGTTGTAAAGAACCCTTCTGATTTCACATCATCATGCTGTAAAGTCAGGCTCTTCTTGACAAGCACCTGGGAAGAGATTTTCCACAAACTCTTTTTAGTTTAATCTATTTGATTACAGTTCTGGGCATCACCTCCAGCCCTGGGCACATCTGGTGCTGTCTGCAGTTGCTGGAGTGGCCACGGTGGAGGTGGTCTGGGTTTGGTTCGTCACACCCCGTCCAAGGGAGAGAGTATGCTTACCTCGACACCACTGGAGGCCAAGTGAGCCGCATCAACAAGCCCTCAGATTCGACAATGCTGTCCTCCTCAAAGACAGAGAACCTAGCGATCTTTTAACATGGTTTTATGAATCAACACCCGGAAGTGTAAGCCCTAATTTGCACCTCCCTACATGCTCTCTTCAGCAGGGGGTCGGGAACTACACGCCATGGGCTAATTCTGGCCACAGCTTTTTTCTGTATGGCCTGTGAGCTAAAAATCATTTGTATATTGTTTTACTGTTAAGAACTAATAAAAAGAAAAATAATATTTTGTCCCATTGTCACCGTATGCAAAATTCAAATTTCGGAGTCTATAAATAAAGTCTTGTTGGAAAACAGCCACACTTCATCCACGTATTTTCTATGGCTGTTTTCAAGCTACATCAACAGAGCTGAGTAGTTGCTAGAGACCCCAGGGTCCGTAAAACCGAAAATATTTACTGTCTCTGGCCCTTTGCAGAAAGTTTGCCTACTCCTGGTCCACTGCGTCATCGCTCACACAAAGTTCTATATGCTCTTGTCCTTTGTACATCAGCCTCAACTCCTTGACCCGTGTCTAAAAACTCTTCATTGTGTACTCTGAAGATACTTCCCCTGATTGACAAAAGTGACTGAATAGTCAACTTCTTTTAAAAGAAACCAGGCTTTGTCCTGAGTTCACTACTAATATCTCCCCAGAACCCTCTCAAGTGGTGTGATTTCATTCTCTCATATCATACAATCTCAAGCTTGGAAAATGGTGTTACTATTTTAATATAATCTTCCTCAACACTCTTACTGAACAAACAGAACAAACAAACAAACAAACCCTGTCTCCCTGGGGTTCCTGATGTTCAAGTGCACCATCTCCCCTCGCTCTAGTCATTCTTTCTCATTCATGGATCACTTTTGCCACGCACAGCCTAACGTGGAGTGACTCTCCCCACTACTCTCTGTGCGCACACCAAGCAGCCTGGTGCTCCTGGGGAAAGGCACATAAATGAACACGTCAGCTCTACTGTTATTCATCGTCACCAACTTCCCCGTTGCCTCAATACACCCCAGTCACTTACATTTCACTGATTTTGTCAAATCTCTCTTCCACTCACCATAAGGAATATTTCCAACCATCTCCGCTCTGCTTGTCCCCCAACTCAGCTTCCCCTCCCCTATTTCCGTCTTTATATTGGGCAGATGGCATGACCTCCTACATCAGAGAGAAAATTGAAGCCTCGTCTTCAAGCCACCAAAGCTACAAACCTCCCTACTTCTACACCCGTCCTTCCTTTTTTCCCTCTAGTGATACTACAGGAGTCCCTGCTCCTAAGGCCCATATTCCACCTGTGCTTTTGATTACATTTGCTCTCAGCTTTGAAAGGAGTATATATTACCCATTTTTCCCTCATGTGTATTATATATTCAACTTCTCTTTCTCCACTAGGACTTTTCCCCACTTACACACGATCAGGTCTTCCCTGTATGAAATGTTAAATCCTTCCGTACCCCGCATCTCCCTCTAGCTGCTCCTGCCCTTCACAACTAAGTATTTTAAAAGAGCTGTGCTCTTGGTTTCCATTTCTTTCCCTCCCACTCATTCTCAGGCCACTCCAGTCTGGTTTACGACATCATTTTACTGAAATTACTCGCGCAAAGATTACCAAAGACTACCATGTTGACAAATCCAAAGGACATTTTCTTAATTGTCATTTATTTTCATCTTTTAATAACATTTGACCACTTCCTCTTTCTTTTAACCTTCTTTTCCCTTAAATTCTGAAATAGGATGATCCACTAAATTTCCCTGCTGGTTTTCTGCCTGCCTCAGATGCCCGTTCACTTGAGTTCTATAAAATCAGTCCTGGCCTTCTTCCTTCCTGCCTCACTCGAATTTCTTTCGTAAGGCAATCTAGTCAGGGCCCCAGTGTTTCATCTTCCTCTACATACTTACGACTTCCAAAATGATATGTCTACCCCTCAGCTCTCATCTGAGCTCCGACTATGTAATACCTATTCAGTACCTCCACTTAAACAGACCAAAGGTCCCTCAAAATCAACATGTCCAAGACTAAATCCCTGAGTCCTAGCTCTTCCCCTCCAAGCTCAGTCTTCTTTTGAATCTTAGGGAAAAGTACCTCCATCCACCCAGGAGTGCAAGCCAAAAACTTAAAGGGCATCCTTAATATTCTTAACACCTCAGTGCCCCTCACTCCTTGTATCCAAGTGATTATCAGGGCCTATTGATTTTATCTTCTAAAAAGATCTTAGAAAGACACCCACTGTCTCCATTTCTACTACCACACGCGGGTCCAAGCTACTGTCATCTGTCACTGGGACTCCGGCGGCAGGTAACTAACAGTCTCCCTGCATCTACCTGGCCCAACCACCATGTCCTTCACTGAGCACCAAAGTGCTCAAAACATAAGTCTGGTTTACCCCCTCCTTCTGCTCCCAACTAAAACCTTTATACTTCTCACTGCTCTTTGCAGGGAAAAAGGCAAAAATCACTAAAATCACTAATCTGTCCTACAGGGCCACTCGCTCACTCATCGCCTTGCGATTCATGGAATTTACCCAGCTCACTCTGGTTATGGAGTATTTGCATAGGCTGAGCTCTCTGCTTGGAAAGGTTACCATCCTCAACATCTTTTATATGTACTCAAATAAACCCTGCTTATCACTTCTCAGAAAGCCATTCTTGTGCAACCTACTCCACACTCAATAATGTGGCTATTTTACAAATGCCTTTCTCCACCACTGGGCTAAATATTCCCTGAGAACATGTGAGGACCATGGCTGATTTCACCCTCCACTCTCTCCAGGTGCTTGGCAGACATAAGTAATCATAAAAATATGATGAATTAATCAATGAGTAAAAGTTAATACAAATTATGTCTAATTGATCTCATCATAAATTTTATATTGTTAAGAGTCTGCTCAATCTAGCAAATAGAATTTCAGACTGATTTTATAAAATTGTGCTATAACTAAAGGATTTGTAATTCTAGAAAAAATTTTTTCAAATAAAACTAATTCTTTTTAGTACCAGACCACTGACCCTGTCCTGTCCTTAGGAAATAAAATTTAAAAACCTCTTCACATTTATACCGATTTTCTCTGTTGCCTTGCCAATACCCACCCTCTACCTCATCCTTGCTCTCCTGATTCTGTTCAGGGGTTCGCCCTTGCCCCTTTTAACAAAGGAAGGCTACAGCTTTCTTGATTGATCTAAGTTAATTACGGTAGCCTTATGTCCCTTATCAGTTTGGGGGTGGATACATCATCTAGTTGCAGCCACTGAGACATGAGAAGGGGCTTCTAAGACAGGCTTCTTCAGTCATATGGAAGAAATGACCCCTTTTTGCTTCTGGACAGAGTTGTACATGGCAATGTAGCAGCCATCCTGTAACCAGTGCACAAAATATAAAACATTACAAAGAACATAACCAGAGTCCTGTCAGACTGTGTGTGGAACTGCCCTATCATTGGATTTCCTGCTTTCTTTTTTCTGAAGTCTTTTTAAATGAGGATTTCTCTGTTATTTGCAGATAATGTCATCTTACCCAATAGACAAAAAAAAAAAAAAAATTGGCCCAGTTTCCTCAAATGAGAAAAATTGCTTTAGCTAACTTAATAAGTATTTGTACAGAAAATGTAACTATTCACTATATAGACCCAAGAAGCAAGCCATTTAATTAACAACCTCCAGAAGAATTTTTGAAGAAATTTAGCAAGCTAAAAACTTTGAAAATGGATAATTATAAAATTAACTCACTGGAGTACTAAAAATATTTCACCATGGGCAATTAATTATATTTTCCTAGTACAAGCTAACTACAATTTACCATGAATATTTTCAGAAAGGGAATTTGTTTTCATAGACTTTTTCTTTTGCTAACTAAAAGATTGTAAAATACATTATGAATTTTCAAAGAATTAAAATGTAATAAAATGTACTTGGCATAACCCTTGGCTAAGATCAACATTTTAAAATGACTTACAACAAGAATTATGATCATCATTTTTAACCTGAAGATGCAAGGAGATTAGGTTGAATTTATAGCCATCTTATTAAATAGCTTAAAGGTACTTTCTGAATAAATCCTAGAGATAAATCTACTGGCTGGGTGTTTATCTTATTTTCATAAAAGTAGCTGATAGAATGCACACCAAATTGAGTTATTTCCTCTTATTAGTAATGAACACGACTATGATTTGTAAAAGCAATCATATCTTGTGAATTTGAAATGTAGGTGTTCTAGCATTTTATTATTAAAATGTGAATGAGCTCTGGCTGGTGTGGCTCAGTGGACTGAGTGACAGCCTGTCAATTCCCAGTGAGGCTATGTGCCCGGGTTGTGAACCAGGTCTGTGGTTGGTCACGTGCAAAAGGCAACCAACTGATCGATGTTTCACTCACATATCACTCTTTCTCCTTCTCTCTCTCCTTCCCTTCCCCTGACCCTAAAAATATATAAATAAAATCTTTTTAAAAAATCTGAATGAGAGGTAGATAAAACCAAGGGAGATTTTTCTAAATAACCTATCAGTACACACTCCTTGGATATTTTATCCTTAACAGATCCCTTCTTAAGAATAATCAAATAGCCCTGACTGATGTGGCTCAGTGGGTTGGGCATCATCTTGCAAACCGAAAGGATGCTGTTTCAATTCCCGGTCAGAGCACATGCCTGGGTTGCAGGCCAGGTCCTGGGCTGGGGGAGTACAAGAGGCAACCGGTCTATATTTCTTCTGCACATCGATGTTTCTCTCCTCTCTTTCTCCCTCCCTTCCCCTCTCTCTACAAATAAAATCTTATTTTAAAAATTCTTTAAAGAAAGAATTAAATAGTCCAGACTACTTTTACATTTTTATAATTCTAATCTTGTAATTTTTGTTTTTTAAATCTCTATTTTGATGTATAACATACATAAAACAAACTGTATCTATTTTCAGTGCACCGTTCAGTGCGGGTAGAAAAAGGTGTCTGTGTAACCACCAGCACCATCAAGATACAGAATATTTCCATTACTCTTCAAAGTTCCTCGCACTCTTTCCCAATCACAGTTCAGTACTCCGGGCCCCAGGCATCCATTGTTCTGTCTGCCCTGCAGATTCATGTAAATGGAGTCAGATAGCATGTAATATTTTACTTCTGGCTTCTTTTTTATCACAGTGTTTGTTCCTTTTTATTGCTGAAGAGTATTCATTGGTACAAATATATTACAATTTGTTTATCCATTCACTTTATTTATGGACATTTTGGGGCTGTTTCTAGTTTGAGACCATTATGAATAGAGCTATTCTGAACATTCACCTAGAAGTCTGTGTGTTGACATGTCTTATTTCTCTTGAGTAAATACAACAGGTCCTCAAATAACATACTTTTATTCAACATTATAACATGGATGAGATGCACTAAGAACTTACCTTTTGTTTATATCAGTTAGCCTATGGTAAAACTGGTTTCATTATATGCAGTTTTGCTTAAAGTCTCTGGACCTATCAACAGCATTAAGTGAGGGCTTACTGTACCTGGGAAAGGAATGCTAGAATGCGAAGTAAGTGTGTGTGTTTCTTTATAAGAAGTTGCCAGACGCGTTTGTAAAATGCCTGTATCTTTTTGCTCTCTCATTAGCTGTATGTGAGACTTCCAGTAGCTCCAGACTTCACTATTTACAGTATTTACAACACCCAGATTTACAACATTTAGTATTATCAGTCTTTTTAAATTTTAGCCACTCTAATGTATGTGTTGTGGTAATTCAGTGTGGATTTAATTTGCATTCCTTAAGGATTAATAATGTTGAGCATCTATTTATGTGCTTATCATCAGTTTCTATGTCTAGATTTTCCTCTGGTTTAAAAACACCTAAAAAAGTCTATTAAAAAAAGTCTACTTTGTATTTATATCTTGAGAATCATATATGAGTAATTCCCTAAATACCTTTGTGGTTTTCCAGTAATAACAGAGAAAAGTCAATATAATGAAATGCACGTATAAACAAATGTTAGGGAATATTTGCTCCTTCTCTGAGTCGGACCCACCACACAGAGCCGGCTCCCTTCCTGCTCACTCGCGGGCACCCTCCTCTTTCTGGTTCTTCAACTCCCTGTGCTAGCTCTAACCTAGCACTCAGGGATCTAACTTCCCACAACCTTTTTTCTCTGTCACACGGCTTATTTTCTTTCTCTTAAACCACATGACTAGTATAGAACAAATAAGAGATCCAAGACAATTTCCATGAATTAGTAAGTTTGAAGTTTTTAGGACACAAGAACAAGAGTTCTCACACTTTAGTCAGCCTAGAATTCACCTGGAGACATTTGTTAAAATGCAAACTCCCAGGCCCCACACTAAAGAGATTCCTAATTCAATAGGCTTGGAGTGGGGCTCAGACGCCCGAACGTTAGACAGAGAGCCCAGCTGATTCTGATGCAGGTGTTCTGTGGGTCGTACTTCGGAAACACTGAAGACTTGCCTGCAATAAGTATATGTTGCCTTCAGGCAACAAAAGGGAATATTCTGTTCTCATTCCTTTTCCAAAGTGAGGTGTATAGACCCCAAGAGATTGGGCAAAACAACCCACTGAGGTAGGATTAGGATATTAGAATTATCTTCTTACCTTAAAAAACCTGCTCTATCAATGTTAAATAAAAGATGGACATGGGAGAGAAAGGATGAGAATCATAAAACAGACACCAGCGATAGTCAGAGGAAGTCAGAGGAAAGATAATTAAGTGGTAAATGATTTAGCAGATCAGCAATGTCAAAACTTAAGCTAGCAGAGTAAACTTGCCCTGTATGGCAGAACCCCAGAAAGGCTCAGAAATTTGAGCCACCAGTTACTTCTAACAAGTGCGGCTGAAAACAAGTTGACTGTTTCTATAAAAAGCAGTTAAACCCCTAAACCCTTCCCCAATTATCAAGCATTCAAGGCACCTAGATTTCTGCCATCAGAAGAGAAGACAGGAGATTTGTTCTGTATAGAAGCTAAATCAGAAAAACTCTGGAACCAGAAGCACCAGGCAGATCAGAGTGTGATGGTATCTTACTAAAAAGAGGGAAATTAAATTAAAATCTACATGCGGAAAGTGCAACTATTAGCCAGCCCCCTTCACCACTTGGCTATTAAGTCTCCAATTGGCAGAGTCTATGTGGTGAAACTAATCAGCCCTGGAGAAAAGATCTGCAGACTCTGACAATTAGGGACCTTCCCCAACTTCCAAGATAAGGCCCAGCCTTTAAAGCACTCCCTGATGAAACCCAACCTTCCATAGGCACACCTGCGCCCAAGAGCTTTTCAATCAGCTTTTAGCTCTTCACTTTAAATATTGATGGAGGATTAACTCATCTTTAAGAAAAGCCTGTAACAGGAAAGAACAAAAACAAACACTCAAATGAAATAAGCAAGTACTTAAAGAAAACAGAGACAGCCCAGGGAACAGAAGTTAAAAAAAAAAAAAAGTTCATTGGACTGGAAGGTAAAGATAAGGAAATCTCTCAGATAAAAAAAAATTAGGAGTTCAGAAGATCCAACAAATCAGAGTAGAAGAATTCCATAAAATCAGAACAGAAAAAGTAGAGAAAATGAAAAATTGCAAAAAAAAAAAAACAAAAAAAACCTTCAACAAAATGACTCATAAGAGAAGCATGAGACCTTATAGTCTGAGTATCTAGCACATCTTGGAAAAACTTCTGAACTCTGAGAACAACGAGATGATTTTAAATGTTTTCAGAGGAAACATTAAAAGCAGGTCATCATCTAGCCCTGGCTGGCGTAGCTCAGTGGATTGAGCGCGGGCTGCGAACCAGGCATCGCAGGTTCGATTCCCAGTCAGGGCACATGCCTAGGTTGCAGGCCATGGCCCCCAGCAACCGCACATTGATGTTTCTCTCTCTCTGTCTCTCTCCCTCCCTTCCCTCTCTAAAAATAAAATAAATAAAATCTTAAAAAAAAAAAAAAAAAAAAGCAGGTCATCTACTAGAGATAAGGTGGGGTACCAGACTCCTCAACAGCAGCACTGGAAACCAGCAAGGAGCAATGGAATAATGTCTCCAGTGTTTAGTGGAAGGAATCATTTCCCCAAATCTCAGAAAACTTATCTCCCATGTTCTCTTCCTTAAAAAGCCACTGGAATGTGTGCAAGAAAAGTAAATGAAAAAAGAGGAACACTAGGGAACAAAGAGGAAAGACTTCAACAGAGAGCAGGGGCAGAGAGAATCACCCCCAGGCTGACAGGGAAGGGAGGTGCCAGGACAGAAGTCAAAGGAAGAAACAGTTCAAACCGGAGGAGAGGACAGGGGTCTTTTTCACTCACTACATTATCTTTCTCATTGTTCTCCTTCACCACTGAAATCCCATGCTATTAGTGATAGTGCATATAAAATGATGCAGAAAACAAATATGCATATACATATATAAAATTATCAACTGCTGAGAAAAAATAAATATTTCTCATAAAAGAGATGCTATTCTGGATAAGACAAAAATCCACACAGTTCACTACCACTTCTCTGACAAAGATTCTAAGAGATAATTGAGGAAATCTACCACAATGCTAACCTTAACAATTATGTATCTAGAACAGATATTTTCAGTTTCCATGTACTTTACATTTTGTGCCCACAAAGTTGTCTTTATGCCTTTTTCAACCCACAGATAGATATGTTTAGCATGCCCCCAACAGTGACGTATGATTACTAAAACCATACCAACTAATTCTAAAACCATCTGATTTACATCTCAAAGAATGGTCCATAGTTCTGGTAGTCCAAAGTTCAGTAAATAATTATGTCGCTGTGGCCCTCATTTCAAACTTCTTATTTACTGAACCTCCTAAAACAAATGGATTTCTTTTTGATTTTGCATTTGTGACTGAAACACAGTCATTTCCACTTGGCTTCATTCTGAGCTCAGAGGAGACTTTTATGCTTTTTTTTAAAAAAAAGATTTTATTTATTTATTTTAGAGAGGGACGGGAGGGAGAAAGAGAGAGAGAGAGAAACATCAATGTGCGGTTGCTGGGGGTTGTGGCCTGTAACCCAGGCATGTGCCCTGACTGGGAATCGAACCTGCGATGCTTTGGTTCGCAGCCCGAGCTCAATCCACTGAGCTACGCCAGCCAGGGCAGACTTTTATGCTTTAACCACCTTATTTTACCAACCATCTCCCATAATTCTCTTCTTATCCCACAGTAATAACCTTCACTGTATTAGAGTCCTTCACATTCTACTTCCTTTCTATATTACTCAGTTATGTAAAAATCCTAAGTAACCTAAATTACTGCTTAAAACTTTTAGTAATCTAAAAATAGCAATTAGTCCCAATATTCCTTGTGTTATCGTAAAAAATAAAATGATTTGTATTTCTCCTGTGAGTATCCCACCTCTTTGTACCTATTACTAATTTGGTATTAAATCTATAAATAGAGCATTATCCTGTGATTATCAACAAAGCTTTCAAAATTTAAATCTTTATTTACCAAATAATTACCTAGCCTTACTTTTTTTCCTCCAGAAGGTTCTACGACACCCAAGGCCTCCTCTCTTTTACCTCATTCTTTTTTTTTTTTCTTTACCTCATTCTTAAAAGTCATAATTGGACAAGTATTTACAAATACAGTTATACTGACTCATTCCCTGAGTGTTATAAATTGTAAAATCTCTTTAAATTCTACAAACTGTAAGAAGAAAAAAGTAAGCTGAAGAATTTCTTGATCATCCAGTTTTAAATAAATTGCTGTCTATAGCCAAAAAGCAAAACAGCAGTGACATTTTTATTTACACTCAACCTTTCATCTAAGAACATGTAATCTGTGACTATTACCCCAATTTTACCGCCAAGGCATAGAATTACAGAGACTGAAGCAAAGTGAATCCAAGAGGTTACCTACTCTAGCTTTCTGTCTCCAAGAACGACTGCATTTGAACGATCCTAGGGATATGTCCATCTTCTCTGTTTTTCAAAAGCTCCAGGGAAGATGTTACAACTTGCCTTAGCAATTTGCTCTGATGTGTAACATCCCCTGTTTTACTCATAATCCAAACCTGTAGATAAGAGGGAAATCAAACCTGGTTTCCCAGCTTCTCAGTAAATGCTCTTAACCCAGTTGTGGTTGTAACACACCACAAATATAAGGAAATGAGGAAAAAAGGCATTTAGTAACAAACATTTCCAGCATCTAGTTAACTATTCACCTGTTTCAAGCAATAATTATTTTAGAAATAATCTGCTATCACAAAATGATTTCTACCTATCTTGATTTCATAATAAATAGCTCCCATTAGTAAGAAAAATAATTTCTAACTATTAGATGTATACTTATGAGCACTAAATATAAGAATGATAAATATTTAGTGGGAACTCTCTGAGTGCCAGGCATTGCTGTCTCTGAATAATACCACATTGAATCCTCATACCAATTCTATGAGACAGGCATTATTGTTATGCCATTTTTTAGATGAAGAAATTGAGGCTCAGAGAAGGTAAGTTATCCAAGGTCTCATAGTGAAAGATGAAGCCAGGATTAAAGTCTAAACAGTTAGGTTGTATTTTAATGTCTAATAAATATTTAATAAATATTAGCATTATTATTAGCCTGCTTTAAGATTGGTTCAAAAATCCTTATCTGTAAAAAAAAGGGTTTTTTTTCATATTCTCACTAGTTCCCCCTTTTTTAATATAAACAAATGATCTGAAAGGTATAAGCACTTTCTAAAAACATGCACTTATGTAACAAGTAACTCTAAAATTTGCTTTGTAAAGGGTGCTTGATCATTACATGATTTGTCTTAGGCCTATCAGATTTGCTTTTAAAAATATATGTATACTTCAACTGAATCTTAGTTATTTTGGGCTTCACTAATTCTTTCAAGAAACAGGGGTGCTTCTAGGTCTTATTTATTTGCAGATTTGGGTTTTGAACCCAGGTTAGGTTGGCTTCAATCTAAATATTCTGTGCAATATTGTAACTGATTAGAATGTTTCACCAAATGTAAACATAACTCTTACTAGGTAAATAACCACCTATGTTAGCCAAATGATTTCCTGAAATACTGTTGCTTCATAAGGTAATTTACATTGTTATTACAATAAGTATAATTCTAAACAGCTGAATTTTGGCATTCTATATAATGCCTCCTTAATATTTCCGTTGTTTACTTGACACTGATATTTAGAAAAGAAAAAAACAGTACATTTCAAAAGCCATTAAAACTTTGAAATGTAATTTATACTCTGATCTTTGGTACAGAATTACCTTTCTCATCGTCTCCTTTCCCACTGCCAGCTCATGGCCGTCGTGCCCCAGGCCGTTCTTAAAGAACAGAATTCGGACCGAGGTCTTCCCCGTAAGTTTCTTCATTCTGTTAGAAAGAACAGGCTTGGTTTTCCGTCTTTCGACTTCAGTAGGAAACATCAGCCCACTCATTGTCCAAGTCACTTTCTTCATTAACAACAGATGGTCTAAAAGAGAGTTTTTTTTAAAGTCAAGTCAATATTTGGCTTCAAAATTAAAAATGGACACATCATGCTTCCCCTCCCCCCATTCCCTGTATCATGTACACTGGCCAGTCTCCATTCAGAGGCTGGTTTTCTGAGATGCTACCACCAGCTTCCCACTAACCGTGACATAAGCTGTAGCAAGCTGTCTGCTCTGATAGCCTGCATAAATCATCATTTCTGAAGGGAACAGATGTTCAGGGTATGAAAGAGTAATACCACAATTTAGTCCTAATTAAAATTCACCTTAGCATGCCTCTATCACTGATCAGACGCACTGGGCTGAGAGGGTCCAGTGAAGGGGTCCAAAGTCCTTTGCTCACTACACGACAGCAGGGGTCCTGAACTTTTGTGTTCATTAGGGTTGGGGAACGCATTTTTCTCTTTAATATAATTTATTATCCATGTTGCTTTAAAGATGATGACCTCCAAATAGGAATCTTATACATAATTCTACCCTTGTGACTAGAACAAAGGTAACTTTTAGGACATTTCCGGTGAGAGATTCAAACTATTTCACTAAAAATGAAAACTAGTTTTCAATTAACAGTTTACTTTGACCTGTACATTTTCACAGATGTGTGCAGGAATTTAAGTTTCAAAACTCCCACCAGTATTAATGGGAGTGCAACTAAATTACTATGTATGACTTTGAAAATGTGAGGGTAGGAAAAGAAGGGTGGTATGTTGCATGCTAAGCTGCTGTCAGCATTCCTTTCTCTTCCAGAGGCTTCACTTCATAAGTAAATAATTTGCACCTGAGTTATTTATTTGATGTGTGCTTTCAATTTATTTTAGATTACATTTCATTTCCACATAAATTCAAAAATGCAATGATCACTCTCATCTGTTTTTTATACGTCCTAATGAGAGGAATAAAATTTATTTGCATATAACTGAAAATAGCAGCATCTGCTTGTCCAAAATCTCCAAACCACACTTCTGTCCTGGCACTGACCTTGAAAGCACCACAGCCTCTTTGAGCCGGCAGTCACACTTGATATGACATCTACTAGTGCTGATATGAAATACAATCAAGTCATTGTGAGTCATCTTCAAGTCTGAGAATGGCTACACTAAATATTTAAAAACAAACACACTTGTCTTTCTGGACCTCTTTCCTGATTTTTCGATGTCTTTCTCTCGCACACATACTCACACCCATGTACATGCATGCACACATGCCCCATAGGCAGAAATATGAGCAAAACTTGAAGAATAAATGAAACTGAATTATAGACATGGTTAAGCCTTCAAGAAGACAAAACACTTTTTACAGATATTCATTATTCTATCTTGTCATTTTGTAATCTAAAATTGGTAGGAACTAGGATTCAAATTATAAATTAGAAGTTAATGAGTTTATAATGCCCAAAAGAATTGAAAACAGGTACTTAACTAAATAACATGCACACACACATTCAAAACAACACTATTCACAATGGCCAAGGTGGAAGCCAAATATCCACCAGTGAATAAATGAATAAACAAATTGAATTTAAAAATATGAAAATTTGTATACACATATAAGCAATGGAATATTATTTAGCAGTAAAAGAACAGATACATGGTGCAATGCAGATGAATCTCAAAGCATGCTAAATCAAAGAAGGAAAACATGAAAGCTAATATACTAATCTTTTTTATATAAAATATTCAGAAGAGAATACAGACAGATAGTTTCCAGGGGCTAGGAAAATTAGGGAATGAGGAGAAATTTAATAGGTAAGAGGTTTTATGTTGGAATGATGGCAATGTTTTGCCCCTGCATAGAGGTGGTGGTTGTACAACACTGTGACTGTATTAAATGCCACTGAATTGCTTGCATTAAACTGATTAAATTTTTATGTGTATTTCCTAACAATATATAAAGGAGGAAGAAGAGAAGTAGGAAGGGGGAAACTACCAGGGCCTCTGAAAATAAAATTTAAAAATCTCTCACTGGGGAATAAAAGTTCACAAATTCTTGCAGTTTGATAGGCGTTTACCCATAATCTGAATGCCCCCCAGATGCTTTGAATAGTGGAAAGGTCATAAACCTTAAAACTATGTTTGAATCTCAGCTCTGTTACTTAGTGACCCTAGATGAATTATCCCACATCTACAAAGTATCTAGTGAGTACCATTCCACAGCCTGATGAGACAAGTATCTTATGTTAAAGTACCTGACCCGTTGAAGTTGCTCCATAAATGTTCGCTTCTTCCCCCATGTCCCTGAAATCCTATGCTGATTATGGAACATTAGAGTATATTAATCATTACATTAGTCAGGGTCCAACTAGAAAAACAGTCTTCTAGGAGCACTTGAGCAGAAGGGACTGACTACAGAAAACTGATTATCTAGGTGATGGAAAAGACCGCGAAGCAACCAATGGACAGTGAGGCAACCCAAGATTAGCAACAGCAGGAAACCAAGGCCAGAGGGAGGAGGTGACACAGGGCCCAGATTTAGAGAACCTTGCCCAAAAGGACTTTCTTCCCTTTTATGATTTAGAAAAGGGCCAGGGTTAGAGTGAGGCAAGTGAAGGGCACAAAATTCAAGGCAGTGCAAGTAGACGACCCTCAGGGTAAGCATCTCCTTAGATTTTGTCCCGTAGGTGCTTCACTCTCCCACCTTAGTGCCAGCCATGGCCTTGACTATCTCTTTTACATGTAGAACTCCTTAGATTCCATTAAAAATTATACTTACTATTAGCAAGATGCTGTTTTAAATGATTTATAGGTATTGATTCGTGTAGTCCTTTCAACAATTTTATGAGGTAGGTAATATCATTATCCTCATTCACAGGTGAGGAAATCGAGGCCCAGGTAACCTGCCCAGGATCTTGCAGCTAGTTCATGGCAGCACTGGGTTGTGAATTTAGTCCTAGAAACTGTGCCCCTACTCACTATGCTATTCTGTCTCTACCATATATTTTCTGCCTTTATCTCAAATTCAATAAACCTAAAATTCCACATCTTTCTCACACAAATTGATACACATTTCACAATTCTTATTTCTATCACTGTTATCCATTAGCTCAGAGAGATCTTAAACCCTCAGCTCCTATTAATTTCTCTTCAGCCAATAGCTTATTCATTCAATACTTGTTGGGTGTCCACTCATCAATGTACCAGGGTAACAGCTGTGAACAGGACAGAATAGCGTGTGCAGATCACAGCCTCTTGGCAGACTGCGAAAGGTCCCTCCAAAGGCTGACGTCTGAGTAGAAAGGCCCCAGTGACGAGAAGTTAGTCCTGTCAGCCCAGACTGGTGTGACTCAGTTGGTTGAACCTTGTCTTGCAAGGCGAAAGGTTGCTGGTTCAATTCCCAGTGAGGGCACAGCCTGGGTTGTGGGCCATATCTCCATTTGGGGTGCATACAAGAGGCAACCAATCAATGCTTCCTTCACACATTGATGTTTCTCTCTTTCTCCCTCCCTCCCTTCCCCTCTCTCTAAAAAAATATAAATAAATCTTCAAAAAAAAAAAAAAGGAAAGTAAGTAGTCATAAAAATCTGGGAAGATCATTCCAGGCAGAGTGAAAACTCAAGCACAAAATCTCTGAGGTGAGAATGAGTTTGGCGTGTGTGAGAAATTAAAAATAAAGTCTGTGTGTAGGAAGGGGCCAGAATGTGGAGGCCAGGATAAAGGTTTTGGATTTTATTCTAGAAGGGCTGGGAAACTATGAGATGCTCCTCAGAAGGATACTATATAAAGAACAGGCTACAACATAGTGTAAATGACACTGGTGGTGCCCTTCATCCCTCATATTCCTTTTACCTTGGGCTAGTCCCCCAAACTCCAGCTGCGGTGAGTCCCAGCCACCAACTGCCTCGCAGCTTCCTCCTTCTCTTGAGAACCAGCTTCGGCTGAAAGGAGCCAGCGGCCTCGCCAGGAAATGCCTGTGCAGTGATGAGCTCTTCCCTCCCACCTAGAGATGCAGCCCATAGCCAGTGGCTGATGGACTGGGGGACACAGCAGCCAGTGCCCTTGCCTCCACGAGGGGCAGCTCTTAGTGGTGTGTTCCCCCTCCAGGCTGGAGCTAGATCTCAGCTCGAGACCAGGCTTGGCCAAGCTTTTTCCTCACTGGATGCTGTTTCCCTCACTCAAGTCCCCAGAGATTTCCCTTACTAAGTCCCTTGCACAAAACTCCCCACCTCAGGTTCTGCTTCTAGGGAAGGTGATCCCGGACAGAGTTAAAGAAGGGAAACCGAACTCTCAGCTATTTGTTCTTTGTGGTACTATTAAAAGTGTCGTCATTCCTTCCCATTCCCAGCTGGTCCCGCTGGCCCATTTCTCTCTTGGCCTCCTATCACCCACAAGATCTTCCATTTTTATTTGATTCTCCCCCATGACATCTGACATTCTATACTCCAGTTACAGCTGAATTGTCGTGGCCTGAAAAGAAAGATATTGGAGCCAGCTTTCGAAGCTTTCCACTAGTCAGTCAGCCTGTTGGTCTGTGTCTGTCAGGAAGTCAACAAAAACTTATCTGAGCCCATCCCACATGCCAGACCATGTGCGAGGAGTAAGAAAATACACGGTCCCTTTCCTTAAACTTATTTCTAACAGAAGAGTTTCCGAACAGCCTGACACTATCCGAACTTCCTGATTTTATCCTACCCTGGTTTAAAGCTGATCTGTTAATTATTCCAAGTTCATTTTTAACTTTGCCTATGTAGACTCAAGGCCTCCCCAAAAACCAAGTTTAAGACCTTGCCTTCTTGTTCCAGCCCAAAATGGCCTTGAGAATTTACTGCATGCCAGACACTGTGCTAGGTGCTAAGGAAAGAGCATAAACTATCTGGAATTTTTGTGTAAATGTTGCATAAGTATATATCCTATTTCTGCTTCCATACTTAAACCTTTAGAAGGCAAGAATCAAGCCTGTATTTCTTATTACTTTTTGCCCCAGGGTATGAACAAGTTCACTACACGTAATATAGTTATTGAATGTAAACTCTTCCTGTGCATTCAAATGTTCAGTTGATAGCAATTTTATTTCAGTTTTCATAACATACCGATTGTGCAAAATAAACTTGATTGCTCGTGTGTATGTGCCTACCATCTTTATTCCCCACTTCTCTCCAGAATGAACTTAAATCTGATTGATCTACCACTTTGAAATATGATTGATCTACCACTTTGATGCTCATGGATGACCACAATGGCATAGAATTTCTTCAAGAAGGCAACTTGCCAAGGAGAACTTCTTGGCAAATGAAGGTCTAGAAGGAGTGAAGTAGAGTAGAATAAACTCAAAGTATTGTTAAGATAAATTTTTATTTATTCCTCAGGACTTTATTTGGAAGTCACCTATACTAGGAAGCTTTTTTCAGCTTGGACCCCCTCCTTTCTGCTCTTCGTGAGGATGTTGACCGCTGAACCTGCCCCGCTGTGCGTATGCTTGGCTAAGCCTGCAGTGCGAAACCGGCATGTGGTGTAGGTGCTCAGTAAAGGCTGAATGAGTAAATGAATAATGCTACCTTTATTCCAATAAAACTTTACTCCCATAAAAGGGATATGTGCACGATTCCATCTGAAGATATTAACTCATTTGAAAATATGAGTCTAAAATAAAAACAAATTGATTTCTAAAGCCTGAAATAGGTTTTCTGAAAGAACTCTAAATGAACCTAGTAAAACCACATAATAAAGTAAACCTTAAAACAAATTTGAAAATATTTACAACATAAATTATATATAGTTTTTCAAAGCTACTCCTACTTTCCAGATCTTTGTTGATATTAATAAACATAAAAGGACTATTGAAAACATATAAAACTTTTTATATAAGTAAAGATTTTAAGCCAACCTTTGGAGCAGCCTAATAAAATAATACTGATGATGACTACAGTGCGGTAATTAATATACTACATGGGCAAGATAGCATAGTGGTTAAGAACATGAAGTAGGACTTGAAGTATCCATGGAGTGGGCAAAAGAGAGAGATCGTGCTCCAGGTACAATGCAGGTGAGGTATCTGGCACACTGAGAAGAGAGTGAACACAGAGTGGTGTCGGGGTCCAGAATGAACCACCCAGAGATGTGCCCCAGTGGGATGCAGATTACACTGAGCTACAAGTAATGTTGCCTTCAGGTTCAAGAGAAGCCTGTGTGTCCCCCCACCCCCCTTAACTACTGGGTTGGCCTAGAAGTTTGTTTAGTTTTTTCTGAACGATGGCTCTAGTGGTACTTAGCTGTCTTTAACTTCATTCAAAACAATTTTGTGAGACTGCATTGTGACAGCTGTCATATCAGCAAGCATTAAAAAAAGAAACAGCAGAATTGGTGAAATTTTTGCAGCCATTTCAATATTGAAGATGGAAGAAGATATGCAATAATTTCAGCATATTATACTTTATTATTTAAAGAAAGGTAAAACTGCACCTGAAATGCAAAAATCGATTTGCGCAGTGTATGGAGACGGTGCTGTGACTGATAGAACATGTCAAAAGTGGTTTGTGAAGTTTCTTGGTACTATTGACACTTTAGCCTACTAACTTTTTGCTGTGGGGCTGTCTTATGCATTGGAAGGTGTTTAGCAGCCCCCCTGGCCTCTGCCCACTAGAAGCCAGTAGTAGGAGACAGTCAACATACTCAAAATACCCAAATCAATAAAGTTATCGGTGAAAATAAAAAAAAATGTGTCTTTTTATGGGAAAAAAACACCAATATCCAGAAGATTTTGACTAAAATGCCTTGCTCATAATGAGAGATTACCAGCGACAATTTCTTTTGAAGGATCCACAGAGCAGAACAAACTTCTATTTACTAAATGTCTGTTGTCATCCTGCAGTGAGCCTTTGAAGTCCCTGAGGTGCACTAACCCATCCCCAGCTCAGGATGTCTCATATACCTCAGTCCCACTTTCTGTCTCGGAACCTCTAATGTATGTGGGGTCTCTGAGTCCCTCCTATGAGTGGGGTTTCCGTGCCCATAATATTCAGGTTTGATTTTCTCTTGTCAACCTGCTTCCAGCTGATTTAATTATTAACCATCCAAAAAGATGCAAAGGAGGGAAAGGGAAATTCTCCCCCTTCCCCACAGTGGCCAGAGATGGAGCAAGGAAGATGGGAAATAGCCAGATTAGAGGCTTATGCACAACACTGAGAAGTCCCATACCCCCAAAGCAGTCCATTACATTGTGTGTACAGGTGAGACTTTTGGAAAACATCTTCCTTGTGTTATGGCAAAAATCCATTTCTTACTACAGCAACATGCCTCAAAGTATGGGCCATGGGCTTCCTATGAGAACCTGCTGAAGAACCAGGGAACCACCTTGAGCAACACCAGGTGATTCTTCTGTACATCACAGCTCTAGGGATACACACCTTCCTATGAAGACATGTGGTTGAGGGCAGACAACAAGGGTAAACATTATGACATCCAGAGGTGAGAAGAAAAACAGAATCTGATACTTCCCTGCCAGCAGTGAGAACCTGAGGATGCTCAGCAAAGACCTGAGAAGGTTTTGGCTCTGGTGAGCAAGAGGATTAATCTCAGAGGCTGGGAGGGGGTAGAATGTAGAGGAATCAAATGATGTAGGGAAGGAAGCAGGCCGAGTATTAAAAAAAAAAAACTTAATGTCATCTAAACCTACTTTGAACTTCTAGGAAAACATATTAGCCATAGCTAACAAATGCTTTCTATACCTCTGTCCTTAACTTTCCAGTTTCAAAACCCTGGCATCCCTCCCAGGGCTGAAACTCTCTGGGACCTTTGTAAGAATTAGAAAACAGCCTCCCCATCCACCCCCCATGGTGGAAGTAGCTCCGTAGTCCTTCAGCTGTGCCCAATGGTGAGCAGTGCCCTGGGCCTTCCCAAAGGTCATAGTATCCCCTCTTCCTTCCTTTCAGTAATAGTTAACAAGCACCTACTACCTGCAAAGTACTATAAGAAATACAAAGATTGAGGGGAGAAAATAGGCAGGAAAGAGCACTTCTGAGAGAATGTGGCAAGGCTGAAAATCTGAGATCTATAGGTTTGTGAGAGAATCATTTACACCAGTGCTCCACTTCTGACCATTGTCTGGTCTCAGACAATCATTAGCATAACCATTAGCCTCTCTGCAATGTAATTATTCTTGGGCTGGCTTGCTCTGGCCCCCTGCCAAATGGAGACATTCACAAATCTACATATGAATTTGGGGTAGGGGATTTTTAATATACTCTTTCTAAATGTCCACTCGCTGTTTGCAGGCCAGCAGGCTGCTCTGATGAGGTCTATTCTGTCCCCTCTCACCACCAACTCCTGGGGATGTGGATGGTTCACCACGGTCCCTATTTCATTGGTTCTTCATTCATCCACTGAACATTTGCTGAGTGTCTATTAACTGCTAGGCCCTGCACTGGAAAATGATCATGAATAAGGCAGCTGTGGTTTCTTTCCTGAGCAAACTTGGTCTAGAGGAAACAAAAGACATTTATTTCACCAGCAATTACAAATTCGATTGCAAAAAGAGACACTGAGAATGCAGTGAGTGCTCCTCTTTACTCGTGGGAGCTTCCACAGAGTGGGACCAGATACTATGCCTGCCTGTGCATGAATTTCAAGAACAGGAACCTTGGAGTTCCCTTTGGATAATTCTTAAATCTCTACCTTGCTGATAGTGGTCAAAGCAAAGTCTCTGTCCTTATACACCCAACTGCCAAAGAAGGGGTCCTAGTCTCACCTTATCACCTCGTCCCCTCCTATAAATTTGCTGGTCACACCTAGTGGGTTGCAGAGCAATAAGAATGAGATCTAGCCCAGTTTTTCTCTTAGGCATTGCTCTCTAGAAAGTTGAGAGCCCATTGGGTGAGAATGGGATTGGAGGGCTACAAGCTAGTGAAGATGTAAGGCTTTAAAACGCCTGGGGAAATATTTCCCCAGAGGGTCATACGCCAGCTGCCGGGGATTGCCAGGCCGCTCATGCACTTGCTCTTCTGCAGCACTCGGAGGGTGCTGTGCTCCAACCGCAGTTTATGTTTTACTTTGAAGAATCCACATCCTACTTTGTTTTCATGAATTTGTTTATAACCAAATCATGGGAAAGAGAAAATACTTTCAAACTTGCTTCTGTGTTAAAAGGTCTATTAAAATATCAACACATTTCCTTAATCTACTTAAAAAAATGCCTCTCATAAAATTAAATAAAACTGGGTGCTTCCTGCGTTGTAATTTTCTATTTTGCACATATCAGACAAAGGAGAATATTGCCTTCTTCTGTCACTGGAATAAAAACATCAAACTTGCAACTCCAAATCTATGAGCTTATTAAAAATCTTATTTTTAAAAATGCGTTCTCTTGTAGTTGGGTAACACACTTGAAAATGCATTAATGCTGACTGTCAGGTAGGTACAGTTAATGACATTAAATATGAACAAGCACATCATTTCAGGATGCAAGATGAACTTCTAAAATATAAATGCTCTGACAGTAAGAAAACATACTGCTATGTTCCATTACATCATCTGCTTAAAATACAATTGCTTCTATGTTTGGTAAATAGATTAAATCCAGGTCACATTCCTGAGTTCAACTGAGTTTCTAGGCACTCCTTTCTCTCTAAATGCTTGTGTTCTTTGTTGCTGCATGTTCTTAAGTGTCATCGTTTATTGCTATAGGCGTGATGGCTATATTTAACTAATAATGACAGTGGTTGTCATTAGATTTTAACTCGGTAACACTAGTCTGACATATCATTTGAAGTATGTCTTCAATGTAAATTTGATTAAAATTACAAACGTCCCATCTATTGTGCCAATCAAAATGTTGTCATCCTTCCCCTGAACTTTTCTATGAACTTTCTTTTAAATAAGTTATGGCAGCTTAAAGTTAAGGCTAGCCTTGGGTCATAAACATTGTTTAAAATATAACTCTTGGAGTAGAACAGAGCAAGGCCATTTGGGGCTTCTTCTATAAAAGGACTTGATTTTGACTAACACCCCAGAAAAAATTCTCAAGGCAAAAAGCACAAGACAGGGAGGTTTCAAAGGCTCTGATTCAGATTTTCATACCGTGCTGTACACACAAGTGCTTGGCAGGCATTTTAATTGGGCTGGATGGATTTTTAAGATCTCAGATGCACCAAATACCTTTGGTAGTAAAATCAGGCACTTGTGACAACCTGTATGAAAATATGGTGCAAATGCAATGTTGTAGGTACCTATTATATATATAGGAGGCTTTTACATATATCACCTTATTTACTCTTTATAATTATGCAAGGAGGTGTATAGAATTAGGCTCAATCTATGGATGAGGAAACTGAGGCTTAGAGAGGTTATGTGAATTGCCCATCTTTACACTGTAGTTTGCTTTCTTGACAGAGATGAAGAAAGTAGAGACAAATGCTTTTTGTTGTTGTTTTCTTGAATGCCAAGCCACTAGTTACTCTGGGGAGGTAGGAATGAATACAAAATTCTGATTAATAACCCTGGGATCTTAATAGCATTTGGAATCTTAGTTATGTTTATAAAATGCTATTGTCAGTATTCTCTTTAGACTGGGGATTTATAGACATTTAATTTTCAAATAATTTATATTATTCAGAAAAACAAGACAATATCCAATAACTCTTTAATTACCTCTAGTTTATAGGTAAGGACGTTAAAGCACAGATCAAGCTGCCCAAGGTCATATAAGAGACACCAGAATCTTACAAGGTCATCTGACTTCAAGTCTAGTGTTCTTTTCACTACATAACAGTGTGTTTCTCATCTCTCCTAACAGATGTCTGCAAACTTCAAAAACAAATGGTTTGAAAAGCAAAACCCTCTGAAATAGTTACTGTAAAATATATAAGTGAATGCTCAGGTAAAGTAATAAGCGGGGTAAACAGACAATGGCCTAAAAGATTTGATATAAATATCACTGCAAATGCCTGCATCATTTTTAAAGTTGTTTCCTTGTTTCCATGACACTACGTATTTTTATGATAGCATCCTCTCTATCCTTTATAACAACCACTACTGTCAATAAGTATCTTACTTAGCTCTTTATACACTTACTGTCTAGCGCTCCTTCCCTCTCACTAGAAGCTAAACTCCGAGGGACCTCTGTCTGGTTCACACCGTTTCCTTAAGGCTTAGTGCAATGCCTGGTACCTTGCAGGGACTCAACAGATATTTGTTGAAGAAATGATTGAAGATAAATGATCTCTCTGTAATTATTCCTCTGACTCCTTGGACAGGAAAAAATAATTTTTTATCTCTCACATACTCTTTCAGTCAGGGAGATATTCTGTCTACTCTCACCCATGCAGCAAACAATTCAAGTAATAAAGACAATACTTATAACTCTTCTAAGTTAGTATCCTAGTGAGAATTAAAATTTATCAGATTTCACGAATAGAGGACTGATGGGCACAGACAATGGGGGGACTGACTGTGGGAGTGGGGTAGCTGGGGTAGGGGAGAGCAATGGGGAAAAAGGTAGGACTGTAACTGAACAATAAAAAAATATATCAAAAAGTAAAATTTCTCAGATTTCTTTGTAGCTGTGACAGAAGGACCTTACCCAGAATTCTTAGGTCAGATGTGATTCTATGAATAAAACTTTTGGGATTGCAAAAAGTTCATATGGTGTGTGTGTGTGTGTGTGTGTGTGTGTGTGTGTGTAAATACTTATATATTATATCTTATACATTATATATGTGTGTATATACATATATAATGTATATTCACATGGTTTGTGTGTATGTGTATATATATAGATATATAGAGATCTCCATATCCTAATGGTGCATGTATTATAAATTATGTAATATGCCCAGCAAGGCTCAGGTAGCAGCCTATAATCAAACACATGAATGTGTCAAAAATTTAGATATTTCTCAATGATTTCATATTTTTGACAATATAAGAAGATGCTGCCACATGTATGTTCTAGACTTTCCTATTAGCTAAAAACATTTTTTTGGAGGGGGGTCTATCTCTTGCGATTATCTTTAAATCCACATCTGTTGTAGTAAGGATACTCTGTGCGCTTATTATGAGGTTTAAAATTTTTGGAATCTGAAAATACAAAAATACATGCCTATCATTTTACCCTCATTTGTAGAAATAAAAGAAGCATTTTCTATCTCAGGAGAAAGTGTTTTCTCTACATAGTGTCATTTTCCTGCTTTTGAGTAGATGCAGCTAAGCAGAAGACAAAATGGATTCATGAATAACCTCACCTAGCACATACACTATTCAAACAATAGATAACAGAGAGTTTGGGAAAGCTCACTGAACTCCTGCCGTCTCTGCCCGAGTTTAGCAGTAGTTCCTTCACAGGTGCGCACCGAGACCAGCGTCGGCTTCAACGGGACGGAAGCAGCCTTCCGTGCCAGCAGCACGGAAGCGTTCATTGTCTGAAGGACAGCAGCAAGAACAGCAGGTTGCAATGTGATGTGAATAGTGGGCACTTCTTGAAACTCGTGCTTTTAACATAACCACTTAAAAATCAACAAATTCAGGAGACATATAACAGGAGAGTACATAATATATAAAGCCAGTTTCATTAAACTAATGCATTTAAAAAAGCAAAATATGACAGAACATTTCATTATTGACGCAGATACGAGAAAAAGTGTTATGCTGCTATTTATGATGTGTCTTGTGTGTCACAGAATTGAAATATTTCCAAATCATCAATAATTAAAATGATGAGAATCCATCATTTCACTGACATTTACTTCTACATGAAAAGATGGCCTATTTTAAATGTGCTCACACATACTCTTGTCAATCACAAGCTGTCACAGCAAATTATTTCATTTTGTAGATCACATGACAGCAGAAAATCTCTAGGTTTAAATTTAGATCTTAGGTGTAATATCAAGAACTCTTTTCATGGATCTTTTTCAGTGACTACATCTTCACAATAGAGTGTATAAAAGATGTAAAATCTGATTCATAATACTCAGTTACACTTCTGGTTAGCAAACCTCGGGACTTAAATGAATCACTGTACATGATAATTCTAAAAGCCAAACAGTAGAATAGGTTAGATAGGAAAACAATAGAAATATAAAACTAAAAATATTTCAAAATAATCAGAGATACATACATTAAAAGTTGGACCTAATGAATTAGGTCCAAACAGGTTTTCCCCCCTCCTCTTCTCTAAGGCATTTAAGCAACTGCAGGGCATGAACCATTTCTTCTGCTGGGTTTGCACTGCCTAGCAGTTGTAAGTGAACTGAACCCTTATAAACCCATGAATCTAACGCAAGAATTTTCACTGTGCCACCATTAAGCAGAAGATTTAAGAAACTGAATACCTAAACTGCATGCCCATAAATCTGAAAACTTTTAAATGACTTTTCAAACAATCCATTAACTACACCTTCACAATTCTAGCAGAATCATTAATAAATTTTAAAATCCCCAAATGTCAGAATTCTAAGACCTACGAAGAAAGTTGATTATCATCAACAGTCTTTATAAAAATATTTCCATCTTCTCCCATATACTATTAATCTTTCTGCTTAAGTATTCAACTTCAAAATGCAAGAATTATTCTAATATTGCATTTTAACAGGGAATGCTTCATGTCAGCTTTGACCTTGGCCTGACCTCTACAGAAAAGCTTTGTGTTTCGAGGTCTGTGATGAATAGCTCCCTGGCTTTCCATTAAATCCAGGGCCACTGGTTGTCAGCAGTGATGCCCAGAAGGGGTAGTAGAGGAGTTTAAGAAATCAGACATATTTTCTAAATTAGCTAATTAAATATTACATCTAGGCAGAAAAGAAAATCAGAGATCCTCTGCACATGTATTTCTACCTTAGCAAACCTGGAAGTACTTTAAGTAAGGCAATTTCATTATCTATCCTGCTTTTGCAAAGAATAAGAAAACAATGAAGTATGGCTATGTAATTGCCAAAATATACACAGGCTTATTTGGCCTTCCTGTGCCAGAAATGAAGTAAACTTTCCTTCGGAGGACACGTTTGATTCACATTGTTGAACAGGGTTCTCAGTTTGAAGGATGTACACCTTATTTGCCCAGTTTATGTTCTTTCGGGACCAGGGCTTCCCTCCCTAGGCCAGGATGCACGTGCGGTAGGTCCTTAATAAATATTCATTGGCCTAAATTTAGATTAAAGTGCATTAAACTGAATTTAAAATCAGAGATGAAAGAATAATGATAAAAGAGAAATCAGCCCATTGGCCCTATTTTTCACCTGTGTCTGATCTGTGCTAGTGCCTGGCACACACACTACGCTCTCAATGAATGTTTGCTGAATGAATGAAAACCAGTACATTGAAATAATGACCACTTACTGATACAAATGCCAGTTGGTTAATTGTATATAAAATATCCATGCTCATTGAGAAACATAAAACCGTAACACCCAATTCTGCCAACTCTTCTATCCCTATCTGCCTTTAGAATGTTCAATTTTCCAGCTTCTGAGAATGTTTCCTTACCCTAAATTAATCTACCAACTTCAAAGTTATTTATGCATGTTTTATTTTTATGGTACATTCAGAACGAGTTGTCAAGTTATTGATTTATTTGTAAGACACACGCAGGAAGGGCAATTTTAACTTGATTTGCAAAAGTGTATGGGACATATATATGAAATATGTATATGTATTTATACATGTGCATAACATACACACATATATTATGAAATCTCCCCACATCCCTCTCAAGTTATCTAAATCAAGTTATACATGTAAATTACCATACATATATACACATATGCATATTTATTTACATTTATATTCTCAATGTTCTGAAAGAAACCAAACACCAACCTTCAAGCTTATCTATGAGCTTAACTTAGACGAGTGGCTTTTTCCCCACTATACTCATCCCTAAGACTTTTTAATAGACATGTGATATGCTAGTCTGTGTCCAAGCTCACCTACAATTTCTTTTCTCCAAAGACAAGGCACATCTGCCACCTGCTCTACTCCGTGTCCCAGCAACAACTGTCGAGCAGCATAAAGATTGATTATCAGTCAAAAACCATTGCACAACACCAGATTTTGGTGGGTTAAGCTTGCTGATCCAGCAAGAGATGGTGTGAAATTTTCAGGAGTGTGTGCCAACATTTTGGTGCTAAAAGAACAGCAGTGCATGTCACAGTGAAACACAGCCAACGATATGCAGACAAAGCAGAGAAGTTTTTGTTCTGGACTTGGCTTTCAAAGCATAAAAGAGGAAAACAAAAAATAGGAGGAAATGAGTTCGTACATTTAAAAATCATCCACCAAGCTTAGTCCTGTGTGTAACAATGTTATTTTAGGCACACACATCCAGGAAGTTTTCTAAGCTTAGCTATAAACAATTTTTTTATATCTCATCCACAATACCATTATCATATGAAAGGCAAGTTATTTCTTATTAATGAAAATAGTTAAGGTTCTTAAGAAAGCACTCGTTATATAAATATCTGAATATATAAAGCACTCAGAAACATTTACCCATGAAGACTCATGCTTATATACAAGCAGATGATTAATGAATAAAAAATAAATGCAGCCATGTCTAAAGTTAAAGCAAAAGCTGAAAATTACATGAGTCTATTCTATCATATAGGTAATTTTTACTGAGTATTGTAGCAACAAGTTTCTTTACAAGGACCAAAATACCTTGAACTTTCTATTGAATTCAATAAATTATTTATTTCCTGATGATCAAACATTATAAAAGAAAAATCTTAGTATTATGTAATATAATAACATTAATAAAGAATTTACATCACCTCAACTGCTATGAATTCCAGAATTACTTTTCTTCTACTTATGCAATTACTGCCGAGACTTGCCTTTAGTTCACCAGCTTTACAGCATTTGCAGAAAAAAATTACTTGTAAAAAGGTATAAGAAGCATAAGGAAGTAGAGCAGTTAGATGCACTAAATTTATATGCCAAAGTTGTTTCATTTAAATGCAATTACCATATACAGGACTTGATAACAGACTCTGGACATGACATTCTTGGAAGAATATTCTTAGCGTACTTTCCTTTATCTCTTAAAATGTATTCTTTACCACTCAAGAAGAAAAATGTTTTTTTATTTTAGAGAATCTCTACATTTCTAAAATGTTAGAAACAGTGCATTTAAAAAAAAACCCTTACCTGCAAATATGTCTAAAAATTATATATTTTTATGTTTATATTGCATATATAATTCATGATATTAAAATTTATATTACATATATATTTCAAGGTAAAAAAGTCAAGCTGAAGCATTTGCCTTGTGAAAAATTTTATTAGGAAAGTTACATGTATATCAGAATTATGTGTTCATTACCGGCCACATTTTCATAATTATGTTAATACCATCTGAAAAATGACCAAGAGAGTAGTAAATGAATAAATGATACTTGAAACTTTGAACTATTTTCTAAGAGAATAAATCTAATGAATTATGTCTGTTGGGTGTCACAGAAACTAAACAGTAAATTCAATAATCTGATTTAATTTATTATATTTTCACCATTTAACCTCCTGCAGGCTCCCTAATGTCTATTCAGATCTATATTAAATTAAGCACCAATGCTAATGAAGGGCAATAAACGTGGCTGTCAGTGGATTTTTCTTTCATTAACCACATTATCCTCTTACTGAGCTGTAAATGCGTAAACATTAGTTTTGTTAAACCATGCAAAAAAGACAGGATGGAAATCATTTTTTAATTGCATCCCTCAAGCAATTTACTGTATGTGGGGGTGGGAATTTCTTTTTCTTTTTTACCTTTAATTTTTTTGAATGGATCTAAAAAGGGCTCTCCCACAGAAACGTACACATCGGCTCCGTGGGGCACGTCTTCAGGTTTGAGGGCTTCGGAGCCGTCTGCCAGGAACACTCGTCGCGCGGCCTTGTGCAGACGCAGCTTCTCCGTGCACTCCTCCAGCAACTGAAGGCGGCGAGAGGTAAGAGAAAGTGATTAGCAACGAGGAAAGTAACACATCTCCATTAAACAAAGGGTGCTAACAATCAAAGGTGAAATTTGAGTCAACTGCCAGAGTTCACTGGAGTAACTTCACCAACACAGTTATTTTCTAGTAGTTGAAAATAGACGAATAAAAGGTAAATTGTAGCACTAAGAATATCTAATGATTGTCTAAGTTGATGATTGTCCTTAAATGTTCTGTCAGTTAGATGTTCTTATAACTCTACAAGACATAAAGCCATTGTATTTAACTAAATATACTATTTATATATTGATGAAAAGGAAATAAAATGTCTGTGAGTTCTACATATACATACGCAATTTACATACTCATATTGCTTAGAAAAAATTTTTTAACACAATAAATGTCATTTTTCTCATCTTTTGTGTTATAAAGAGAGTAAAGGAAGAAATGAAGCACTGAAAACTTTTGAACACTAGTTACCAAGGAGATGGTTGGTGCAGTAACTTTGGCAAAGACTGTTCTAGACCCATTTCTGTAAGCTGTGGCTTTAATCACTCGGGGTTGAAGTTTCTGTCTTTGAGACATTCTATTCCAGTTCTGAGCTGACAGAAATTTTGAAGAAGAGAACTCTGCAACTCTGAAGAGAAAAAGAAAGTAGAAATTGGTGCATGTTAACTAGTAAAAACATTCCAAAAGATATTATCCTGGATATTTATTACAGCTATACACCAAATGATTATTTGTAAGTATTCTTCAAAAAAAAAACTTTTTATAATTGCATATAACTACTTAAGCATTTGAAAACATTCAACATAGGATAAGTTTGCCAAAACTGTTCATGTAAAACACAAACATCAGAATAAGGCCTTTTAATTATTTTATTTATAAAGTGTCACAAAACTCATTTTTAAAAATTACAGTTATAAATTCTGATAGAAAGCAAAAAAATAGTAATATGGTCTTAACATTATAAAATAGTAAGTGAAGAAATGCTCTCTTAAGTTCTCATGTTTATCAAAGTTCTTTGATTTCTTTAAAAAGATTTCAAATTCAAATAGATTACAACTAATTTTTTTATTCCAAAGTTAATTCTAATTGCTTTCATTTCAAAGTGTTCAGAGCAGTAAGAGAAGATTTCTAAGTTTTTTCTTCAGTCAAAACCAGTGTCAATCCTTATAATTTTCTCAGCAAAAGTCCATGTAAATGACTACATGTCAAATTTTTTACTTCAGAGTTCTCAAACTAAGAACTCAAACTAGTTCTTAATGACACAGAAGGCAAAGTGCACATTTAAAAATAAAAATTCCAGGGAAATTAAAATCATAAAATATCCACCTGTTTAAATATATGAAAATAATGGGTATGTCAGTTTCTTGGTTTGATTTTTATTTTACAAACATTTTATTCTATCCACAAACTCTTCAGTTAAAAGTTTACGATAAAAAGATCTATGATAATAACCTTGATGTGAAAATACAAAAAATCATTTTACAATAATTTCATTGCAATTTAATTTTATTTTAAAATACTGGTTAAATATCAAAAGCATGATTTTCTATTTTTAAACAAATATCTGGTAAGCAAAGATATTTCATGGCCCTAGACTGACTTCTGCTCCAAATATTTTTTTCAGAGTTCCATATTATCTGAGTTGAAGTACACTTCATGTTACCCACAAACGTAATCAACAACATTCTACTCTTATGCTCTCAAAGAAAAAACAAATAAACAAAACAAAAACAGAAACAAAACCCTGGAGACAGAGATGTGTTAGATTTTAACATCTGAAACAGTCAACTGAATCATTATAAATTCTGCTCAAAGGAAAAATCTTCAACAGTTGGTTGAAAAGAACAGAGGACAGCTTTGATTACCTCAGTTGACCCGCTGGGGCCCTGACAGGTCTGCTTCTCTGGGAGGCTGATATAAACCAAGAATTGTTTTTACTGTTTGATTTGTAGCTCTCTGGGTCTGATATTTTATCGTGGCTATGATCTGATGTTCTTTGATGTGTGGAGCAATCTTGAAGCCCTGACCCTTCTGATATTGCTGCTGAAAGCAAAAGTCTGTTGGGGCCAAACTGAGGCTGCAAATAATCTTCAGTAGTTTTAATTACTGCTTTTGCCTGGGATGACATTAACTCCCTGGGAGAAACAATCCATGGAAGAATACGGGGAATTGATTTGTCATCAGTTATTACGAGTACCACATAATAACTAGTTTTGTTCTGTGTGCTAGACAAAATACTGCACCTTTAGCCATTATTTTGTTTAATCTTTACAATACCCCTGGAAAGTAGGGACTATTGTTATCCCCACTTTCCAGATTTAAGGCACTGTGGCTCAGAGAGGCCAATTAACTTGCCCAAGTACAGGGAGAAACTGAACACAAGCTTGTCCTAAGATAAAACTAACATTCATAAACATTGAACTTAATTACTTACTTAAAGAAGAAAGCTGGGTAACCCTTGAAATAATAAGTAAAATTTTTAAATTCTTAGATTAATTTATTAAACACTAGAACTCTGCTAAGTATTAGAAAATATAAAACTTAAAGAGATATGCCCCCTACCCTTGAGAAGCTTACAACCAACCCTTAAGAAAGAGAGAGAGAATACATGTTAAATTAACTGCTTAGGATTATGCGTGTGAATTAATTTTAAACGCAAAAGAGAATTCCCTGAAGGCAAATTTGTGCAGGCTGGAGTAAAGTTGGTGAAGCCTGCACAGCAGTCCTAAGATTAGGGTGACTGGCCCATCCTGGTTTGCTCGGGACTGTCCTGGCTTTGGCACTGAAAGTCACACGTCCTGAGTGTCTTAGGTGATACAGGTTACTACCAGGATACACAGAAAGTTAAGAAAGTGAAGCCACTCCAGGAAGGCACAAAGAGAATTAGAAACCCATCCACCGCTCTCTAAGACACACGGGTCACGCAAGAACAACTCCGGTAAACGGCCAGTTTTTGACTCAGCAGCTTCACCTTTCCTGGGCGTCTCTTCCTGTACCGTTACCACCTAACCCACCCCTGTCCGCCTCCTCTCGGAATCTGCTAACCTCCTCATGCGTCTCCCCATTTCTACTCCACACTATTTCTGCAGACTCTCCTGGCATGGCTTACATTCGATTCCCCTGAAAGTTTAGTTTCATCAACAGCCAGTAAAGGGCATCCATATTGGGTAGAACTCACAAGCTAGGTGACCTCGAAAACCACTGGCAATACTGTGGATGGCAAACTAACCATCTCTTGCCAAAAAAAACAAAACAAAACTAGGGATAGGACCACAGAGGTACAGAGGAGTTACTGTGAGAAGGGTTCTCAGATGCCTCCCAAACAGGAGAACATAATCGGCAGGGACTCACATGGCCTCCTGCTACACTGAGATAAGCAGAAAGGCTGTGCATTGATTGATTGAAAATGCTCACTAAAATACCTCACACAATGTAACTTACTACCAAATGCTTTTAAATTTAACAACTACTCAAAGGCTATTCTGATTATTGCGATTATTTTAATACAAATCATTCACTTCTAATCATAAACAGAAGAATGTAATATTGCGATTGTTAGCCCAGTCCTGAGCCATCTGGCCCAATAGCTTGTTGAGAGTGTTGGCACAATGGGATGTGTGTTGCAGGGTGGGATTATCCTTAAGGCTCCCAGCACGATAATCCCATTGTTTTACTACAGGACTTTATCCCCCTCGAAACCCTCCCGTTTTCTTCTCAGTCCCTAACCATCACAAGAACAACAGGGTCCCTGGGAAGGTGCTGCCTCGTGGTGTTACCGAACATTCCTGTGCTCGGGATGCCGCTACTGTTCAGTGCAGGGTGGGGAGGAGAAACACTGCTCTAACCCCACCCTCCATGGTGCGCTGCACCCTGACGTTGTAAGCAGACTCCCAGAGTCTTCCTTGAACAGTCCCATAAGCTTTTAGCCCTTACTTGCTCAATTATATGTATTCAAACCCAGTCCAGAGGCCAGACAAGGGATAAATGGTATATCCTATAGATAAAAATAGTAACAATAACAAAAGCTAATACTTACATGGCACTTACTGTGACAATCACTGTTTTAAACACGTAGAGTTTCACCTAATCCTCAAACAGTCCTATGTTTTTTCCCCTTTTACATGTAAGTAAACTGAGGGCTTAAGTAACTTGCCAAAGGTCACAGAGCAGGCAGGTCTCAGGGACACGACTCAACTCCAGGTAGTTTGGCTACACAGTCTCTGCACTTAACCACAGTCCTATAGTATTACTCTCATTAACGCTAATACACCCTTACTTCCCATTAGTTAGAAAATTGAAATTCCTTTTCAAAAGAGTTCAGGACAAAGGAGGGCTACAAGAAGGGGCATGGGGATTCAGAATATGGTAGGGCAGTGGGGCGGTGGGCAAAGGAGGTTCATCTACTTTAGCAGCAGCAAACTAGTAGCGCTCTTTAGTTAACATGTGAGGTCTGTCCAGAAGGAATCCAGCCATGCAATATGAAAAAGAGTCATTTATTGAAGAAGATACAAGGTACAAGAAGCACTGTGCATAGGACAATGACACCTCAGTCCCCTTCAAAGCAGGCACCTTGAGACCTCACACAGTTCTCCCAATTGCCATCAGCTTCCTCATCTTATTTTCCTGGATCTCATTGCTGGTCTGAAATCTCTTCCTTTCAAAGATGATTTTAGATTTGGGAAAAGTCAGAAGTTGCAGGGCATCAAACCTGGGCTGTAGGGTGGCTGAGTGACCTGGGTGATTTGATGTTTCACCAAAAAACTCTGCGTGAAACATGACGCATGAGTGGGTGTGTTGTCCTGATGAAGCTGCCAATCACCAGTCACCCATAGCTTTGGTCTTCTGAATCATCTGAATAGTTTCTGTGGAGAATAGTTCAAGCTTAATGCAAAATTTGAGGCAGATTTGTTCCTCTACTCACTTAGTCCGTTTGAATGCAACAGCCACACAGTACACATGCACACTCAGCATTGTCTATGACTCCCACTGACTACTACAGTGAAGTCATCATCATTCACCCCTGTGCATTCCAGTTCACTCTCCTTGGCTGCCAGGTTACACTGATGTCACACAAACTGTTCTTGTTACATTAACAATGGCCAGACTTTTTCCAGACAGCTTCATAGCTATATATTGTATTTAAGTAACTATAATTATAGTATCCCCATTTTTCTTTCTCTTGTTTCTCCCCACTTTTTTCCTTAAAACATCCATTTTCTAGTTGTGGCTGGTATAACTCAGTGGATTGAGTGTGGGCTGCAAACCAAAGGGTTGCAGGTTCAATTCCCAGTCAGGGCACATGCCTGGGTTGCGGGCCAGGCCCCCAGTGGGGACCACGTGAGAGGCAACCACACATTGATGTTTCTCTCTCTCTTTCTTTCTCCCTTTCTTCCTCTCTCTCTAAAAATAAATAAAATCTTTAAAAAAAATAAAGTTCCAATTAAAAAAAACATCCATTTTCCTCTGTGCAAAAATCCCTTAGAAATCCCGTTTCGTTCAGATTTTTTAAAGTGAACTGCCTCTACCTCCAGATTCATATACAACTTCATAGTTATCTTCTTCGGAAAGACAGTTTTGGCCTTTTGAGAATTTAGCTTGTTTACATGTATATGTCCACATCGTAATCTCCTTCAAGACTCTCTGTCTTTTGAGATTTTAGCTTGTTTACATTGAATATGTACTTACAGAGTTATCTCTCCAAGACACTCTTTGTCACTTAATTGAGAACTTAGCTTGTAATCTGATTTGTTTTCAATTTTTCCTGTTTGCTCTATGTTTCTTTATTTTTTCCCTTTTATCTTTCCTATGCTCTTATGAGTTATTAGTTATATAAATTTTGTATTATAATTTATTTTAAAATCTACATTTTGTTATGGCTGTCTTTTATAAGATTTGAAAAGTTGTATGACAGTATTCCTGAACTCTTTTTTCCAAACTGATACTAAATTCAGTTTAGTGCTATGGTCTCCATCTGAAGTCCCCATGGATGGGTGTAGGAATTCCACATGAATTCCTAGAACCAATTGTCTTAGGAAATGGTCCTTCCTCAAAAGCAGTATAACCTCACTTTGTCCCCACTTAATGATGAGGCTTTCTGCCACATCCTGCAACTTGAGCTAATTTTATAAAACATACTCTATTTTTAACATTCCATGTCAGTCTTACTATTTTGCCCTGGAAACCTGCTATGTCTCTACTGTAAATCTTTCATTACTGTATGTCTGTAAATAATTCGCATATACACAGACTTCAAGCATTTCCTTCTTCAGTAAGATTTCTATGCTACCCACGTACATAGGAATGTAATTCTGTCCTGTGCACTGACATCTGCCCTGGTAGATTTGATAGCTGGAATCACTGTATCTCATTAATGATTTTCTGCCAGGAAAATGCCTGACCTAAATTTCTTTCAAATATTTCAATTCATCACTGTATTATTACTTTTACCACTTGTATAAAAGCATTTTTTCAGACTGAAAATTAAGTCACTATATTAGGTTAGCAGAAAAATATCAATCATACTACTTCAAAAATACTCCTTTTAGATTTTTATTTATTTATTTTTATAGATAGGGGAGAGGAATGAGAAAGAGAGGGAGAGAAACATCAATTGGTTGTCTCTTGTACGCCTCCAACTGGGGACCTGGCCTGCAACCCAGGCATGTGCCTGACTGGGAATCAAACCAGCAACCTTTTGGTTCACAGGCCAGTACTCAATAAACTGAGCCACACCAGCCGGGGCAAAAAAAAAAAATACATCTTTTAAAAGAATACCTGTGTATCTAATCTATCAAACACCTATCTTAGTTTTCTATTGCTATGGGATGAATTACCACAAACTTAGTGGTAATGGGTGCTTAAATAGGTGCTTAGGTGCTTAAAACAGCACCCATTTATTACTGCACAGTTTCCCTGTATCAGAAGTCTGGGCAATGCTCAGCTGGATCCTCTGCTCAGAATCTCAAAGTAACAAAATCAAGCTGCCAGCTGGGGTTACAGTCTCATGTGATGCTCAGGGTCTTCTTCCAGGCTCATCCAGGGTTTGCCAGACGTTAGTTCCTGGTAGCTACAGAACTCATAGTGATGATCATCTTTGAGGTCAGCACAGACTCATTCACCTCTCTGATTTTTCTGACTCTCACCTCCAAACTCTCACTGAAGAGTTGATCTGATTAAGTCAGATCCATCCAAGATAACCTCCCATTTGATTAACTACAAAACAACTTATTATGTACTGTAAAAATCTCCTTTGCCATTTTATGTAACCTGATCACGGGAGCGACATCCCATCATACTCACCCACCCCACTCACGAAGAGGGCGTTATACCAGGCATACACACAGGGAGTGGGAAACTTGGGAACCATATTGAACTCCTGCCTACTATACTAGCTATACAATTACTTAGGTTTTATTATCCATTTTTATACCAAATTTAGATCCAGATGTTTCATTTTCCAAAAAATTCTAGTGTAATTACCTAAGATTATATTTTTACATCCAAGATATATATATAATACACACAAACACACACATACAGAGAGAGAAAGAGAAGCACTGATTGGTTGTTCCACTTATTCATGCATCCATTGCTTGATCTTTGCATGCGTCCTGACCAGAGATTGAACCCGCGACCTTAGTGTACTGGGACAACGCTCTAAGCAACTGAGCTATCTGGTCAGGGCCTCATTCAAGATGTTTAAAAGAATGTGCCATGGATGCTGATGGGAAAATCCGAAGTGGAACTATAAAAATGTTTGAGATTATAACATTGTTATTAGAATAAATTACTTCTTCAAAGTGGGTGTTTTAAGGGGGAGTGTTGGCAGAGGCATTCACTTGGATGTAAGTGGTCGGGCATGTTTCTTTTAAAAAACATTAACTACATTACTGCTGATTTTGTTTACTGTCAGTTATTTTTAAAAAGACTATTTCTTTTAACAATTTGAATAATATTATTAGAAATTAGGTCATAAAAAAGAGCAAGGAAAAAATGTGGTTATGATGTTTATATGTATATACAGAATACAAATATTTAAAATTTTATGTGTGCTTAGAGATGAGTTAAGATATGTCAAAACTTAACCTTAAAGTAGTATGAATAAAAACTATAGTTAATTTAAAAAGATCGAGTTTTAGGTAAATGTATCTTTTAGACAACTTCTCCATATGACACGATATGATAAATCACAGATTACATACAAAGGCATATTTAGAAATTAATTGAGCATGTATCTGTTTGTCAAATAGTGCTATGCCTCATCTAAATGTTGACTTTCCACTGTAACCAAACAGATTAGCAGGGACGGGTCTCATACATGTAGAATTTATAAGTCCCATGATAACCTGGGCTCATGCTTAATTATGCTTTACTCTCTTTGGTTTTCACTTAATCTCATTTACAATTTTTGCTTCAAAGCAACAACCAAGTAAAGATGTGAGGCCTAAAAGTGTAAGAAAATATGCTCAGGAAGGAGTATAAAAAATCAGACAAATAGACCGTGGTTAGATTTAAGAGTGTGACTCTAATTTTGACAAGAGCAGTTTTTCTTCTCATTTCCTTTGCTTTAATGGCATTAGTGAATCTTAGTGGCTTTTTAATAGCAATTTGAAGAAACATCCTAATAAAGCCATGCTTGTTTATCTCGTATTCAAGGACTTCTAACAGTGGATGCTGCTCATCGCCCCCTGGAGTATCCTTCAGCTATGACTGCACCCTGTTGCCCTCCGTAGTTATCTGCATGCCCAGCGGTGTTCACTCATCAGATCTGTATCTGTTACCCCACATCTTTCACTAAGTAAATATTTAATAAACGTTAACCTGAACTCGGTGCTTGTTTTCTAGAAACCTCTTCCATGATAACGACAATTGTCTAGTAGAAGAGATAATGTTAAACAAATAGTCACACATATTAATTTACAATTACTGGGATTAGTGCTATGAAGGAAAAGTCCTGGTTACTATACGGGGGAAATTCAGAGGTTAGGGGTATAGAGCAAGCCTAAAAAACTGTTCAAGCTGAGAAGGCACGTAAGAGAGTTAACCCCACCAGATCCTAGTCAATCCTTTCTCTCAATCGGGTCCTGTGTACGAGCGAGCGGATACACTGTTGTGCATAGTGATATGTTCACTTTGTGACTTCAGATGATTCCATATCCCATTCTGCACGGGTAAGATCCTTGGTTTACATATTTTACACTTCCACAGGACCTCCACCAGACTGGGTGCAGGAATTATTCTGTGATAATTACGACACTGTGCAACAATGTTACAAAATTGCTGACAAGAAATTAACACAATTTAAGAAATAAAATATAATAAAGCTCAAGCCAAGAGTTATGTCACGTAATGCTCATTTTATCAGTCCCCTGGTTTTTATTACATGACAACATTCAATTACATTTGAGGATTTGACCTCTTAAGATCCCTTGGAAGGTAACCCCGATCAGCTCCAGGGAAGGAACCCTCAGTGGTCTAACCCGAATGAAGGTAGTTCCATTTCCCTTACCCCTTGCAGGTCAAGTAATCACTTTGCCCTTCCTTTTTGGCCAAAGTGATTTCTTCCTTTTTGAAGAAAAAGTCTTCAGGGTTTGTTGGGGAGGGGAAGTTTGTTGACATAATAAAAAAAGATGTAAGTGATCAAACATTCATCTTCTTTATTAGACGTCTTTTTAAGTGAAACTGTGATAAGGCATCTTGCAAGTAGGAGTCCTCAAACCCAAGGATCTAGCCAACATTCTGAAGATGGCAGCGGGAAACACACAAAGAGCCACGTTCCTCTGTAACACTGCTGAACCACTGAATTCAACCCTGGAACTGCTCTGTCGCCGAAGCTCTTCTTCTGTAAAATAATGGCTATTCCTCCTTTTTAAAGTCACTTTCAGTTGAGTTTTCTGTTACTTTCTAATTGTAACCTAACTTACACAAACAACTTTCTAATCAAGTTTGCTTTACTTTTATTCAAAATCCAGGAATTTTGAATAATTTTAGAATGAGTTAAAATATAAACTAATAGGATATTTTCTGAAAATTCTATCTTACTTAATAAAACTATTTCACCAGAAATGTCTGCATAAGCATAAAATGGCATGGAATTTTAAAAATTTTCTCCCTTTTCTGAAACACAAAGCCTCTTTAGTGAGCTATGATTTCTATGACAGAAATCTCCATGTGGCTAATAATTCTATTCATAAGCGGAAAGTGTGGCTACTTTGACAGATCATGGCTCAATAACAAACATGCAGGTCTAAGTTATCACACAGTTCGGATGTGAATGCAACAGCAGGATAATGACAGTTGCCAAGGATTTGTACTCGCTGTCGCTTCATACCAGTGTTGCCTGTCAAACTGTCTCTTTTTCTTATACAGAAGCCATAGAATTTTTATGGATAGCAATTACTTACGATATACAATGAAGTACATCAAATCTAACAACCAGTCTTTAGCCCATCATTATTTGGTACTCTCTTTGTTAAATGTAGTCAACCATTTTCATCTAAATTATTTATTTATACTGTATATTTGACAAGCATATATTTCTCGCTTTATATTCTTATGGCATTTAAACCTTCCCGAAGAGTTATTTTTTTTAATATTGTCATTTGTAAAACTTATCTTTATCTTATTACCATTTTAACAGTAATTAAACTCTCTAATTGGAATAAATACAAATAAGAAAATGTAAACATAAAGAAAAATGACCCTCAGTGCATTCAGTAATAAACCGTCACCTTAAAGTACTGGCGTGCGACCAATAAGAGAAACCACCCGCGTGGCCTGATGAGCGCAAACTCACATAAAGTCTCTGGGCATACCAAGCACGAAGATTTCATTAACCCTCACCCTACCCTTTCCCCAACTTCATGAAATGAATAACCTTTAAAGGTATAAAAAAACTTTCCACAATTGTTAGGTAAAATGTGTTTTAAACATCATGGGAAGCCAATAATAAAAAGTGAATAATTCACCCATATTTTATTTACGACACGAGAAGAAATTATAATTCTAGTTTGGCCTGGCTGTGTTGGTAAGCATATCTCAACTGATCTATCAGGACATATATCATCCTACCTACAGGGAAAAAATACTACTGTTTGTGCGGAAGCACAAAGCAATAAAAATAAGGGATACCTAAAATCTAAAACTGTGGGGGTTTACAGATGATATATATAAGTTTTCCAAAGGAAATTAAGTTTCAGAAAGAAACAGTCTTTTGACATTTTTAAAAGAAATAATGTATGAATGTACAGATCTATAGAGATTTTTTTTAAGCTAAAAGGTAAATTCTGAAAAAAATTATGAACTGGCGAAAGTGTAATTTGTTGGCAATGGAGGCTGAACACAGTGGAGCTGTTACTTTGCTTCATTCACAAGTGCTGACTCCCCCTCACTCCCTTCTGCTGCCCATTCCCTGGTGGGAACACACAGCTCAGCTCTCAAATATTGAAATTAGGCTATATGACCAAATGTTTCCATTTCAGAGAAGACTCTAAGACTCATTCCAATTAAAAATATCCAGGATAACTTAAATGACATAAAACAGTGAGTGAATAGATTAGGCACAATGTGTCTCGTGGAGAGCCAGATTAAGAGAATGGCTAAAAATCATGAAGTTACACCTTAGATGATCATCTGCTAAAAATCATTAAAACAAAACATTTTCTATGTGAGACAGAAAGATATTTTTTACAACATTCTCTTAATTTTAAAATGCAATTTTATTTGAAAGTCTTCCACTCAGCATTCAGAGACATCTTCTGTAAGTATAACAGAACTGACCCTAGATACTTGTGAGCAGTGAGCGTTCAATTTTCCCACCCACACCACCTGGGATGCATGAGACTACATCTGGGTATAAAAAGTTTACTGCTGTGCTGCTTTCCTGGAGGTTGCCCCAGGAATGAGGCTGGGCTTTTCCAGTCATCTCACCTCTCAGTGGTAAGTTGTGAAAGGGGAAGATACAGACCTTTGGTACAATATGTGGAACTCACTGATACTGTTGGTGATTGGTTGTCTTGGGGAAGGACCCTGGCACAGTAGTTCTCACTCTATTCCAAGTAAATGTAGCGGAGAGTGATAGAGGGAAAAGAACGAAACAATACCAGAAAAAGAGAAGAATGGGTGATGGAAATAGAATAAACAGTAAATTAATAGCATCAGGTAACATGAGAATAAGGTGGCTGATCACTGCATAGTTGCAATGAATGGTTTTAATATATGCAGGCACATTTTATAAAGTGTACAGTTGCTAATTAGTGAAGAAAAGCACAATCTTTGTGATATAAGTAAAGGAACAACAAACTGACTATATTTTAATAATTGTTCCTCCTCCCAAGAAGATCACAAAGATGGTAAAGGAAGAGAGGTGGCAAGGAAAACAAGAGCGAGACAAGAGAAGCTTCAACCTCAGTCAAAAGAGAAATGTCTTTACTCACAGAGAAATCTGCCTCTCTCTGATAATCACATTAGTACAAACCGATCTTAGATGACCACTAGCCTTTAAGAATGTCACCCTTTTCCATTGAAATTCATCATTTTCTTTTTCATGGAAGTAAAAGGTCTCTGGGCGTTGTCTTGACTTTCCATTCGATTGCTCAAGAAGCGGGTTACTTCACTTTCTAGGTGCGTTATAATCACAGCAGATGGTAACAGGCAATAGTGACAGAAAAGAAGTTTGGATTGAGACAAAGAGATAACTGAAACAAACTATAAACAATCAGGTGATAGAAAAGTGTCACATGAAAGACTGACATGTAAAGAAAAGTTAAAAGGCAGTTAAAGAGGCTCAGAATCAAAGAAAGAAAATTGGAGGGGGAGCCAGAAAAAATGGAATGAACTAAATTAGTGCTACGGAAAAACAGTAAAGAATCTAGACTAATGTAACAGGGTGCAGCCAAGAGGGCGAACCCCAAATAGGGATATGGAATGGGGTCCAGAACTCAAGGTGTTCAGGAAATATTAGGATGTCCTCACCCCCCCACCCCAGGTATGGGTTGGGGGAAGGGACAAATGGAGCAGGGCCTTTGAGAGCTGTTGTGCATAGCTACAGCTTTGCAGCTAACCTCTGGTGTGGTCATTTAACACATCTATAACCTTTAACTGGTTGCTTAGATATGTTAAATAGTTGTGGCCTTGCTCTCAGCCAGGGGAATGGAAGGAACTTCCCTTCAAGACATAACTGGGAGGCAGGTCCCCCAAGTTACAGCGCCTGCTTGGGAGCTTGGAGATGACTGGCTCCATGACGTGGGGCCAGGCCTTCCCAGACTCATGAAGGCAGCCCAGTAAAGCTGGAAGGATAGAAGAGTGCTGGCAGGTATAACTGAGTGTGGGAGGAATAGGAAATGGGGCTGCAGAGGAGGATTGGCGTGGGGATTTAAACCCACATGCGGCAGCCATTGCTGGGAGAATTACGCAGCTTCGGCAGAGTGGAGACTCCTGCAGCCATCGTGCAGAAAGAGAACCACGCAGCTGTGGCAGTGCACAGAGGACCACAGCCATTGAGGAGAGAACCACTTGGTCTTTAGCAGAGTGGGGACTCCCGCAGCCCTGCGAGAGCGAATCACCATGCGGCTTTAGCAGAGAACCACCACTCGGCTTTGGCAGAGTGGTGACCCCCCTCCTTGCAGCCATTGAGGAGGGAGAACCACGCAGTTTTGGCAGAGTGGAGACTCCCATGGCCATTGTGTAGAGAGGACCACGTGGCTGTGGCCATGGAAAGGAGAGCCACACGGCTTTGTCAGGGTGGGGACCCCTACAGCTTTAGAAGTGGAAACCACCACCCAGCTTTAGCAGAGATCCCGGTGACACAGCTGATGGTGCCGGGAACCGAGGGAGGCCTACCAGCTGAGACGGATTACTGGGAAGAATTGGTGGCTGCCTGAGCCATGGACTTCTGTTTCTTTTCCTGAGATACGGTATCCCAGACTGGGCAAAGGGAGAAGACTGTGTGTGTTTGTGGGTGTTTTAAGGGACTTTGGGATTTTGATGAAGACATTAGGTCACTACTTTAAGTCTGTTTAGCATTAAATAAACATTTCCTTTCCTTTTCATGAATCTCAGGCATTGAGAGATGTCTTTCCTCTGGCAGCAGGCATAACAAACCAGGGGGGTTCCTTTCGGGTAATAGTATATCATCCCAGGCCCCCCCCCCTTTGTTCGGTAACAGAAATACACAAAAGACAGCTGGAACAAAAAGTGAATGTAATACAATTTTGAAAAGGAAAAATGGTAAAAATAAATTCTAAAGGCAATAAAAATGGGCAAATACACATTTTATTATCACTGGCATTTGTATAAAGGAATGCTTAAAAATTCTACTTAAAAATTGTCCATTTCTTACTGGAAAAAACACTATTATGAGTAACATATTTCTAAATTACTGGATAATAATTTACTAAAAACTATCTAGCAATATATTTAGTACACTGTGAAAATGATCTCATACACTGCAAATATTCCTCATAACTCAGAGAAATAAGGCAAAAGAAAGATGAACTGAAAGTCTAGATTTCATTTTCATCTAAACTTAGTGACAAACACAAAAAGAATCTATGTTCTAAGATACAAATATGACCTAGAATTTCTATAAGGAGTTAACATAATCCTAATTTATGAGTATTTTCTTCAATGCTCTTACAGTTCACATTTTCTGTTTAACATAATGACAGCTTCATCACGTTTAACCAACCAATAGTCCAATAGCTTATCAATACCTGACATGCTTTTTTGCTCTTTCACATGTTTTTTTAGCCTCAACATAGGATGTTTTTTAATTTTTTTTAAGGAGAGGAAGGAAGACAGGAAGGAAGAGAAACATCAATGTGAGAGAGAAGCACCAACTGGTTGCCTCCCATACACGCCCCAGCCAGGGATCAAACCCACCACCCAGGTATGTGCCCTGACTGGGAATCGAACCCTTGACCTTTCTGTTACAGGGCGACACCCCAACTCACTAAGCTGCACCAGCCAGGGCCACTCTTCACTTTCTGATAGAGAAAAAAAAACACAGGAAAAACACTTCTGTCTCCTCTGCTTTATATTGTTCACAAGTGTGGTAGAATATATTCTAGCTGTGGACTTAGATCTATATGGATTCAAATCATACCTTCTCTACTTACCAGCTGAGTGACCTGGTTTATGTTAATTAACTTCTCTAGGGATTTGTTTCCTCACAGGTAAAATGGAGATTTTTAAAATATTATCTGCCTTATATTTCTCCCATGTTTTTTTTTTCAGAACTAAATAGATATAACTCAAGTTAACTAGCACATAGTAAATCTTATTTTCCCTGCATTATTGTTATTTTCATTATGCTACCTGCCCAGGTCCGATCCCCGTGATAATCTGTTAACTGCAACGCCTACCTTTTACTTCCCGTAAAACAGAACGAGTTGAAGGGCTCTGACCCAGGCAATGACCTCACAGCCCACCACATCTCTGTCATTACTCACATCATGATCTCCACCAAGTCTTGAGCATTTACGAGGACAACGTTCCAGAAGCGCTCTGACCCCTTCAGAATTCAGTTTAAGCTGCTGAAATAATAGTCTTACCTTGTAAAATCATTTGAAACGTATTTTAAATTGAGTGAAAGTCATCCCCATTGACAGTGCCGTCAGAGCTGCCTTGCTGTGGTGCATTCATGGCTACAGTCAAGGGCAGCACGGAAGACCAAGAAAGTGCTGCTCTGGGACCTTCTCTTTCTACATTTGACATTTTCAGCTAAGAATACGAAGGATGTTATTTGATTTAAAATGTAAAATCCTCCTGGGCTATAAAAGGAGGCTGGGCATTAATCACAATCTACTCCTCATCACGTTCTAGACTACACAGCAGTTGCCAAATGTGAAAAAATCTCACTAGAAATGAACAGAGAGGAGAGCCTACAGGAAGACAAGATCATAGATCTAAGTCATTGGTATAATCCTTCTTAAGAAAGGAAAAAATGATAATTGGTTGCAAACTATTTTATTTTTTCTTGTTTGCTAGAAAGTCGCTTATTATATAAACATAACATAAAATGAGAAATATGTTATTGAGAAGTGTGGCACAATACTTTCTTTTGGCCTGTCCCTCAGCCCTTACCTTCTGGAAGCTGCCTTCCTCCTGACTGTCATGGGACTCTAAATTCTGAGGCCTTGCTTTCCAAGCGGGGAAGTGAGTGGGTCCAAGGCCTTTCCTGAGACACAGCAATTGTTATATCAGGGTCCCCATGAAGAAGACAAAGTGGCCCTCTGTTCTCTGGGATCACTAGCTGTACAAACAATGTATTGTAGCCAAAACAGGTGAAGGCAAAAGAGAGATGAAGAGAGATTTAAAAAGTGAGAGATTCCTGATGACAATACTTGAATGCCTGAAACCAGCTATTAAAAACAACCATATCTCATTTCCAGCCAAGATGGAGGCGTAGGCAAACACTCTTCCCCTCTGCACACAACTACAGCCAAAGTTACTAGATTACAAAACAAATTTCAGCCAGATTCATTAGAAAATCCAGCCTTATGGAAGTCTAACAACCAAGGACTTAAAGAAGCTACATTCATCCAGACGGGCAGGAGGGATGGACGCACAGAGAGACAGCAGAATGGGTGGTCCCACAGTCACACATGGTGGATAAAAACCAGGAGGGATGCCTCAGGAGTGAGTGATCCCAGACCAGATCACCCAGCCCCAAGTTCCAGAGCCAGGAAGGTAAGTCCCCATAACTTACAGCTACAAAAACCAGTGGGGGTTGGGACAGTGGAAGAAACTCTTGGATTTTAAAAAGACTTCTTTTAAAGGGTCTGCAATGGACTTAGGACTCACACAGACCCACCCACTCTGGGATTCAGCACCAGGGCAACAGCTGAAAGGGTACAAGTGGCATATGGAGAGAAGGGGAGAAAGTGAGGTGATTGGCAAGGGGGCAAATGCCGGGGAGACAGCTTCTTCTTGGGTAATGTCCAGAGGCCAGGCAGTGGCATGGCCCCCTCCCTGAGCCCTCTCTCACACTGAACCACAAAGAGTGAAATGGGTTGTCTTGCCCTGATAACTACCTAAGGCTCTACCCCACACAATTTACAGGTGCCTTTTTGACAACAGGCCATGCTAGTAAGGGAGTCAAAGCAGCTCTACCTACAGAAACAAACACAGGGAGGCTGAAGGGACAAAGAAATATGGCCCTAATGAAAGAACAGAGCAAAACTCCAGGGAAAGAACTATATTAAATGGAGATAAGCAACCTATCAGATGCAAAGTTCAAAACACTGGTGATCAGGATGCTCAAATGAAGTCATCAGGTACCGCAACAGCATAAAAAAGACCCAGGCAGAAATGAAGGTTACATTAAGTGAAATAAAGAAAAATTCACAGGGCTCCAACAGTGGAGGGGACGAAGCTTAGATTCAAATCAACGAGTTGGAACATAAGGAAGTAAACAGCAGTCAATCAGAAAAGCAAGAAGAAAAAAGAAATCAAAATAACAAGAGTAGAATAAAAAGTCTCTGGGACATCTCCAAATGTACCAACATCCAAATCATAGAGATGCCAGAAGGATAAAAGGAAGAGCAAGAAACTGAAAACTTATTTGAAAAAATAATGAAAGAAAACTTCCCCAATCTGGTGAAGGAAATAGACATTCAAGTCCAGGAAGCACTGAAAGGCCCAAACAAGTTGTACCCAAAGAGGAACACACCAAAACACATCATAATTAAAATGCCAAAAGTTACAGATAAAGAAATAATCTTAGAAGCAGCAAGAGAAAAGGAGAGTTATCCTCAAAGGAGTTCCTGTAAGACTGTCAGCTGATTTCTCAAAAGAAACCTTACAGGCAAGAAGAGGCTGGAAAGAGGTATTCCAAGTCATGAAAAGCAAGGACCTGTATACAACCTAGATTACTCTATCCAGCAAAGCTATAATTTAGAATGGAAGAACAGATAAAGTGCTTCCCAGCTAAGGTAACACTAAAAAGAGTTCACCATCACTGAGCCATTGTTATATGGAATGTCAAAGGGACTTATCTAAGAAAAAGAAGGTCAAAACTATGAACATTAGTGGCAACAAATTCACAGCTATCAACAACTGAACCTAAAAAACAAACTCAGCAAACAAACAGAACAGGAATAGAATCATAGGTACGGAGATCATCTAGAGGGTTATCAGCTGGGAGGGGGAGAATAGGGGACAAGGTGCAGAGATAAGGAAGCACAAATTAGCAGGTATGAAATAGACAGGGGATGTTAAGAACAGTATAGGAAATAGAGCAGCCAAATAACTTACATGCGTGATCCACGGACATGAACTAAGGGGGGAGCTGCTGGAGGGAATGGGGATACCAGGTGGAAGGGGGACAAAAGGGAAAAATTGGGACAACTGTAATAGCATGATCAATAAAATACATTTAAAAAAACACATCTCAAGTTTACAGGGCAAGTGAGCCAACAGATTCCTTTTCTTGATTTGTTTCCTTAAGCTAGAAGCTGGAATTCTCTTTATTTGCAACCTAGCAATCTTGAGTAACAGACACAGGCAACCTAAAATTTCTTAAGACTAAAACAATATGCCCATAAGAAATAATATCAAAGACTGTTACAGGTTTTTTTCTAGAGTATAACTACACACTCACAACGCTGATAAAAATGGCTACAAAGTCTCATCGCTAGTGTCCCAAGGCCACATGACACACCATTACTAAGGGAAGGCTGTAACTTCTAAGGCAATAAAAAAAATACTTCTAACTTTTTATGGCTATTCTGAAATGCAAGCACTCCTTCATCCACAGATTATTCATGAACACCTATGATGTATTTAGCATTGTTCAGGCACTTATAATTTTTTAGGGAACAAAGCAGGAAAAAAGTCTGCCCCTTTTGAACCTTATTGTACATTCTAGTGGAGACAGAGGATAAATAATACACAAAAGAAGTAAGTAAACCATCAAGATATTAGGTGATAAATGCTTTGGGGAAAAATGGAGCAAGGAAGGTAGACTGAGAGAATGAAGGGGGAGGGCGTCACAATTTTAATAGGTTTGTTGGCACAGGCCTTGTTGAGGTGGTCGTACCTGGGCTAAGGTTTCAAAGAGGCACAGGAGTTAGTGGTCCAACACCCAGGGATGAGAAGAGTGAGAAGGCCCTAAGGTGGGAAATAGATGAATAGAGGAGCAAGAGGGAATGAAGTTGGGATAAGGATAGAAAGGCAATGGAAGGGGTGGAGATAGTATCAGGTCTTGCAGGACACCATTAGGACACCGAGTTCATTGGAGAGCCCGTGGAGTGTTTGGAGCAGGAGAGTAATACGATTTGTTGAAAAGATAATGTGGCAGCTTTGTTAAAAATACATCAAACATATCAAAATAACTGCATTTGAATGTCCTGATTTGTCCATGTGTGAATATTTCCTAGTACTTATATAAATTCTGTGTGTTGGAGACTGCAGTTGTCTGCCAATATCCACTCCTTCCTTCCTTCATGATACTGGAATCCCTGATTTTTAACTGAGGCATACGGCTACCCAAAATAAAGACCATTTTCTGGTCTTCCTTGCAGCAGGCTGGGGCTATGTGAACAAGTGTGGCCAATGAAATACTCCTGGTCATAATCCATGCAAATACATTTGTTTTTCTTTTTCCTCCTTTGTGCTACCTAGAGCAAAGACGTGAAGGCTGGCTCTAGATTGGTCTTTGACTTTGATGTGATGCTAGGAATGAAAGCCGTGCCTCAAGGAGGGTAGGAGGAGACTGACAACACTTCTACAGGAACCCTGGAATACCGACCTCCAGACTTACACGAGAAGTAAACTTGTAGCTTGTTCCAAACAATGTTAATTTGGATCTTTCTTGTGTGCAGTCAACCCGAACCCAGAAATACCTGATATCCCTTGAAATCAGTTACTTTCAAGCATGTGAAATGTATGGCATTGGTTTAGAGCAAGGAAATAGGATGAACAGTAGGATTGTTAGGAATCTAAATTTAACTGAGAGTCTGGTAATTTGGGGCTTTGGGCCTTTTGGATGCATCAAACTTCCACAATCACACGAGCCAATCCCTTAAGTAAATCAGGTAATTTCCTCTGTGTGTGTGTATGTGTGTGCGTGTGTGTGTGCGTGTGTGTGTGCGTGTCTGTGTGTGTGTGTTCTGCTGGAGCCAGAGAGACTCTCCTCGGGCCCGGGCCAGTACGGCCACACAGATGAGGGATGCAATGGCTTCATTAGTGGTGATGTGGGTCAGCAAGGAGCTGTAGCACCCACAGCAACACTACCACCGCCAGCAGTGGCAACAGACAACTTCCACCGCCAGGGCTCTTCCTCTTTTGGAGAGGGCATCTGGAAGATTTCCCTTTGAACTGTGATTAACTCCTAAGGTTCTTCGGTAATGTATAAGACACAGGAAGCTCAAAAAGTATGACGCTCGATGTGCTGTTGAAGAACTATAATATAATTTATACTCACGAGTACAATGGAGGAATGCATACCTGTAACGTAAGAAAAAAATCAGGTCTTTCTCTGCCACTTTCTAGCTATTTAACCTTGAGTTGTTCATTTACGAAACTCAGTTATCCACATGGTTTGAGGATTAAATCAACGGTGAACATGAAAGTGCTTGGTACATGGTAGATATTCAAAAAACGATAGATGAATCTGAATCTACATCAGAATGAGAGAAGTTATTTCTCCCTACCTAGTTTCATAAGAGAAAGTACTTTTCCCCACCCAGCAGTCCTCTGGTTCTCAGCTGGAGGCCAAACAAAGGGCTGTTGGCCTTCACATCCTCCCTCTGCCTTCCAGCTTCTCCCAGCCAGAGGTCTGAGGTCGTCTCCTCAGGCTTTCAAAACAACTACTGCCCCTTCAATTCTTTCATGGGTCAAGTCCTTCCTAATTAGGGAATGCTTATAAGTGAAAAATCCAGCTGCGTATAGCAAGGCAAAATTATATGATTAGAGAGAAAACCACCTTGAAAAACAAAATCCCTTCTTTTGTCCTGGTGTGTTCATTATATAATACAATTATTTAAAATTCAAAAATAAAATTTGCACTGAGCTACTCAAAAATATCTCTTGATATATAGTAATAGTTTTACTTTTTACTTATGCATGCATGATTATGATCCTAATCTTCACCAAAGGAGGTAATCATTGTAGTGATGGGTACATATATTTTTTCCACGTAAAATAGTTTCAGAGTGCTTTTAGGTGAGACGAGCTACGTAAGTGTGAAATCATTACCATAATTAAATGTAATATTTCTTCTATAATGTTACTATAAAAATAGTGTCATCCTCACTAAAAGTAGAACATATTAACAGGTTAAGCAGAATACAATAGGCTTTCAGATAACACTCCTGCACGTTACTAATTAAATGAGAACTATGGTTAAATAGAAATTAAAGAAATAAAGTGTTAATTTTAATTTGACACTAAACGCTATGATACTCCAGTAGAGCACAGAAAAAGGCACTGCCTTATGTTTTATTAACTCATGCATAGTCTATTCACTGACACATTGAAAAAGCACTATTTTTTCTTTGCTTCCCATCTCTTAACCATTTCACATGAATATAAGCTCTCCTCTCAGGCTCGTGCCTAGATTTACTCCTTCACCCTGTTTTTCAAAAAAGCATTCAAGTACACGAGGGCTGTGAGCCTGGACTCTGGAGCTGGTGTCTGGGTTTGCACCCTCACTGCCCACTTACTAGCTGTGACAGACAAGACACAAAATCTCTTTGTGCATCAGTTTCTCCATCTGTGTAATAGGGTTGACAATAGCAGCCCCTTCATAAAGTTGATGTGCTAAGCACACAGTAGGTACCACGTGTCAGGTACTGAAAAAGAAGAGGCACGATAGTCTGCCAGCTGGGGCACTAAGTGCCAATAATGGAGAGCACCTGGAGACTTCCCAAGGGGCACGCAGATGCGGACAGGCCCAAGCAAGTCAGTCTCCAGATCGTTGCCTTCTGTATACACTTTCCTAAAATGCATCCATCCGAGAAGCCCCCTGTGCCAGCTACAGTTTGGCCTTAGAAAGTCTCTCTTCTGTTGTTTCATAACAGAGTGGCATTTCTTTTGTGCCCATCCCAGGGTCTCAAACCAAGGGACAACTCCACTATTCCCTTAGTTAAGAAATTAAGTGTCCTCATCAATCTGTATTGACACATGTATTTCCAATAAATTTTTCTTTGTGCATATTTAACGAATATCTAAAAATGGTAATACATTCATGCTACTTTGAATAACTGTGTGCTAAAATGACTACAATAAAAATTCAATCCTGAGGGAATTTTTCAATGCCTTACAACCTTATGGTCACAGGACATTTAAAAAATTGTAGTTGCTGTATGATAGAATGGTCTACAAAAACTTTCAGGCATAGAAGATAAAACTCCACGGAAGACATGAAGTAGAAATACAAGTTTAAGGAGAAAAGGAAAGAATGTAAAATTTCTAACTATTCAAGAACTTTGTTAAAGTTTTTTAATGTTTTATTTTTCCTGTTGAAACTTCAATGATATTTTTGCTAGTTTTGTTCTAATAGCTGTACTTATACAATTAATTCGAACTAAATGTACTAGGATGAACCAGTCTTCTACCTTTGGTCTCATCCTCTGCTACCAGAACTAAGGAGAGCAGAGCAGTTCTGGCTATTCTTGTCACTTCCCGACCCTGTCGCCCACTGCCATGCTAAACAAGTTCAACCGACACCAACAAGGCATTTTTGTGGCCCTTCAAATTTGTTTTCCCTAACCTAATTTGCAAATCCTGATGCTATCGTCCAGCCATTCATCAAATATTTATTAACAACTATTTCCGGTCTTGAAAAAAGACCATGGATTCAATGCTGGACAAGACCACAGGGTTCCTCCGGTAGTTGAATTTTCTGTGCAATAAGTGTAAAAACAAGTTAATTAACTTGTCTTACTAAAAATAGTACTTCAAGTGATAATAACAGGAGTTATTACAGAAATGCCCATATTAAGATTAGAAAAAAAAATATTTAAAAAACCTCATAATCTCCTATCCCAGAGTTAGTCACCATTATACTTTCTGAATATTTGTTTCAGACTTTCACATATTAATTTATAGATATTGTCTTTTCTTTAAATAAAAGTGTGACCATATTAAATATATAGTTCACATACAGCTATGTTCATTTAATGATAATATTCCTGTTATTAAACATTTGTTAAGAATATATTTTTTAAATACTTGCTTTTACTCTCCTGGTTCACTGACCCAAATGCTTCCAAGTGTAAATAAACCTGCGGTTCTGGTGCAAATCTTTGGCCGACCTTTGAACAGTCCTTTAAAAAGTCGTAGAAGTTAAATTCCCAAATCAAAGTCTATGAACACTTTGACTTTAAGGCTGACGATGTGTATTTAGAAATAGAATAGCTTTTTAGAAATGCACCAATTTCTAAAACTACCAGAAATAGTATATAAAAGCTCATCTAATAGCACCCATGACTAAAATGGAATATTATTCTTGCCCCGGTTGGTATAGCTCAGTGGATTTAGCATGGGACTGCGAACCAAAAGGTCACTAGTTCAGTTCCCAGTCAGGGCACATGCCTGGGTTGCGGGCCAGGTTCCCTGTGGGGGGTGCGTGAGAAGCAACCACACATTTATGTTTCTCTCCCTCTCTTTCTCCTTCCCTTCACCTGTCTCTAAAAATAAATGAATAAAATCTTTAAAAAATAAATATTTTTAACCTTACTAATTTTAGAATAATTTTCTAACTGGTTGTAAAAATTTAATTTCTCAAATTACCATTATTTAATTTTTTCATCATATCAATACTCAAGGAGGAATATCAAGGATAATCAGTGATATTTTATGGACTATAAATTATTTTAATTTTATTTATAAAATCATTTAATTAAAAGAAAAATTCCTAAAATATAGAATTTATATGTTAAACTTCTAAATAATTTAAAGATAACAGAGTTCAAAATATCTAATTAGCCCAATGCCACCTTTCCCATATACTTATGAGAAGATATCCAATTATCTTGAAAAAGGCAATTAAAACTAATATTAATAATCCCAATACTTGGACATGTTATAATTTATTTGATAATTACATTTCCCATAAAGATACTGTCAACATAAATTGTGAAACTGCAGATCTACCCTGTTCACAAGTATCACAGACAATATGTTTACTATCCTGTTGTACTTCAAGGTTGTATTTCAGTTTTTCTTAACAGGTAATATGTGACACGAAACATATCTGATTTTATGCTTCATGATTTCCATTCTAATGTTTAACATTAGGAAATTATATTTATGTATCACACATGTCAGAAAACAATTTAAATAATTGAACTAAGAAAAATAATAGTAACCATGCCTTTCATTTCAAATATGAAATATAAATCTTTTGTTCATAGATATTAAAGAACTATCTGTAAATGGAAATGCAAACTACTTACATTTTTCTGATTTATGTAGCTAGCATTAAATATTTTGCCTGTTCGTCTTATCTTTTCAAAAATTTGTAATGAATCAAAATACTGTCATTGAAATAAGAAAAGTCAAGAGACTACCTTTCAAGATTGACTTATGATTTTAAAAATTTATTATTTCTAATCTTTATTCTGATTTTATAACAAGGAGAAGAAAAAATGTAATTATGTTGATTTTAAAAACATATTACAGGAAAAGGTACCATTTAAGCCTAACTGAAGTTTACATTATTTATTGCTATTTTTCTTCAAAAATATGCATTAGAATAAATATTTTTCTAAACATCAAAGTATATATAATACACGGTTCTGGCATATTAATTTTTTTTGAAAAGGTGCTCTGAATCCTAGACAACATAATACTAGGCAGTGTGGTGGTTGCCATAGTAACAAGTAAATAGGAGCATAAAAATACATGTAATTTTTCAAATGTATACTTCTTCATAAATATGCATATTTCATAGGTAAAAGATTATTTAACACTTGTTTTAGCCCACCTGTTAGAGAGAAAAACACCAAATTCTTCAGAAATAAAAGATTATCATATTGCAATGGAGCAGGCTCAACAAAGTTTTTAAATGCTCTATGGAAGATCTTAAGGTTTTTATGTCAATTTTCCAATATAAAGACTGGGGAAAACAAATTGTAATTCTATATTATTTTAATAGTAAATTCTTTAGTAAGGGTAAAAATGCATAAACTTTTTTTCTCCCAAGCATTACATTTATTTTTATTTTGCATCAGATTATTTTTCCCATTCACCTGACCACGGAAAGCTGAAAGCCCTTTTGATCAGAAAGAAGCCCAAGAAGTTTAATGCTAACCCATCAGCTACTACTTGAGTCAGTGATCCAAAAATCTTTATACTGAAGTGCTAAACGCGGAGTTCAAAGAGTTCTTTTCTTTCTCCTCTCCCTTTATTAAAATACAATGTTCTTGTTTACAGGTATCCTAGAAGACACAGAGTATATTGATCAAGTGTTCTGAATTTTATACTCACAACTTAAAAAGGCTTAACATATATTTTATAAGGCTGGAGAGAGAGGCAGTTCTATAAGCCATGATGTGAAGTTTGAAATCTAGTGAGAGGCCCTGGTAAGCCCACCAAAAGAGAACAGGGGAGTTGCTCAGCAATTATGGGAAAACAAATCCTTCAACTCTCATTACATAAATTTGGAGTTCTGGTTTATTTCAATAACAATTAGGTAATATTCTCCTGGAGTAAGAACTTAAAACTTTTAGAAGACAAGGTGTCCAGACAGGGTGCCAAACATGAGGGGACACAATAGTGCTCTAGGGCGCACCTGCCACCTCGCTAGCAGCTAAGGGCCTACTGAACCGGCCTGCCGCAGAAACACCCTCATCAAGCATGTGCCTGATCCTACACTGCCACTGAAAAGAAATCAGGCCTCCCCACCCCGAGGGGAGATAAGTTAAATTGTAAGAACTCAGAAGGAACTGAAATATTGGTCAAACATTTACAACTATGAAGATGGAACAGATCACACAGATGACGTGACTACCGTTAAGGGAAAAGGCACATCACCTTTATTCCTGGTTCCCCTGTAAACCTCAGCACTATTTCCTTCTGCTTTCACCACCTTAAAACAATGGAAAAATATCTCTGGAGGCTGCAAAAGGGAAAAAAACATACCCATCTTTAAAATAAAGGGAAATGATTTGGGTAATTAGACAGCTTAGTTTAACCTGGGAACATGCAATAACAAATTAAACAATCAATTAGTAACACCCAGAAGCTCATAAAATACTGGAAAACAACCAACATAGTATCTGAAAAACCAAATATGCCAGATGAATTTAGGATCTTTTTCTGATAGAACAACAGGTCATATTATCAAGTTAAAAGTGAACAGTATAATCTATGTCAGTGTCATAAGCCTTTTTATTTTATTCCCCAATCCAGGATAAAAACAATTGGTTTGGGAAGAAAAGTATTTAAAAACTGGTTTCCATGCTAAACCAATGTCTGTCAACACATTTCTCTCTTGAGGACCTGTTTCAGAACTAAGTTAATATCTTTATTGATGACTAGTCAGGAATCTTGGCCTCCTTTATGTTTGAGTTCCACCACATCATATCCCTGAGATCTCTGAAATTTAAAACATTTATTTCCTTAGTTTTCCTTCCAACTTGTTGACCTTGCTTTCTCCTAGGAATCTTAAATAACTTGTTCAAGTAAATGGTGCTATGCTGGAACAAGATGTAAACCCATTTTATGTGGAAATTTTAAGAGAGAAAGAGGGACTACTTTAACAGTTTCATGGGCTAACAGCCAAGGTTCCTACGAACTTATAGGTAGCTGTTCTCTCTAATAGGAAAATTATGTAAGGTTTCTAAACCAATCCCTCTCAAGGAAGAAGTGGGGACTTTAGCCAAATGTCAAGTAGCTATGCTGGCTGATAGTACTTTAAAAGCAAAAAGACAGCCCTGGCTGGCATGGCTCAGTGGATTGAGCGTGTGGTGTGAACCAGGGGGTCCCCGGTTCGATTCCCGGTCAGGGCACATACTGCAGGCAGAGTCCCCAGTGGGGGCCATGTCAGAGGCAACCACACATGGATATTTCTCTTTCTCTCTTTCTCCTTCCCTAAAAATGAGTAAGTAAAATCCTTAAAAAAAAACAAAAAACAGAAAGACAAGGGAAGGAAAAGGAGTTGAGAGTGCTGGGACTCATCTTTCTGACTATGTGAGTGCTAGTCGAAACTGCTCTGTAGATGGAGGAAGCCCCTGTGAAAGGGAATCTCAGTTGGGCATGAGGCATAAAGAATTCTATATTCAGAAAACTTAGCCATTAAAAGTAGTATTAAATTGGACTATCAATTGCTAGGCTCTTGAAGTTTTTTACTGATAATTTGCTTTTATCATTATATCTGACTTTTCCTTCAGTGTGTAATGAATTTCAGAGGGCATTCCACAACTTTCCAGAACACAAAAAGTTCATTTATGAAGACCTGCCAATTTTACTTTTATATATATAAAATGGAAACATATATAGCTGAACATAAAATAAGGAAACCATAGCAGAAAGGTCCAAAAGAAGAACTGAATACGACATAGTCTCATTAGCGAAATGAAATTCATTAAGTATGTATTGATTCCCAACCAATACCTATAAGTAATACATACTAAAATATAAGTTAATTTATCAAATATATCTCTTCACGCCTTAAGAGATATATGCCTTAAATTTGCCAATTCTCTCTGCACTAAAAACTATGATCAAGATTCTGGACCAACCCTTGCTCTAAGTCCAAGACTGGGAGCCAAGTAAGAACAGTATTTGGGTCCTGATTACAACAGGCTTAGCCTCATCTCCCTACAGCAAGAAACTCAGGAAGTGGGTATACTGTGGAATAAAACCAAAAGAACAGTTATAAATGACCTAAAAAAATATCCTTTTTACATCTGGTTAAACATTCTTGTCTTCTTCTTTTGCAGGATTACCTGATTTAACCCAAGATGTAAGATCTATTCATAAGTTTATCTTTCTCTACATTGATATATCAGAATATTACATAAATACCAACAGAATTCACTATCTCATTTCCTAAATTAGATTTTTAAAATTCTGAACTTAAATACCTATATGTACATAATATGATGGAATAATTTTTCATTTTCTTGTACTGAAATAAGAAAACATATTTAAGTTACCTCCAATATAGCTAGAAACTAAATAAAATTAATTTAATATTCATGGAGACTATCACCGGTGAACTGAATTTATACTACAAAAATAAAAAATCATATAGTCTTTCAAATTAATATATCTTACTGTCTTTCTCTAATGCTCCTACTTCACCTGCAGCACATCAGACAAGGTAATAATTTATGATAATCATATGAAAATATACAATTAATATTCATCACCTCTCATTCCTCATCACTTTAGATGATCAGTAATGCAGAGTGAACATGCTGTCAGATTTCTAATTGCTTTGTAATGGGCTTGAAACAGGGAAATCATTAAAGGCAAACAATCTGTCATTTGTCCGTTACTTTAACTATCTATCACACAAAAAAACTCATTAAAGAAATTGCTAATGAGCTACAAAAGACTATACTCATGGTGCTTCTACAGTAGATTAAAAACTAATACTATGAAATGCTGAAACCAGTTTTAAAATGGTATTTTTGTGGAAATTCATCAGTGAAGATCTATTCTTCAGTATTTTTTTTAAGCTGTGTGGTTTCATTATTTTGGTATCTAATCCATCATTGCAGAAATCCCTTTAGCATGTAAGACTTGTCTTTCATCAGTCTCTAAATAATCAAAAGGTTGAAAGAAGAAGCTGAAATGCTAAATGTGTTTATTACTAGTAAATGGACTCAAGTAATAAAAATTAGTGCTATAGTAACCCTGATGCTAAATGCATTTTCACTATTGAAGTTGCAATGCTTCCTTCACCTTCAATAATTCTATCATCACACAAATAATATATTCAACTATTGAATTTGAGCATAATAACATTAAATTCTATATAACATTAACTATTTTGAAATTTTGCAGGCATTAAACAACACTAAAATGTTTCATAGTATTACTTCAAACAATTTTAAAGAGGAAGACAAATCATTTCTTTAAATGTCTACGCCAAATTTCACATCTTATCAATGTTCCATTCTATATGAGATACATTATACCATATTTTAAAAAACCATGATAATGACACTGATCTAGTTTTAAAAACAAATATACATATGAACAAATAATCCAGAAATGTTTTGTTAATTATATAGTCCAATTGTATTTTATTTTAGAAAATTATGAAAGTAACAAAGAACACTTATTGTTTTTTATTTTCCTAAGGATGAATTAAATCATGTATTTATTTCCTATAACAAAACATAACCTTAGTAATCAAGCCAAACTTCTTTTAATTCTGTAGACCATTCATATCTATTGGAAGACACACAAATTTATAAACCACAACGCAAGGGCTTTTTTAGCCAGGTGCCATGATTTATACTAGTGAATTTCAAGCTAACTTTGAGAGGTTCCATAACACTCTGGAAACATCTTCATTATACTCTCTAATTGACTTAAACAGACTTCGTATCAACTGTTTAACACATTTTAACCCACAAATTAACACCCTTTGATCATTCAGATTAACCTTTCTTCTGTGAGTCAATTACATGACAAAACTAAAATAAACTTTAAAAAATATTCAGATTTAAAAACCTAAAATGGAGAAGGGAGAATTTAAAAGAATAAAAAATAAAAGCATCTAAACGCATATCCCTCCACTGTTGGAAGAGGCCATCACAAGATTTCAAATTCCGAAGTGCCTGGAAAGCTCATGGAAAAGTCACAGTGATCATAAGAACAAAGAAAAAAGGGTAAAGAACTGAATAGGGGAAGTAATAAGTTGGCATTTCTAAATAATAAGCCAGTATTGCTAAAGAGAAACAGAAAATGGATTTTATACAGTATCTTCAATAGGTTCATGGAGAGACTAAACGTCAGCTGTGAAGTTAGGAAGACAGGAACAAATTCTCAGATAAGATAAAGACCTCAAGAGGTCAGAAACAAGCTTGAAAGAACACTGACAAAAGGAAAACACAGCAACAGGTGCGACAGTGACATCTGTCTGCACCCCCTTGACTGTTGCTCAGCGTAGTGCCTTACTCGCACTCCGTGAATGTTCACTGAGGATCACTGCTGCGAAGACAAGAGAGAACAGATCAAATGAAGACAACCAGCAAGGGGGGGGGGAGGCAAAAATGAAAAACCATTTCTAAAAGATGAGGCAGGATTCCTCATTAGGCTATCTAAACCTTTATGATAATGTGCCAAAAGCAAGAAAAAAAAGAAGTTTCTCTAACGCTCACCATTCATCTCTCACCTCAGTCAAAGCATTGTTTCAACTCAACATGTCCATACATCTCTCTGGATTAGCCTAATTTTGATTCCAGGACTTCAATCATTGAGGTAATCTGCTTTCTTCTGTTCCTGTAAGTTATCTACTGTCACAGTGCCTGTGATTTCCTTGGCAAGGTACTTCCCTCAGATATTTCAGTTACTTATTTGTCTGTCTACCCAGGTAAACTCTAGGCTTTTGAGAGAGCTACAGACAACGCTGTCTTATGACTCTTGCACGAGAAGATGAGACACATAGTAAACACTCAATAAAAATGTGTTGATTGGATGAATAAGTGAATGAAAGTTATATATGTATTATACCACTGTATGTGTGTTTTATCTCATCACTGGGCAGTTACTGGTCCTTTTAAAAATTCTCACCCAAGGATATATTTATTGATTTTAGAAAGGAAAGCAGAGAGAGGGTGAGAAAGAGAGAGAGAGAAGGTGCAGGGGGGAGAGGGAAAGAGAGAGAGAGAAAGAAACAGCAGTGTGAGAATGTGAGAGACAAACATCAATCAGTTGCCTTCTGTACGCCAGGGATTGAATCTGCAGCTTAGGTACTTGCCCTGTCCAGGATGGAACCCACCACTTTTTGGTATACAGGATAATGCTCCAACCAACTGAGACACCCAGCCAGGGCTCTTGGTGGTTTTTCTATATTCCCAGTAGATTTCAAATTGCTCTAAGGGCAATAATTTAATTTTAGAACATGACTGTAATATTCGGTGGCACTTAAATATACCTTAGGTCACGCATATAAAATCCCTAAAAATTCAGAGATAAATAAGATCAAGGAAATTACAGCATTAAAATGAAAAGAGAACCAACTATATGGGAACACATATTTGCCAATGATATCTCAGACAAGGGTTTGAGCTCCAAAATATATAAAGAACTCATACAACTCCACTCCAGGAAGACAAAAAACCCAATTAAAAAATGGGCAAAAGACTTGAACAGACACTTCTCCAAGGAGGACATACAGAAGGCCCAGAGACTTATGAAAAGATGCTCAGCATCACTAGCCATCAGAGAGATGCAAATTAAAACCACAATGGAAGAAGGGTTTTCAGGAACTACTATAAAGGACACATGGACAAAACCAAGGGGGAGGGTGGAAGCAAGGGAGAGAGGTGGGTTTGGAGGAGGTGGGGAGAGGGGGGAGAAAATACAGACAACTATAATTGAACAATAAAATAATTTAAATTCAATAATAACAACTTAATTATGTTTAAATTTTAAAAAAAACCACAATGAGATACCACCTCACACTGGTCAGAATGGTCATCATAAACAAATCAACAAACAAGTGTTGGAGAGGATATGGAGAAAAGGGAACCCTAGTGCACTGTTGGTGGGATTGCAGACTGGTGCAGCCACTGTGGAAAACAGTATGGAATTTCCTCAGAAAACTAAAAATGGAACTGCTTTTTGACCCAGCAATTCCACTGCTGGGATTATATTCTAAGAGCCCTGAAACACCAATCCAAAAAAACCTATGCACCCCAATGTGCATAGCAGTGCACTGTACAATAGCCAATTGCTGGAAGCAACCTAAGTGCCCATCAGCAAACGTATGGATCAAAAAACTATGGAACATTTACACAATGGAATACTATGCAGCAGAAAGAAAGAAGGAGCTTATATACCCTTTGCGACAGCATGGATGGAACTGGAGAGCATCACGCTAAGCGAAAGAGCCAGGTGGTGAGGGATAAACACCATATGATCTCACCTTTAACTGGAACATAATCAACAAAAGAAAAAAGCAAACAAAATATAACCAGAGACATTGAAACTAAGAATAATCTGACAGGAACCAGAGAGGAGGTGGGAGGGGATAACGGGGGGAAGGGTTTTCAGGAACAACTATAAAGGACACATGGACATAACCACGGGGGAGGATGCAAGCAAGGAAGGGAGGTGGGTTTGGATGGGGTTGCAGGGAGTGGTGGGGAGAAAATGCAGATAATTGTTACTGAACAACAATAAAGTAATTTATGAAAAAAAAAGAAAAGATCAAGGAAATTAAAAAAGACTTGGTGAAAAAATCCAGTAAAAGAACCAAGTAAATACAATCCTAGGATAAGAAAAAATTAGCAAAAGTATACTGTAGATATTGTAAACATTATTCACCATTAAGAACACAGTTTACTAATATTATCTCAAATTAAGAGTTTGTTAATGTTCGGTGATCATTCCTTACTTATGGACAGGCAAGTACTAAAATAACAAATTGAATAAGAATGTGATTTTTTTACTAACACTACAACGAAGGATCTTTTTTTTTTTTTTTTACAACCAAGGACCTTAAGCTCTTGCTCTATCTATCTCTACATATCTACAACAATGGCTATTTTTAGATATGGAACTCGATCAATCATGTTGATGTATGTCTACCTCTGGAGGTAGTACTTAAACAATAACCTTGAAATAAAACATTTAATGTATGTCTACTTAGCTTATGTTTATGCTGGCGACACAAGAATGAAGAAGTTTTGGCCCGTGCTTTTAATTTATCCTGCAAGCCACAGTTCAACAAACATTTGGGTTTGGTTTCATTTTTTCCAATTAAATAGTTAGTGGCTTTTGTTTGCTCTGTTTGGAAATTCCTAAAATATTGCTATGAATATCAAAACAAATATTTCAGTATTAATAACAATAGCTAATTTTTATTGCGTACTTACTACTTGCAGGCACTATTATTACCTCATTCAATCCTCACAACAAATCTATGAGGGAGATACTATAATTACCCCTATTTTATAGAGGAAGGAACCAAGGCATAGAGATTAATTTGAACTGTTCACATAACCAGTTAAAAGCAGAGTCTGGATTCAAATCTATGCTGAATGATTCCAGAGATTATGCTCTTAACCACTATGCTAACATAGTTTATATTTCTGCAATGTTAGTTTTACCTAAACTGGAAAAAATTGCCTTCTTAAAAACAGTAAGAAGCAAACCTATTACAGATACCCATCCTTAGAACTCTAGAGACGGTGGAAACATAGCTGGTGCTTAGTTTCCGTGAGCAGAGTCCCCACCCTCAGAGATCTGACAGTCTAGTTAGAGAATCAGAGCACACATTTGAAGTGTATAAAAATACCATGTGGGGTAGGATGAGTACAAATGAGTAGTACACACAGGACATGTTATGAAAGTTGAAAGAAAGAAAGTAATTTCCAAGGACTGGGCCAACATAAAGCCTTGATAAAAGAGGTCCTAAAGAAGGGATAAAACTCATAGGAGGAAGCAAAGAGCTAGGCTGTTATAAGCAAGGGAGAACCATCAGAACACAATTATGGGTGGAAAACCAAGAAAAGATCCAATTGTTTATGTTTATTGCATAATAGGTGATGAGGCTGAAAAACTAAGGATCATATTGGGAAGGTAACTGAATGCCAGGTTAAGGAGTTAGGACTTTATCTTCTTGACCTTCTGTTCAATAAAGGGGTCACTAGTCAGATGTGGCTGCTGAGCACTTGAATTTGGCTAGTCCAAATGGAGATGCGCTGTACAGTTAATATACAGACCAGCTTTGAAGATTTAGTATGAAAAAGGAATAGACCACAGCTCAATAATTTTTATATGGATTACATTTTGAAATGATCACATTCTGTATATACTGGGTTAAATTAAATATATTATTGAAATTCATTTTACTTGTTTCATTTTACTTGCCTAACATGGCTACACGGCCACAAACATGACTTGTATTATATGTTATACACATGTGGGTAAAGTGGGTTTACAATTATGGGTACACAGAACATAGAGTTTATTCTTACATCATTTATTTATTAATTATGTATTATTTATTATTATTATTAACCTATTTTTGCCCACCCCTGTGTTTCTGTTAGACAGTACTGCTCTAGAAAGTGAAAAAATGAGGGAAAACGAATGAGCAGGCATTCACGCAAAAAAAGGTGTTTTAAGAAATTCATTGTGGTATAAATAAATGTAAATTCAGATTGTAAGACAACTGATAGGGTTTTTCAACAAGCCAAAGGCAGGAAAAGGAAAGAAACTGAAACAAGGCAGTAGTGAAGTAAGACTGCTACAGCTTAAAAGATATTTACGAGACAGAACCACCCAATGCCATGTATAGACTTTGTTTGGATTCTGATTCAGGCAAACCAAATATAAAAAGACGTTCCTGAAACAACTAGATAAATATAAATAAGGACTAGATGTTAGATGTCAACAATGAATTACTGATCACTTTGGCAGAAAATGACATTATAGGATAAAAGAAGACGTTGCAAACTAAAGTAGGCTTTAGAGATGCAAAGTAAAGTGTGTCAAGATGAACCGAAGGAATACTTGTGATTTGCTGGGGGTAAAAATAAGCGCATGTTACTTTCCAAACCCAAATAAATAAATATATAAAAAAGGGAACTGAGGAAACTGAGGTGCTGTGATTAGACTTTTCAGAATTTGGTTTAAAAGAGAAGTAAAGAAGATAATATATTATCCTAATGAAATCATAAATTAAGATAAAGAGCTCTTTTGTAAGAACTGGAAGACCTGGGCATAATTATCTACGCAAGGAAGGACTGGCAGTGGAACGGAGGGCCAGAAAGGTTTGCTGGGACAGTGCTGCACAGGAAGGTGTTCCGAACAACACTTCACCCCACCGCTTTGGATGATCAACCTAATGCCATGTGGAGACTTTGTTTGGATTCTGATTCAAGCAAACCAACCATAAAAACACAGTCCTGAAACAACCAAATAAATGTAAATATGGACTAGATGGTAGATGTCAGCAATGAATTATTGATCATTTTCCTTAGGGCTACAGAGAAGGCATATTGCAACCAGGATCAAACCAGATTCTTCAATTTGGTATAATGCTTTTTTGTGTCGTTTTTAAAGATGCCAAAATCCTATGGAGAACCTAATCTATACATAGAGTTTGAGATTTTTTTTTTTACTTTCCTGTGTCATTCAGTCATTCTTTATAGTTCGTATCATCATTAAGCAGTTGGCCATATTAAAATATTTTATTGGCTGTGTTTAGGTTTATCTGGACTAATCCTCAGATTGAGATCTGGTAGAACATAACAACAAAAGGAAAGCAAATCTAAGCAGTGAAAACAAGACAACCTTAAATGTCCAAGTGAAATTAAATCACGCCAAGAAAAAAGATGCAGTTTTTGCCTCCAGGTACAATGAAAGGAAGAGAGGTCATTGTACGGTAAGCAGCACAGAGAAGAGATAATAAATGATAAACAGAATGGAAGAAAGGAAGAGGGAAGAGGGAAAAATCTAACCAAAAAGTTAACTGTGCCCATTTAGAGTGCCAGTCACTGCCTCAGAGTGGGGCAGGTTATTCTGCTTTTTCTATAAACTTCAAAGATGGCATGGTTGCCTTGGGAATATGTAGACTTGCTAAGAGCCCTGTTTTGCTGCTATTATAATTAGCTATTTGAACTTAATCCTTGGTTTGTTTCCTTAACTACAAAGTGAGAGAAAAAAACTTGCCTTACTTGCCTCACTGCGCTGACGTGAAAGTGAAGCCACATAGTATACGTGAAAGGCCTTGGAATATTTTCTTCTTAAGCCGGTTGCTAAGATCTAAATGAAACACTTTGGTTGAACATGCCCCCCGCCCACCCCACCCCACCCCCCAAAACAACCTCAGGGGGAAAAAAAAACCCTACTCGGCATAAGTTTTAGTTCTCTTAATTTTCAAATGAAAACATTCTAAGGGAAGTATAGGGACTAAAGAGGACTCAGTTCTCACCCTTCTCACCATCCCTTCTCCCTGGCCGTAGTACATTCATCAACCAGAAAAGGGGGAGCAGCGCTAGGGCAAGTGGAGCAAGTTTTGGGGAAGGCAGAGGCAGCCCAGAGGGGTGGGGGTTCTTACAGAGGCAGAAGAGAGACGACGTTGACGGAGTACGGACAAGAAGGTGTTTAAAGCTAGGAGAATGACGCTTTTTTTTCACAGCTGGAGCACTTACTGCAGCTAGTGATCTCCTAGGAAGCGGTGACAGGTTACCATAGCGACCGCGTCCTGTTGGGCGAAGCAGAGCTTCCGACCGGTGTCACGGCCACTACGCCTCGACTAGAAACGTGGTCACGTCTAGGCAATACTTCCGGCGGAAGAAGAAGCAGTTCTAAGTTTTGCCCATGTCCTGTAAGCAGGCAGTCCCCAAGCCTCTATGAAGTTTGGTAAGTTTGAATTCAAGTGAAGCCAGGGGCAGGTCCTCGCGATAGAGTTTCCTGTAAACAGTGGATTCCCAAGTCCCAGTCCTTAGGAGTTCCTGACAGTCTGGTGAAGTTCACAGCTGTGGCAGAAGTTGCCTGGCTTCAGGGGCTCCTGGCGGGGTCTCGGTATGTAGCCTGGAGACTGCAGACCGTATGCTTGAGTGTGTAGTTTCGGGGTTTCTTTGCGAGGACTGCGGTAACAGGGACTCTTGTCGCTACCTCCTGTGTGACTGGCTGTTTCTCATTTTCAATGCAATTTGGAAGAAAAGAAGTGAACTGAGAAACTTAAGAGGGAATGCTCCCAAATTCATCTTATTTGTTTAGTCTTTTGCTTTGCTTTAAAAAAATTATAATTCGTTTTGTAAACTTTTATTAAGCTCCTTTAGTGTATTCAGTGAATGCTTACTGTGTGCCGCGTTTACCCTAAGACAAGCAGAAATACCTTCTTAGAGGATCATCCATCACTCGGCTTCATTATCGAATTCTATTTTTTCATTGCTGTTGTATGTTCATTAATTTAAATCTAAGCGTGTAACATTAAACATCTAACAGGTTTTCCACACTTGCCTGTACTCTTATATGTGGAATTCTTGGGGCATTTTAAACAAAGCTGTGTGCTTCAGCAGATTTGCACTATAGTCATGATTTACTCAAATATCTAAATATTAAAGAAGTTCGAAAAGCAGTACTTTCTTATTTCTTAGGTACTTGCACACTGTAATGAATTTAATTAATTGTCATTGGTATTTTTATTCAGCTGCTTTGAGAAGGCCCACCTCTGGTTCAATGAATGATGGCATTTGAGCGGACACCAAAAAAGGATTGGTACAGCATTCTGGGGGCAAACCCATCTGCAAGTATGTCAGACCTAAAACAAAATTATCAAAAACTCATATTAATGGTAAGTCTGTTCTTTCAGATTTTAAATCATGTGGTGGGGAGGGGTGGGGGAATCAGTTTCTTTTTTATGTGACCAGAAATTTGTTTCCATAAAATGAATACATGATATTTACTGTATTAATTTGGTTGACTGAAAGTTTCAATCATATTTTAACAGAAGAAAAGTTGCTTTGAGGTGGCATAGTAGTTTGGTGCAGGAGATCTGAGTCACGCTGATTGAGTTGAAATTCTCATTCCGCCACTAACTTTGAAATCTTGGACACATTACTTTCCCCTGTATGTGTCTCTGTGTGATATATTGAAATATTCCATGTAAAATGCTTAGAAGTGTGTCATGTAATAAGCAGCATTAGCATCCAGCAGTCACTAGTTACCTGAGGCTATTGAGAACTTAAAATATAGCTTAGTCCAATTCAGATATGCTGTAAATATAAAATACAAATTGGATTTCAAAGACTTAGTACAAAAAAATACAAAGTAACCTAAAAATATTTTGTTGATTGCATATTGGAATGGCAGTATTTTGGGTGTATTGGCTATTTTGCATATTCTATACATAATATGTGAAAATATATTTGCCTATATAAAGAAATATATTATCAAAATTGATTTCATCTTTTTACTTTTTTTAAAGCTTTTATTTATTTCTTTTTAGAGAGACGGGAAAGGAGGGAGAAAGAGAGGGAGAAAAACATCAGTGTGTGGTTGCCTCTCACCTGCCCCCTTCTGGGGACCTGGCCCCACAACCCAGGCATGTGGCCTGACTGGGAATCGAGCCTGCGATGCTTTGGTTCGCAGGCCCACACTCAGTCCACTGAGCCACACCAGCCAGAGCTCTTTTTGCTTTTTTAACATTACATATGTGGCTTGCATTTATAGTTTGCATTATATTTGTCTTGTAGAATGTCAGTTATACACTGTTTTTTTACCTGACTACATTCTCTTGTGAAATGAGTTGTAGTAGTTTTAAATACATAGTATCTTTCTGAACTTGTATTAATGTTTTCACACCTAATTTTTTCTTAAGCCAACGTGAGTAATTCTGTAATGGTCTCTGTTAAATGCAGTTTCAAAAAAAGATAGAAGGCCATTACCTATACGGCATCACTTGTTTCTCTAGTTTCTATCAAATAGATCTATGGGGTTTTGTTACAACTACTAGTGTTGATTCCGAGAAACAGTAGGTATTTCACTGTCAGGAATGTATTGCTATCCCTGCTTTAGGTAATAAGTTAAACTAAATTATGATGCGTATGTGTGTATGTGTGTGTGTGTGTGTGTTGTCTCAGAGTTTTTAAGATATCTGAGAGTAAAATTAAGTAGACTTAATGGAAAAATTTATTAATACTAAATCATCTTTGAACCTTAGTTACCTGGTGGATGAGGCTGGCGTAGACTGGTCCAGATCATGCGGGGCCTTGTAGGCCATGTGGGCCTTTAGTTTGGCCATTTGCATGCAACTGGACAGCGTCTATTCAATACCAGAGTGAATGAGCCCTTATAATACCTGAGAGCAGTGTACCAACGTGTTCTAGTTGCTGTACATCTCACTAACATTTGATGCTATTAATCTCTTACATTTCAACTGTTGGGGGTTTCTCAATTTTGCCACCATTGACAATTTGGGTACGATCATTCTTTGTTATATGGAACTGTCCTGTGTGCTACAGGATGTTCAGCAGCATCCTAAATGCCAATTAGCAACTAAAACTGTCTTCTGGGAGTCAGAATTGCCAACTCCTCTATCTTACTGAGAACCACTGTGCAATATTCTATTTGTAGTGATATCTCATGGTTTTATTTTGTATTTCTCTGATGACTAATCATGTTAAGAACTTTTTAATGTGATTTTCAGCCTTTGTGTACCTTTCTTTTGAGAAGTGTCTTTAAAAACATATATATATAATATATAGTATATATTCTTGATATGTTGTATATTTTCTCTCCGTCTGCGGTTTGCCAGCCCATTTTCTTAATTACATATTTTGAAGAGCAGGAATGTTTTTGTTTTGATGAAGTACAATTTATCAAGTGTTTGTTTTATGATTAGTGCTTTCTGTGTCTTCTCCAAAAAGGTCATGAAAATATTCTATGTTTTCTCCTAGAAGCTATAGAGTTTGCTTTTACCTTTAGACCTATGTATAGTTTTTGCGAATGGTGTGAAATAGGAGGTAGTATTTTTGTTTTTCTGTCAATAAGTATATCCATTTGTTCGTCACTTATTGAGAAGATTTTACTCTTTTCATTAGATTGCCTTGACAGTGTGGGTCTACTTCCGGACTGGATTCTGGCTGATTTGTCTGTCCTTTCACTGCTGTCTTGATTACTGTAGGTTTAGAGTCAGTTTCAAAGTCCGATGAAGTTAGGGTCTCTAATTTTATCCTTTCTGAGTTTATTTTGGTTATTTTAGTTTCCTTGCATGTCTATAGAACTTCGTTATCAGCTGTTAATTTCTATTTTTAAAAATCCTTCTTGAATTTTAATTTTAGCAGAATGGACATCTTAACATTAGTGAGTCTTCTAATCCACGAATGTACTGTAGCTCGCTACTAGTTAAGCCATCTTTAATATCTCTTAGAAATATTTCAGAACTTTTAGTGTGGTATGTACATCTTTCTTTGGATTTATTTCTAGTTTTTTGATGTTTTTGGTTCCACTATAAATGATATTTTTAAAAATACCATTTTCTAGTTGTTGATGGATAGTATATAGAGCTATAGTTTATTTTTATACACTGATTTTATCTTTCACAGTCTTGGTAAATTTGCTTTTTTAGTTGTCTCATAGCTGTTTTTGTAGATTCATTAGAATTTTTCACTAACACTATTATGCCATCTGCAAGTAGCAACCTTTAATTCTTTGTATTCTGTATGCCTTTTATTTGTTTGTTTTCTTGCCTTAACACACTATATATGGGCTTCTGTTACAGTGTGCGGTAGAAGTAGTGAGAGCAAATGTCCTTGCCTTGTTCCTATGTTAGGAAGGAAATTTTTTCAATATTTTACTATTACATATAATATTAGCTGTGTGTTTATAAGATGCCCTTTTACCAAGTTGGGGAAATTCCTCCTATTCCTAGTCTGCTAGGAGTATTACCATGAATGGGTATTGAACTTTGTTAGTTTTTTTTTTTACATTTATTGAAGTTTGCATATATTAATTTCAACCTTTAATTTGTGAGTTCCATTGATTTTTCTTAGTGTTAAGTCTATTTTGCTTTGCTAGGATAAGCAAATTTCACTTGTTTGTGAAGTATTGTGCTTTTCATATATTTCAGGATTCTGATTGCTGTTATTTTGTTAAGGATTGTTATATCTAGATTCATGATATAAATTGGTGTAATTTTCTTTTTTTGAATGTCTGTGACTAAGTTTAGTATCACAGTTATGCTGGTCCTGCAAAATAATTGGGGAGTGATTCCATTTTCTTTCTTTTCTGAAAGAGTTGTATGAGATTGCCTTTATTTTTTATTTAAATGTTGAATATAAGTTACTAGGGAAGTCATCTAGGCCTGACGTTTCCTTTTTGGGAAATCCTGTAATTATGAATGTAATTATTTTCAGAGGCTGTAGGGCTATTCAAATTTTCTATTTCCTGTTGTAGTTTTCAAGAATTTGTCCATTCCTTTATGGAGTCAAATTCATTGCTATAATGCCCGTACTATCTTCTTCTTATTCTTTAATTACTATGAAGCATGTAGTTCAGTTTTCCCTATCATTCTTTACTTGGCAGTTTATGTTTTCATTTTTTTCCCCTGATCAGTCTTGCTAGTGGTTTATCCCTTTCATTAATCTTCCAGAAACCAGCTTCTACTTTGTTGGGGTTTTTTATATTGTTTGTTTATTTTTCTTCACTTGATTTCTGCTTTCTAATTCTATTATATCCTTTCTTCTACTTATTTGCTTTTCTTTTCCATCTTATGAATGTAGAAACATTATTGCTTGTACACCTGTCTTCTTTTCTTACATAGCCATTTAAAGCTGTCAATTTCTCTCTAAGCCAGAAGCACTGTTTTAGCTGCATCCTACAAATTTTTATGTGTATTTTTATGATTTAGTTTAAAGTATTTTAAAATTTCTCCTGTAATAGTTTTCTTTGTCCTGTGGGTTACTAGGAAGTATATTATTTAACTTCTAAATGCTGGAAAACATTCAGATCTTTTTATTACAGATTTCTAATTTAATTCTATTGTGGTTAGAGAATGTACTTGGTATGATTTCATTCCTTTGGAATTTGTTAAAACTTCTTTTATGGCCCAGCATATGGCCTATCTTGGTGAATGTTCTCAATCACTTGAAAAATGGGTACTCTGCTATTGTTGAATACAGTGTTCTGTAAATATCTTTTAGGTTACATTGATATGTTCAGAAATTCTGTACTCTTGATGATTTTTTTGTCTATTTATTTGACCAACTTATGATTGTGGATTTTCCTATTTTTTCTTTAATTGTATTATTTTTTGCTTTATAATTTTGGGATGTTTTTATTAGGTGTCTTTGTGAATTTGAATCTTAGATAATTACAAAATTCCCCTCTCTGTTTCTCACTGTACTCTTTTTGAAGTCTACTTTGATATTAATATAGCTACACCAGCTTTCATGTAATGGGTTTGTATGATTTATCATTTGCCATTCTTTCAGTCTGTCTCTTTTATGTTTAAGTGTGTTTTCTTGTATGTAGTGACTAGTTGGATTTAAAAAATTCCAATCTGTCAATCTGCCTTTTTATTGGGGGTGTTTAGTCCATTTACATCCATTCTGCCCCCTCCCCACCCCCCACCCCCCGCTTGAGCTATAATTGATACATAACATTGTGGAAGTTCAGGTATACAACGTGATGACTGATACACATACATTTTGCAAAATGATTACCACAGTAGTGTTCGTTAACACATCCATCACCTCACAGTTGCCGTCGTGTGAGTGTGTGCGTGTACCTTTGAAGATTTACTCTCTTAGCAACTTCCAGGTGCTCAGTACAACGTCGGTACCTGGTCACTGTGCTGTGCGCCACATCTCCAGGATGTCCTTATCTCGTAACTGGAAGTTCGCGCTCTGAGCAGCATCTCGTCTCCTCCACCCCACAGTCCATTTACACTTTATGTAACTATCGACAGTGTTTGGGTTTAGATCTGTGATCTTTTTGCTTTTAGATTTGTCCTGTTTGCTCTGTGACTCCATTTTGCCTTTCTTATCATCTTTTGGGTAACTCAGGTATTTTTTTCAAGAATCAGCTATTCTATTTCTTCTGTCAAATTTTTAGTTATATTTAGTGCACCATTTTCACTTGATCCTTTGATCCTCTACTGTACTCATCATAATTATTTTGAAGTTCCCGTCTGATAATTCTAATATGTGGGCCTACTCTGGGTCTAGTTCTATATCCTGTCGTGACAGTGGATCACATTTTTATCCCTCTTTGCACGATTTGTTTTTTACTGAATGCCAAAAATTGTTTGTAAATGCAAAGTAGATACTGAGGTAAATCCCGTCCCTGTCCCTAGGACCAGCACGCCCCTTTGTAAGGCAGCTGTGCAGCAAGCTAAGTCAGTCCTGGCTTCCCTTGAGCTGTCTTTGTTTTTTCCTCTTCATTTTGTTATGGAGGCTCTTTCCATATATTTGATGATCCTTTGTTGTCCGTTCACATTTAAGAATGAAGTGTTACGAGCTTATTTGGAGATTCCTGTGCATGACCAGAGGGCTTTCATTAGGTAGGGTCTGTCATTTTATTGGGTGACCCCAAACGTGCAGCATCTGACTGCATTTCTGAGAGGGGAATTCTCAGACTGCCTGCCTGGGAAGCTGGGAAGTTGGACCGTACCTCTCTCTGTGTCATCTTTTTCCTTTGGCTTTCAGTACAAAATTGCATCCCACTTCTCAGCCTGATGTTCCCATATCCAGAGTCTTCTCCGGGCTCTTGCTCCACACAGTAAACTTCTGGTTTCTGCCCTGGGGGAGAGAGTGGATGTGTGGCTTTATGATGAGGAGGAGAACTGGAGTTTGAATTATTTCCTCTCAAGCCTCCACCAGTCTTCCTGCTCTTTAGTCATGCCCCTCAGCCCGACTTTCAAAGTACTTAAGCCTCAGTTTCTCAGTTTTTCCGGCCTCTGCCTTAATGAGTGCAGTTCTCGTCTCTTGCTTCTGGCTTCGGTTTCAGATTTCTGGGGCAAACTGAATTGGTTACCATTTATGGATCCATTTTCTATCTCAAATTTTGATGTCTCTCATCTGCTTTTTCTATTCTCTTCTATTAAATTTGTTCTTATGCATTTATGCCCTTGCCTTTAAAAAATTATTCTTTTGCTATTATTTTAGTGGAGTGTTGGAAGGGAACAGGGATCCTAGTGCATATCCACTTGCTATGTATGGACAGTAGAATTCCTGAACTCTTCTCATTTCCCTTTAGGGGCCAGATACCCTTCCTTGGCCATGGGCCTTTGCATTTGCTGCTCTCTCTCCCTGGTGCCCCTTCCCCTGCCTCACCTGATGGACTCTTAGTGATTGTTTCAGACTTATCTTAGTTTGTAAACCCCTGCCTCCCCTGATCCCTGCTATATTCCCCTGCCTGGTGGGTACCCTTCTCCAGTAGAAGTGTTTAGTGTTATTTCTGTAGGACAGTGTAGCTGGCAGGTAAGGAGAATGAGAGTAGCTAGAGTGTGGTAAGAGGTTTGTTCTCTTTTCCTTTTAGAAGATAAAGAGAGACTTGAGCATGTTTACATTTTATGAGAAGTAGCCAAGAGAGGGCTTGGGATCGAAGTTACAGGGCAAAGGGAGTACCTGGCAGGCAGAAGCGGGTGGGGTCTGAAGCAGAGGTGATCAGGAAAGGGAACGGAGGGGCCTGTCTCTGCTGCTGCGGGGAGGACGGACGAAAGGGTGGGTGCGAGGGCTGGCTCAGGTGCTCTCATTCGGTGGCCTTTTTTCTCTGTGGAAAAGAAGACAGAAGAGAAGACGGAGTTACCAGTTGAGAGAAGGTGAGGGAGAAGGTAGAACGACAAATTGTAGGAGAGAGAATTTCAACAAGTGTTATCTGCTAAGGCTCCCTAGAGGCAGCTATGTATGCGTATAGAAGCAAAAAGTCTTGGCTAACAACTAATTGTACAGAAGGCAACCGGAGCTATAAAGAGCCACCCTAACAATCAGCCTAACATCTTGGCCTCTTTTTTTGCTGGGGTTACAGTGTCTTTGGTCCCCGTATTACAGCTTAGCACAATCATTTATATTAATGATTATGGCCAGGGGTTAAATTGCATTCAGCATATTACATTTAAGAAGGTAAGGAGGCATGCAGTAGTAAGTACATAATTAGTAGCATGTGTATTATATGTTATAGTTTGTTCTTTACAGTTTACAAGTGCTTTCACATCTTACCTAGTTTATCCTCTCAGTTGTATCCAAGTCCTATAAGGCAGGTAATATTATCCCCATGTTTGCAGTTGAGAAAACCAAGGCCTAGTTACAGTTAAATGGCTTGTTCTAAAACACACAATTAGTAAGGGGTAAAATCCAGGCTTGATCACACACATCCGGTGCCTCTAGACTCTCTCGCATTATGTCAGGCTTCTCATAATAGCCATCCAAGAGGGCTTATTGTTGTTTAAAGGCATAATTTTCAGTTTTCTGGATTTCCGTGGAACACGTCGTTCACGTACGATTAATGAAATACTGTATTAAAGGTCAGACATAATTATTACTCTCTTTTTAATTTTGAAGGAATCTAGATTACATGTGGCTTATGGAGTGAAACTTACTTTCTTTATTCTTTTTTGTATAAGTTTAGAGTTTCTAGTACAGTTGTGAAGCAGAAAATTACAAGGGAAAAACCATGCTATTTATTAGATTTTTTTTCAAAAACATACTTTTAGTTTATATTCTTGCTTTCCAATTTGAATTACTATATTTTCTCTGTCTGACTTTCAACAATGTCTCAAAACAGGTGGAGAATAAAATTACATTTGACAAATTACATTCTGTATCTAATTTTGTAAAAAGGCACATTTATTTTGCGTACTTCTCCAAGTTCAGAAGACTTTGAATTTAACACCTCCTACATAATTAGTTGTTGGGATAAAATATTGCTAAATCGTAGGCTGCTGAGTTTACAGTACATGTTAACTTAGTAAATACTGTTTCCTTATTTCAGCTTTTGTAAATGCAGTGCTTATTCAAGGTCCCGATTCTGAAAAAATTCTTACTGACTGAGGTAATTTAGAATATTTAGATGTGTGCTCCAAAGACACATGTAATGTAAAGTGTAGAATTAACCTGAAAGACGTGTCACGTAGTTATCTGTTGCCTAAAAATTTACTACATGAAAATAAAGATAATTGACTTAGCATTTCCTAGCAGCATTTTATTAATAGGGGTTTTACTTGTTAATAAAAGTGTATTGTTCTTCTTTTCTCTTTATGGATCAATTTTTTAAATATTTTTTTATTTCTCTACTAATAAAAGTTGAATAGTAATCTACTATTTTGAAATGGTCTAAGGTCAAGAATAATTAATTATGTTATTGTTATTTTTTGAAGTTAGGTGTATAAAAATTTCTACTTAGAATAAAGTTCCCCCCCCCCAAAGCTCTGTCAGATTGAAAACTGGGGGTCTCTTCTCATCGATGCTGGTAACATGGTGGGATTCCCTTCAGCTGGGAAGGAATGGTGGTGTTGGAAAGTGACCTGCTGCTGTTACGATGTGTCCCCTAATCTTCAAGGAAACCCGTGTCATTTGAGGCAGGAGTGTGCAGGATTCTCTAATTCTTAAAGTTGGTAGGGTAGACGATACCACTTAGCACTTACGTGGGCATTCAGGGGTTCTGTTTTGATTACAAGTGGTTGTATATAGATTAGAACTAAGCTAGTTATGTAATACATTTTAGCATTTTGAAAAAGGAAATAGAAAGGATACCAAATAGTTGGAGGAAAATTACCACACAGGAGAGAGGGGGCTAAGAACAATTCCTTAAACAGTTCTTTTGACTACATTGCAAATCGAAGTTATCTTGATTATAGGAAAGTCATTTGGTCATTGAGGATTTTGTGGAAAAATCTGGGAGTGTTAGAAGTAAAAGTCCGAAGGGTGTAACCTGTCTTGTAATGAGCAGTGTAGTTTTTGTTGGTGTGGTAAACTGCATAGCTGCCATCTGGGTGTCACACAGGAGGCAAGATATTCAATAATAACTTACTGAGGTATTTCATGGAGAGGCTATTATGAACTGTTATTTTACATGATGAAAGGGGTAGGAGTCAGATTTTAAGTGAACACTGAAGTAATAGTTTACGCTAATGTATAGCACTGTGGTCTGGCACCCTTCTAATCACTTTATGTGTATTGACTCATTTAACCCTGCGAGGTGAGATACCATTATTATCCCTAACATGCAGATCAGGAATCTGAGGCCCAGAAATTAAGTTGTACACTGGTCAGTGGCAAGAAACTATAATACACTCTACATACATTTTGAAAACTGGGTAAATAAAAAGGAGGAGTTGCCTTCTCAGTGTTTTTTTTTTTCTTTCTTTGTCCCCTGCTTGCATACATGCAGCAATAATAGACTTTTACTAATAGAAAGGTAGTACTTATGTTAAAGGTGCAGAATGATGAAGGGTTAAAAAAATGTGAGTTCTGGAGGTAGCTTCCTGGGTTTGAATCTGACTCTGCCATATATTAGTTCTGTGACTCTGAGCCTGCTTCATAACTTCAGGCCATTTTTGTCATTTGAAAAATAGATGTGAAACATCATTTATTCAAAACAAATGTGTATTGAATACCTACTATGTTGCCAGCCCTATTCTACACATTAGGTAACTCAATATTTCATAGGGTTGTTTTAAGGATTTAAATGAGTTATGCTTACAAGGCATTTAAAACAATGCAAAAATAATATTAGATGGTATACAGGTGAACAGTTTTTTTTTTTGCAAATAGATATTTATTATAAAGTATTATATATATACACACAACAGATACTTGGTTTTAGGATAGGGCTAAATAATAAAGTGAGGTAATTTAATATCTAGTTTCCAAAAAAAGTAAATAAGAGTATTAATACAATGAGAATATAGTATAAATCTTGAGGTTGGCATAGGGATAATTGAAGTTCGGGAATCTTTAGTCGGCACCACAGAACCAAGAGTCACATTCAGACAGAGCAGTGCTTAGCATTTTTTCTTCTTTAACCCCGAAAAATATTAAAGAAACAGACATCTGCTCTCGAGAAGCATCCATTGCTGTGCTTTGAGATGAGCACAGTTTTAAATTTTCCTCCACTTGTAGACAGCAGGAGGCGCTGTCTTACATGGTGGGGCAGCGGCATCCAGTGCTGCACTGTTCTGTCCTGAAGAGATGTGATGGTGCCATGTGTGTGTCTTTTGAGAGAAGGCAGGGCACTGTGTCATGCTTCAGAAAAAAAGATTTTAACAAATGAAGTAAATAAAAGATTGAGTACAGTATCTCCAGTTTTAAGCCCTGGAGATACTGTTATCAGTCATGGAATACTGCTCTATTTGGAAAACACATTATTCTAAATTGGAAAAAAAAAAAAGAGTCTCAGGCATTTAGCTCGATTAGGCCGTTGCCTCAGTGCATCATGTTTTTGCCCTTTGTTGCTCCTTTACTGGAGAACGCGGAGGTCTGTGGAGTTTACGTTCCTGTGTTGAGCATCTCCATACTTGTCCTGTTACTGAGGACTTGAACGGTTGCATTAGTGTTGGGAATACAACGGAAGAGGGAGAGGAGAGACGACACGGAGGTGGATTCACTGGCGGGTTGAATATGTTGGGAAGTGGGGAGTTGGAAATGAATTGAAATACTGAGCTGAAGGCACAGGAGGCAGGTTATGTTCTTAACTGAGATGAGGAACAGAGGAGGAAGAAGTTTTCTGGGGAAAGAGATGTTTGGTTCATTAAAGAGCAGGCTGAGTGTGATGTGTCTGTGGAAGGGCTATGGGAAGGTGGGACTGCAGCTAGAACTTGGGAGAGGTCGGGGCTGAAAGCCACACATCCGGCATTGCCTCCCTAAGATTACCTGGGAGATTACCGGGGGGTCAAGGAGGTGGGGACATGGACAGAACCTTGGGGAATGGCTCTTCGCTAAGAAACTGAAAAGGAATGGCCAGAGGCTAATAGGAGTCTAACAAGAGAGTGGGGTGTTTCCAAAGTCAAGGAAACGAGACAGCGTGGCCAGCAGTTGCAAATACTGTTACAGGGACCCTGGAGGCTGCTGGCTGAAATAGGGTCCATTGGATTTAGTAACCGAAAACAGTTACAAGCCTAGGCAACACAGAAATTGGACAGAATTAGTAGGCTTTCTTACAGGACTTGCAACCCTTGGAGTCTGATTTGATCAACAGCTGAATGTCTTAAAAACCGAAAATTGGATGAATTAGCTCCTTTGTTTAGGAGAATACATAAACCTACTTAGCGTATTATTAGTAATAGAAATGAGTGAAAGTTATACCAGAAGCTTGGTGGGAGGTGTAAAAGACAGCCCTGTGGCATTGTGAATGGAACCCTGGGTTCTATACGTGCCTTATTACTAACTGACATATTTCCCCCAGTTCTCAAGGAGTGTGAAGATAAGGTATTTAAGAAGTTTTATGTGGAATCTTAAAAAAAAAAAGAAACTCACAGAAACAGACAGTAGATTGGTGGTTGCCAGAGGAAGGTGGCGGGCGGGGGGGGGGGGGCGGGGGGCAGAGCTGGTAAAGGTGGTCAAAGGCACAGACTTACACTTACAAGACGAGTGGGTTCTGGGGGTGCCATGTATAGCTCGGTGGTAATCAGCAACACTGTAGCAGGGGTGTCCAACCTACTGGTGTATCTTGGGCCGCACTTCAAATACATTGTGACACGTAATCACAAAAAAAAATCTCGTAATATTTTAAGTAAATTTACAGTTTTGTGTTGGGCCACATTCATAGCCTTCCTGAGCCACATGCGGCCCAAGGGATGCAGGCTGGACACCCCTGTTAACTTAAAAGTCACTAATAGAGTAGATCATAAAAGTTCTTACCATACATACACAGACAAAAAGGGTAACTGTGAAGTAACGGATGTGTTAACTAATCATGTGATAATCATTATATGTATGTATATATATAAATCATTTACACCTTAAACTTACACAGTTTACGTGTCTATTATATCTCAATAGAGCTGGGAGAAAAAGATGTTTTATCTGTACCCTTCTCATTTCTACTAAGATTGTGCTGGGCCAGCTGTGGTTAATCTTAAGTCACAAACTCCCTATGTCTGAGTTTCATCTGTAAAAAAAGCCAGGTCTACAATTTGTTTCTACTATTTTTTCCCTTCTTGTTTAAATATCATCTGGTTGAGTCCCAAGTCTAAAATTTATTTTCTAGTTTCCCATACTGAAAGTAACGTTCTTTTGATGGATGTAGGATTGTTTGGTTGACTCAGTGCACACATTCCAGACAGAGCAAGTGGTGTTAATTGGGACTTCTGTGGCACTCTCTCCGGTTTGCCGTGTGTTTAAGATAAAAAATAATTCCTTTCACAGCCTTGCCTAAAATTCTATCACTGACTGTCCTTACAGTTTAATCTGGGTATAAATGCTTCACAATTTGCTTTTACAGAAAGTGAAAGAAAGAAATCTCAAAATAACTTTCTATAATTATTATGATCTGACTTGTCTAAGCTGGTAGAAAATCCATGAAGGGGTGATTTAGGGCATTGTTAGATTTATCTCATAGTCTGGCTTAAAAGAAGCAGAATTTCAGAGCCTCCAACTAAAAGAATTATAGAATGGCAGAACTTAAAGAAAGGTTTATTGCATAAGACTGTTAGATCGGGTAATGAAATTACCAAGCACAGACAGGTGGAACAAAGGTGCACACTAAATATTCAAAATCAAATAATATGATGAAGTCATAGACCAGAAACCATTTTTAAAACTTGTTGATGGGGACAGGAGATGATTTGGCTTTGGGTGGTGGGCACACAGTGCAATACACAGATCATGTATCATAGAAATATATGCTTGAAACCTATATAATCTTACTAGCCAATGTCACCTCAATAAATTTAATAAAGAAAATAAAATATTCAAAATAATAAAATATAAAAAATGTGTAAAATAATAAAGCTAAATAATTGAAATAGGAAAAATGAATGTTTCCTTTTAAAATACGTTTACAGTATTTAGAGTTTGCTTACGATTCAGTGTACTTTATTTTCAGTATGCCAAGATACAAACAAAACAAAACAAAACAAAAAGACATTTTGCCCATTGCTTCTCGAAGGAATTAATATCATATTTTTCTTAAAGTGTTGGAATTCACTGGAGTATTATTGTTCCGCTTTTTTCTTTTACCCATATAAAATAGCTAGAACTTTATTATGTTCCTTAGGATATGTTTCTTTTAGGTATTTTGTAAAAAGTTAACCTTATTGAAGTATAATTTATATACAATAAAATGTACTTTAGTCATTTTGATGAGTTTGATTGACTATACCTGTGTAACCAGCACAAGTTCAAGGTCTGTGCTCTGCCTTCTTCCCTAGGCAGCCATGGATCTGCTCTGACTGTCACTATGAATTTCTTTAGTCATTGTTTTAAGCTCTAAATATTTCTTGATGTCTTAGGTGGCCTTTGAGGAATTAGTTAGGATGTTTAAAGAGACTTGAGTTTACCCCTTTACCTATTCCCAAAGAGTAAACCTGGTGTAGGATATTACATTACATAATATGCTTTTGGCTCACAGATGTGGACAACAGCATGGTGATTGCTGGGGGAGGAGTGGTGATTGCTGGAGGGAGTATAAGGGGAAAAATATAAGATATTATATATTTTTAAAATAAATTTAAAAATGTTACATAAGTCTAGTTAAAACATTTTGCGTATAAGTGAATTGCATGGTTTTAACATGACTCAAAAAATAGTAACTATCATCTTTCAAGGTATTATTCATAAAACTGTATCATCTGAAATATGAAACACCCTGAAATTTGTCTTCAAGTAAATAATAGATTTTTGCTTATTAATCACATTTTACTCATTAAGGTTATTTGTGTTTTGACTTATTTTTTCTTTATTTTCAAATTAATTTTTAACTGGAATACTTTGTATTACATATGTGTATGCTCGAATTATTTTCTGTCACAAATAAAATTAATAGTGTCGTGCCCATTTATCTATTAGTTAAAGATCAAATCGATTTTTACACTCAGTAATGGAAAATAAAACCTCTTCTCATTCTGTTAGACTTTTGAAATATGTACTGTAAGTTGAGCATTATCCTTGGTGCATTGTGTGGGGTGAGAGAGCTCAGAAAAGACGTGTCTTTTTTTCCTGAAGCAATCTAAACTAGCCATTACCTTTTAGCTATCTCAGAACATTTAAAAATACAACACAATTCTTACAGCCCTTGAAGCTAATCCAAAATATCTTGTTTGAGAACTATACTCTTTAAATTAGTTAAGTGTATGGACATAGATCTATTCATGAAGAAAAAACAATCTGAGCTTGTCTTCAGTTCCTCACTCATCCCTCTATCCCACATCTGTTCGGGCTCACACCTCCTGTATTCTAGGCACCCTTCTAGGTACTGTGGTTATAACAGAGCTTATTGTTAGGAGAAGAACCAGCTGGTGACGTTCTGGTGTCTAGTGTAGTGAATGCTGTTGTGTGTACAACAAGTACATTCTGAAGTGTGGTTTCATAGGGAAGCCCGTGTGTAGCGCATTGACTAAGGGTCTTGACTTTGTGCCACTTTGCCCCGGTTTTGAATCTCACCTGTGCCATTTATGATCTGTGTGACCCAGCAGGAGTGACTAACGTCACTGAGCCTCTGTTTCCTTACCTGCAGAAAAACAGTTAAAGATTTTGTTGTTACTCTTTTCTTTTTTCATAAAGATTGAATGAAATAATGAATGTAAAGCATTTAGCCAGGGTCTTGCATGTGGTGCCTTATTACAATTTATCACTAGAAATTTCTAGTTATCACTAGAAATTATGCATAAGGTGCAGTTAGAGAACTACACAGGGCCATAAACATTTACATAATGATATCAAACAATTATAAGAGTTGAGCAAAAAAAAGTTAAAAATGGTAAAATTATGTTTTATACATGTGCTTTTTATCAGGTGTTTCTTGTGTATGTTATACGTTTTTATATATTGCTATATAGAGTTATATTTATGAAACTTCAAATACTAAATTTAATGGAAAAAATTAATGATTTTCAAGAGTAGCTTTGATTAAATGGCATTTTCACATTGCCTTTGGACCTTGGCACCTATGAAAACTCATCCTCCCCTTTAAGTGTTCTTTTGGGGTTATTGGTGTTGTATTGGGAAATAGTCCTGTTGCTGGATTGTGGGGATGGGAGAGCCAGGTTGCACAGCAGATTTTGCTTGTAGTTTGTGGAAGAGAAATCCCCCCCGGGGTTGCTATAACGGACAAAGGCCAGTAAGTGTGGGGACATGACCTGCCCACACCAGACCTAGTTAGCTTCTCACCCTAACGTGGCAGAATGGGTCTCTCTGCACAGCTGGCATTAGACACGGTTTCAGCTTGCAGGTCTACTGCAGTGTCCTCTCTTCCTCTCGCCAGCCCTCTCTGATGTGTGTGGCCGCCTTAAGCCGTCTGGGGTTATCAAAGTGAAAGTTAATTTCCAGGATACTTTTTAGAATAGGTGAAATATCCTTGAAGTAAAACACCTTCCATTATTTGTCCTCAATTATTTGTTTTTTCTTTTGTATTGGCCTGGAATTCTTTACAGTCTCGTCAACTCTTAGATGTTTTCAATGGTTTTTTAAAAAATATTTTAGTCAGGTTTTTTATTTTTATTTCATTAGACTAAATGCCTACGTGTTTGTGTGTGGATTTTTTTTTTTAAGTTTTATTTTTAGAGAGAGGGGAAGGGAGGAAGAAAGAAAGGGAGAGGAACATCTGTCTATCAGTTTCCTCTTGCATGCCCCCAACTGGGGACGTGCCCCACAAGTCAGGTGCCCTGACTGGGAATTGAACCAGCGACCTTCAGTTTGCAGGCCAGCACTCAATCCACAGAGCCACACCAGCCAGGGTCAGGTTTGTTCATTGTTTTCAAGGGGAAGGTCAGTTTGAATAACCTAGCCTCCCCACTATCGGAAACTGGAAGTGCTCTTCCTGTCTGCCTCACTTCTTTCTATTCGGTGGAAGGAAGTCCCTTTTACTTTAGGTACAACTCAGTAACTCATTTCTGGAGTTTTTCACTTCTTGCTGAGGTGCATTCACTGACTTCTTCCTGAAGTTTTCCCTTATGTCTTGTCAAAACAAAGTCTCCTTTTATGTGTTCCATTGCCGTGTCGTAACTCTGTTGTCCCACTGACCACACATGCCTTCACTGTAATTGCTTATGCCAGTGGCTGCCTCTGAGCTTTAAGGAAAGTCTTTAAGGCAGGGATCCTGCCTCGGTTGTTTTTCTGTCCTTGGTAGCACCAACTTTGTGTGCTTTATGTGGTAGACTCTCATTGCATGCATTGGTTGAATTGCCCTGTATTTGCTGACATAGAATTGAAGGGCCAAGAAGGGAGTTAGATCCTAGTACTTTGGCCTCTGTATGTGGCTTGCCACCCTGTCCTCCCTTCTGCGTCACTCCTTACAGGTTCGGCGGTGACCCATGTGGACTAACGAGAAAGCAGAGCTGCAGTGTGTGAAGTGACTTGGCTTGTGGCAGTCTTTGAGCCCTTTTCATTAGCTCACCCCCCTCACCCAGTAAAATGCCTTTCAGGTCATTATTTTCCTTGGGCCTCGGCTGCTATGGCTGTCAGTCCTCTCTCTTCCTTGCCAAGCGTTACTTGCCTACCATCTATTTGCTTCTCAACCCACCCTGTGTCACCACTGCCATTCTCCTAAATAGTGCCCACTAAAGTGGCCAGTGTCCCCTACTTGCCACATGCAGTGGATTTAATGTGACATTTGCTGCTGTCACAGGTCTTCCTTCTGCCTTGAAACTCTTTCCTTCTTGGGCCTCTGTGGAACCTGTTCCTGGTTATCTTGTTGCTCACTGCTCTGTTTCCTTTCCTAGCATTTTTGCCTCTATCTGATATAAATGGTACTGTCATTCAGAATTTTGTCTTTGTCTTTCTTCACTTGTCACCAAATCAGAAACATAATGTGAGGCCCTGGGCTTTTGGAGGTCTGTTAACCTCTCAATTGTTTGTAAAAGTGTGTGTGTATCTCCCTTCCTCCAGCTTTTTATCATAATCTTGGAGGAGTTCATAATTCAAAAAAGGAGTGCTTTCTCTATATTTCTGTAGTTTCTTTCACCTGCTTCATAGATGACTCCCAAATTCATATCCCGACCTTTCCACCTTTCCTCTTGTCTGGCTGCTGCCGGCCTTCGACCCCCTGCATCCCGGCAGAGCTCCTCAGGCGTGTGGCAGTAGTGTGGCAGTCTTCCTGTCACCAGCCCCGACCTATCCGCCCTACCACATTCCATCCTACATCGGGTTACTTTTTTTGTTTTTGTCTTTGGGACAAAAATATGATTATGTTTCTTCATGCAAGTAATACGGAGTTGTAAGTAGGGAACAGTCCGTGTTTCTTAACATACGAAAAAGTATCTTTCTGGCCTGAACTCAGTCTTGCTTTTCAATCTTATCTCTTACTACTTTTCCTACCCAACTAACTGTCCTTTTACTCATTCCCAGTGTGGCTTGCATTTCCGCTATTCATAACGCTAGTTACCCATCTTGGTACTTTCCTGTGTTGTGTTTGCCACTTCTCACTGCCTGGCATGCCTCTCCACTCCCCCTCTTCCACAGTCCATCTGTGGGTTGGTTCCTCTTCATCCTTCAAAATCCGGTCAAGTGTTACCTTTATTATGACACCTTCTAAGTTAACAACTTTTTCTTGCTGTCGCCTTTTCTTACCACCTCATCCTTTCCACTGTATTGGAATAACTGTTTATATGTCTGATCTCCCCCACGAGATTGTGATGCTCAAGGGTAGGGATCCTGTTTCATTCCTCTTTGGGTGCTCATTGGCTAGCACAGTATAACTTACAGTAAGTTAGTTAGTAAGCCTTTTTTGAATGGATAAACACACTTTCTGCTACCAGTCTTGTACATGGGTTATTTTTCTCTATTAATCAGGACCTTAAAAATGTTCAAACATATTTTTAAAATCAGGTTTCAGCTTTTAGCCATTGCATAAAATGATACACAAGGTGTTGACTTCTCACTTTCGGCAATATTTTCCTAAGCATTAGGTGGCAGTAGTGTGTTGTACTTGACTTTACCTTTGTAACTGTTTTATTTTTCCAGCTTTCATAATCTTAATGTCAAAGTATAAAGGACACAGTCATAGTCTTTTATACCTAACTTTTTATAACATAATCTCGTTTAAGCTAGTAGGCAGCTTACAGAGAATGAAACAAAACGCAGTCCCAAACGACACCAGTCAGCGCGGAGCTCCCCTCGCCCACCCGAGCGGCGCGCAGACTCGTCGAGAAGTAATTACTACTGCGCCGCCCTCCGGCGCCTCCCCAGCGGCCAGTTCACGGCTGCTTCGTCATAGCGGGGGTTCGCAGTAAGGAGAACCAAAAACTGTCCCAGAGGATGTGTGTTTTCACATACCCTAAGATGCTTCCTTAGGCCTGCATCTCAAACATAGTACTAAGTTCACTGGTTTTAACTACAGATATGAAGTGCTTTATATTTCACTCAGTTTCTGTCAGTACTAAGGTCACTTCTCTGCTGTATTGTTTCATTTCATCATTAGGTAGTTAGAATTAGGAAACATTGCCACCAGCTCTCCAGCCTCATGCATTCAATCCCTCCATTAATTTTTAAACACTAATATATGAAAATGCCAATGCTTTTGGTATAAATTTCATGCCCGTTGTAGTTTTCTATAGCTTATTAATTCAGTAGCAGTTACATTTTATTAAAGAAATATGTGTATATTTTAGGTCCACAGGGACATTTCTGCAAATAAAGGAAATAGAGAACTTTCAGAGGAAACAGTATTAGCATTGATTCAAATATGAAGTAGATAAAGTAAATCGGGGACACTCTCGTGCCTTCTTTCTCTCCTGTCTCAGGGATAAAGAAAGCACTTGGGGGAATTCAAAGCCAGTGTACTAGTATCATTAATGTGGCAGAATGATCAATTAATAAAGGAAGAGCATGAACGTGTTGGCAGAACACACTGCCTAATTAGTACCTGGTGGCCTTGATGGCCACCGAGCAGAGCTCAGAGTCGCGGCAGGACAGCAGCCCGGTTGGATCTGTAGATGTACATCACCACCCTTGTTCAGCAGGGATGACTTTAGTTTGCCATCAGTTTCTTAAGTCTTTAATTACACAGAGCCATGTCTTCCCTGAACCCAGAGGGTAGGAGGAGTTAGCCAGTGCACTGCTGCTAATTGTCATTGGGGGATATCGGAGGCAGAGTGCCATCTGGGAATATTCTGTATGATTCATGTCAAGTATGTCAGCAGAGACTTGTGTGATATGATTTGACGTGGGAGAGGAGGCTGAACTTGCCCTTAAATTGGGTATAAGGTAACCTGTTGCATAAGGTTTAATTGTCTTCATAATTTATGTACAAAGAAGCCCATGTTATGTTGCACTTGCATATAGTAAGCAACAAAGAAAAAGGCACGTGACCAGCAAAAGGAATTGGTACAAGATTATATTCTAGAGTTAGTAAATTTCACAGTTCAAAGTACATTACCGAGGTTGCTCTTGGTGTGTGGATTAGATTACTCAGCTGCATATCATTCTGCTTCTTACATTTCTTCATTTCTGTAAGTCCAGCCCATAATCTACCTCTTAATTATTTTAAAAAGATCGATACCTATTGAAGGCTTTGTTTGTCTTCAGTGTTTTCCAGTCTCTTCCCTCACTTTTCTTTACCCTTCTTTTCCCTTCCTGTTTCTCTTCTGTTCTCGCTCCGCTTTCCCTGCAGTCTCCTCTTTCCCCACCACCCTCTTACCCCATCCTGTCTTCTCCCAACCTCCTACTTCCCTCTTCCTTCTTCTTCCCTTTTCCCTTCCTCTTTTATGCCTTTTCCTTGGAATATGACTGCACATTATTATGCATTAGATTGCCAATTAAAACTCTTGAGTTGGCGAATGAAAGGGTGGTAAGGTCAAGCAGGTGGAAGGGCTGGAGAGCTGGGAGGTGAACACTGGAGACGAGCTGAGAGCTACTGTGGGTTTGAACAAGGTTTGGCATTGGGAATGGGAAGGCTATGGCGCAGGTAGACTCTGCAGAACTTGGTAATTAATGGAATGAGGGGAAGGGAGATTACCCTGGTGCTGTACCCTGGATTATTAAGAAATGTATTTATTTTTTTTCATTGCATTCATTTGTTCAGCATTTATTGATCATGGGGGTGATTTCAATAGAATGAGGAATTCAGCAAGAGGAAGAACTGAGTGTAGAGTTTGGATGCTACTGAATTTTGGACATATTGAACAGATAGTGTTGATAACATCACTTTTAGAAGGTATTTTGAAATTTAATTCTAGAACTCAAGACAGTTTGAAGCTAGAGATAGAGAGCTAATACCCTGTTAATTGTACTAAACTCATCAATTAATACATGGAGAAAACCCAAAGTGCTGTACCCTCAGCGGCCACATTGGTAGATGAAATAATTTCAGCATAACAATTGGGGAAATTTTTGTTTAATCAAATTTTCCCAGAGTCCTCTTCACAGTTGATTGTTACTTCCTATTTGCAGTCAATAATTTATAAATCAAAACAGCATAATCACGGATGTGTAATAAAGAATTAATGTGTAACCTTCCTAAGTTTTTATTTGATCTAAGATTTAAGTAGCGAGCTACTAGTAAATAAAGCAATATTTGCTTTTAAAAAAGAATGTAAGAAGGCAGGAGCACAGATGCACTTCTGTCCAGGTGATCAGAAATGCGACTCACTGTGCAGTGGGCAGTTTACCATAAAGCTGTCTCAGGTACTGACTTTAAAGAAATACTGTTTCATTTCAATTTATATGTTGCTGAGCCAATAGAAAGGGTCATTTAGAACTAATGAACATATAAATTTTCACTAGACACTTTTAGAAATTGCTAAAATTTTTGCATTCTTTTATAATGTGCTCTTTTCACAACTTCCACAACTTTTGTCCCCTTCTAGTGGACAAATACTTGTCTCTGTGTCAAATGCCTTGATGGAAACTACTGTAGTGTTCAGTTAGCTGAACCCTCTTTTAAAAAAATGAACAAGTTAAAATACGCTGGCATATTGTTCATATTTCATTAGTTTCTTCATTACTGAATTAATTTGGCATTTATGCAAACAATAAAATAAAGAGGTTGGCATTTATGATTAGTGAACAAAAGTTATCTAATATTAAAAAATTCTGACTTGGAACACTTAATGTAATTTTTATTATGGTGTTACAGGTTAAAAATGGATGAGTTTCCTCTTGGGTGTTTTTTTGTTTTTTTGTGTGTGTGTTTTGTTTTGGTTTTTTTTTTGATACGTACTTGGAGGAACACATCTGTCAGAGGGAAATTTTTATGAAGCACTAATATTCTGATTTGCAACTAATTCCGTGTTCTAAGCAGTGGAGGCTAACAATGCGTCTCTCAGACATTAGCATGCATAATAACTGCCTGGAGAGCTTGGTAACACACTAGTTCTGGGGTCTGCCTCCATAGGTCTGGGACGGGGCCATCCTTCAATGAGCTCTCCAGTAATGCTGGTCTGAGGGCCACATTTTGAACTGCACTGGGCTGACACATTGTGTCATTGACTCAGAATTAGAAATTTAGAAAACACTTATATTTGTTATTGGAGAAAATCTAAAATCAAAATAAAAATATTGGACAACCCATTGCCATAAAAATCTCAGCTAGTCAAAAGTAAGAGTTCATAATTAAAGCATTAGTTATAAATTAGTCAGTTGGAAAATAGATAACATACCAATCTTGGTAAAATATTACATCATTTTCTATGTATCTTTTGTAGTATCATGAGTTATATTTTTGTATCAAGAAAGTTTCTTAATCTTTTGTTCTTTTTCTTATCCTCAGTAAATGGCATAGGGATATAAAGAACATAAGTCTATATAATTGAGAAATTTCTACCAAGTGTGAGGTGGTTACATAGATCTTAAAATTGTGAATGCCAAGTCATTTGAGAGGAGTAAATTAGCTTTTTGCTAAAACTTTGTGGAGATAGACACTTCTGTACCATTATACTAAAGAATCACAGAGAGATGCTTTCAGTGTTTTTAGTGTTGTGACATATTTACTTATATTTTAATTTGGAATGTAGTTTAGTCCCTGCTCAGTAATACTTAATTTTTTAAAACACTTTAAAGTTTTTGGAGGTTGGCATATATAATCAAAAGTAATAAAACTATATTGCCATAAAGTAGCCTAGAATTCAGATTTTTCACTAATTCATATTAGTGTTTTTAGATTAATATTATGTGTTCTTATTGTTCTTTTCTCTGTATTCATATTGGAAGCAATATCTTATTTTTCCTTTATGGCTTAGGATCATTTGCTAAATCCCTTTAAAAGGTTTAGACATGTCTGCAGATGCTTTTCTGTTGAGATAGGGTTAATATGCAGTTAAAAGTGCACAGACTCTTAAGTGTTCTGTTTGTGAAATTTGATGTGTATGGCCAGTTCCCCAAACAAGGTACAGAACATTTTCATTTTTCTAGAAAATTCCCTTGTGCCCCTTTCCAGTTAATTTCCACCCCCTATTCCCACCTGGAGACCGACTTTTAATTCCTACAGATTAGTTTTGCCTGAATTTGGATTCCATCATATCAATGTAACATATAGTATGTACCCTTTCATTCTTGCTTCTTTTGGTCAACTAATGATTTCGATATTCATCTATATTATATTAGTTTTTTGTTGTAGTTGTTGAATAGTATTCCCCTATGTGGATATGCTATAGTCCATTCATTCTCCTGATGATGCACATTTATGATTCCCGTTTTTTTTCTGTTATGAATAAGACTGTAAATACAATCTTTTATAAGTCTTTGTGGGTATATGTTTTAATTTTTTTCCTCTTAGGAAAATATCCAGAAGTGGAATTGCTTGACCACAGAGTAGACACATGTGTATCTTTATGAGAAATTGACAGAGAGTTCCCCGCCGGCAGCTGCAGTCAATCCGTGGCATTGCTGTCACATGGTGTCGGTCTTTTTGGTTTTAGCATTCTAGTAGTAGTACTACTATCGTGATTTTAATGTACACTTTTGATAACTAAGGAAAAAGTTTGAGCACAACTTCATATGCACATCATGTGTGTCTATTTATTCATCTGTCTTTCTAAATTAAATTGTTTGCAGTGACATTGGTTAAAAAAATTATATAGGTTTCAAGTGTCCAGTTCTATAACACATCATCTGTGTATTGCATTGTGTGTTTACTACCCAAAGTCAGAATCTCCTTCCATCAAAAATATTCATCTATTTTTAAAAATTATTTATATTTTTTCTTTTAATTGAGTTTATCAGAGTGACACTGCTTAACAAAATTATGTGAACAAAGCAATAGCTAAAATATCTTTAACAAAGAAGACCATTCTCTTACATCTATTTAATTATTGTCATATAATATTTGTGTATTTAAAAAACATTCATTTCATAGTCTTTTCAATCAATGGCAAATTTAAGTAGGGAACTCAAAATAAAATGTTCCAGATTGGACTAGTGATTTATCCCTTGGCTTGTTAATCTAGTTAGAAGTCAAAGTTAACTACAAATTAAATTAGGACATGAGATAAACAGACAAATTACTTCTTAGGCTGCATGACATTTTTACATACTGTATTATACTTTATGTAGATTTTGCATATGTTCTTCAGCTAAATGAAAACATAAGCTTATATACTGGATTTACTCCTGAATTGGACTGTTTATGTTACACTGACTAGCAAGCTATGAATTCACTTTTAATAGTTTAAATTCTGTTGGCTTCTGTCCTCTTTTTAGTCTTTTCATATAAACTTCATTATTTTTATGGTACTTTTTCAATTACCATTTATCCCTCTTATACCCACCTCCCCCTTGCAGTCAGCACACTGTCATCCACGTCCAAGAGTCCTTTTGCCTTTTGCCTAGATTCCTCCACCCCCAGGTTCCCCCACCATAGCTGTGTTATCATGCTCTCTATGAGTTCATATTTATTTTGCTTGTTAGTTCGGCTTGTTCATTAGATTCCACATAGGAGTGAAATCATACGGTACTTGTCTTGCTCTGACTGGCTTATTTCACTTAGCATAATGCTCTCGAGGCCCATCCTTTGCAAAATGTCTGTTTCAGACATTTTCCCCCTGATTATTAATTAGCAAATCTTTCTATCATCAATTTGTGGGAGTGTGTGTGTGTGTGTGTGTCCTGGATACAAGTCCTTTGTTAGATATATATTTAGTCACTATTTTTTTCCAGTCTGTGGCTTGCCTGTTTTCTTAATGGTGGATTTGATGGGCAGAAAGTTTTAAAAATTGGTGAAGTTCAGTTTATCAATTTTGTTTTCTGTCAAAGTAATCTGTGCCTTCCCCAATTGGCAAAGATGTTCTGTGTTTCCTTCTAGAAGCTTTATGGTTCTGTGTTTTACATTTATGTCTGTGATACATCTTGAATTAATTTCTATGCAGTCATGTGCCACTGAATGATCAAGGGTATGTTCTGAGAAATGCGTCGTTAGGTGATTGTGTTGCTGTGTGAACACTGAAGCATGCACTTACCCAGACCGAAATGGTGTACCCTACAGAGCACCGCGGCTGTGTGGCACACCGCCTTTGTGTCTGCAGTCTTACCATTGACCCGATGTTACGCAGCACACGCCTGTATGCGGAATGAGATAAGGATTGGATCGAATTTTTCTCCACATGCCATTTGTTGTAGACTGTTCTTCCCGTATTGGATTGCCTTGGCACCTTTTTAAGAAATGAATTGACCATGGACTTTCAGTCAAGATGGAGGTGTAAGTAGACATGCTTTGCCTCCTCGCACAACCACAAAAAGAAATTATAACTAAATGTCAAAACAAATTAATACCCAGAACTGTCAGAAAATTGAACTGTATGAAAGTCCGACAACCAAGGATTTAAAAAGCCACATTCATCCAGATGGGCGGAGGCACAGAGACGGGGCAGAGAGGCAAGGAGACACAGTGTAGCATAGAGAGGTGGTGTTGAAACAGGCAAGGTTGACCCACATTCACTTGTGGATAAAAATCAGGAGGGACACCTTGGGAGCGAGCAATCCCAGCCCCAGGCCAGACCTCACAGCCCAGGGTTCCAGCACTGAACAGATAAATCCCCATAACTTCTGGCTGTAAAAAACCAGTGGGGATTCGGGTAGCAGAAGAAACTGCCACATTTAAGTGGAAACTCCACTTAAAGGGCCCACACAGTCTTAAAACATATGCAAACACACCCACTCTGGGATTGACCACCAGCGCAACAGCTGGAAGGGCGCCAGTTGCATACGTGGAGTGGGCGAAGTGACTGGAAAAGGGGCGAGTGCCAGGAAAACTCCCAGAAGCCAGGCAGCGGCACAGTCCCCTCTCCGAGCCCTCTCTCTATACAGAGCCACAAAGCTGTGAAGCGGGTTGCCCCACCCTGGTGATTACCTAAGGCTTTGCCCCACATAATTTACAGGTGTTTTTCACAGGGACTCAAAGCAGCTCTACCTATAAACAGAAACAAAATACAGGGAGGCTGCCAAATTGAGGAGACAAAGAAATATGGCCCATAGGAAAGAACAGAACAAAACCTCAGAAAAAGAACTAACAAAATGGAGATAGCCAACCTGTCAGATGCAGAATTTAAAACAGTGGTGATCAGGATGCTCAAGAAATCGTTGAGTACAGCCACAACATGAAGGAATAAATGAAGGTTACACTAAGTGAAATAAAGAAAAAAACTATAGGCAACCAATGGTGAAGGGAAGGAAGCCAGGATTGAAATCAACAATTTGGAACATAAGGAAGAAATAAACATTCAACCACAACAGAAAGAAGGAACAAGAATTCAAAAAAACAAGGATAGTATAAGAAGACTCTGGGACATCCCAAATGTGTCAGCATCTGAATCATAGGGATGTCAGAAGAAGAAGAAGAGCAAGAAATTAAAAACTTACTTGAAAAATTAATGGAAGAAAACTTCCTTAATATGACAAAGTAAATAGACATACAAGTCCAGGACAAAGAGTCCCAGACAAGTTGGACTCAAAGAGGACCACACCAAGATACATCATAATTAAAATGCTAAAGTTGAAAGCTAAAGAGAAAATCTTAAAAGCAGCAAGAGAAAAGTAGATAGTTACCTACAAAGAAGTTACCATAAGACTGTCAGCTGCTTTCTCAAAAGAAACTTTGCGAGCTAGAAGGAATTTGCAAGAAGTATTCAGAGTGATGAAAAGCAAGGACCTACAACCTAGATTACTCTAGCCAGCAAAGCTATCATTTCGAGTGGAAGGGCAGATAAAGTACTTCCCACATAAGATAAATTTAAAGGAGCTCATCATCACCAAGCCCTTATTATATGAAAGGTTAAAGGGACTTATTTATTAAAAAGATGATAAAAAATTCAAACAGTAAAGTGACAACAAACTCACAACTATCAACAACTGAACCTAAAAACGCAAACAAACTAAGCATGTAAGTAGAACAGGAACAGAATCATAGATATGGAGATTGTTTGCAGGGTTATCATCTGGGAGGGGTAAAAGGTGTGGGGATTAAAAAGTCTAATTGGTAGGTACAAAATACACAGGGGAATATTAAGAATAGTGTAGGAAATGGAGTAGCCAAAATAACTTTATGCATGATCCATGGATATGAACTAAGGGGACTTCTGGAGGGAAAGGGGTGACAGGCAGAGGGGGCCAAAGGGGGAAAATTGGGACAACTGTAATAACATAATCAATAAAATATTCTTTAAAAAAATGAATTGACCATATATGTATGGTCTATTTCTAGACTCTTTATTCTGTTCCACTGGTCTTTCTGTACATATTTATATCAGTACTGTCTTGAATACTATAGTTTTAATAAGTCTTGAAATAGGTAAACCAGATTCTTTTAACTTTGTTCTTTTTCAAGATTGTTTTGCTTGTTCTAGATTTGCATAAATATCATAACCATCTTATATGCCTCAAAGAAGCTCCCTGGAATTTTGATAGGAACATTAAATTTATGTAGCAGTTTATGGAATATTGACGTGATCTTTCCATCCAGGAATATATTATTTCTTTACATTTGCTTAGGTCTTCTCTGATTTCTCTGAGTGGTGTTTTGTTGTTTTCAGTGTAGAAGTCTCATAGACTGTTCATTTGGTTCATTTCAAAATGTTTCTTTTTTTTCCCCCTTAACACTATTGTCACTGGTAAGTTCTTAAACTTTCATTTCCAATTGTTGTAAAAATTTGCTGATTTCTTCCTTTTGAGTTATTTGCTTCTAGGTGACTAAGTTTTTCCAATTCCTGAAATGGATTTCAGTTTAGTACTGAAAGCAAATAGAAGTTAGTTAAAATAAATGAACTTTGCAACATCGATTTTAGTACATACCTGTTATGTTAGTTAAGACTGTGGGTATTTCTCTATTTGGTTGACTAGTGAGTGTTTTTCTCAGAACTCTCTGTTTGTATAATTTTGCCAGCATTTTTCTAACATAAGGAAGTCCATGCTATCTTTTTGTAGCTGTTAATAGAACACAGGATGCTTTAGATTTTATTTTTCATTTGATCCATGAATGAAAGAAGTAGGACTAGCTTTGGGCTCTAAATGGTGGGAAGGTTTGGTTAGTGGGGACCAAAGGAAAAGAAGGACAAGAATAAAATAAGCCTTGACAACAAGAGGAAAGTGACTTTGGTCTTGTTGAGTAGTAGTGAGTGCTTGAGCCTGCCTCCTGTTGGAGAGCTCAGGTACAGAACTAGCAGGAAAGGAATTAACTTTTACTTTGGGATTGCAAAATCTTGAAACCTAGTTTTAGCAGTTTTGTATCTCATATTCAATAAAGAATCACTGCAGATTTTAAAGTCAAGAATGTGTATAGCAATGACACCATTTTATTAATGGACCTTGTAAGTGAAACATCTAAAAAACCTGTAGTGTCTTTTGTATTCCAGTTTTAAACCATGGACATCTTTAAACTTTATATAATTTCTTGTGGCTGCCAAAATAAATGATTGTAAACTCAGTGGCTTAAAGCAACAGAGATTTATGCTTTCACGATTCTTTCTGGAGGCTGGACGTTCAAAGTCAGTGTAACTGGGCTGAAAGCGAGGCGTTGGTCGGGCCACACTTCCTCTGGGAGCTCCGGAGGGGTCCGTTTCTTGTCTCCTCCAGCTTCTGATGGCCGCCAGCGGTCCTTGGCTGGCTGCCTGAGTACTCCAGGCTTTAAGTTCAGCATTTCAAATCTCTGTGCAGTCTTCACGCTACCTGCTCTGTGTGCCAGATCTCCTGTTGCCTCTCTCTTACAAGAACACTTAGTATGTATCCCACCTAGGTAGTTTTTCTATTTCAATATATTTAACTTAATCATGTCTACAAAAGCCTTTTTTCCAAAATAAGGTAACATGTATAGGTGCCAGGAATTACGACCTGATATTTTGGGGGGCTATTATCGGCCTACCACAGAATGTGTTTTCTGGGGTTTTTGTTTTGTTTTGTTTTTTAGACCTTCATTTTGTTCTGGAACTTGCTGTTAACACTCCAAATAACATACTTATTTTCTTGCGGTAACCACCGCTTTTTAATTGAACCTTATATCATGGAATAAAATGTATTGCATTCTAAAAGCACGACAGAATTGACCTAACAGTCTCAGATGCTGAGCTACTTAATTAAAACACTGGTCAGGAAACCACCACATTGGGGAATGAGACTGACTGAGTTGTGCCTCGACTCCGTGGTGCTGCTTCAGTTTGGGGCAGCTGCGGCTTTGTAGAGCTCGGTGCAGTTGGTGCATGATCAGGCCAGTGTGTCCTGTTCGCTGTTCCAAGGAGACCTGTCGTGGCCTAGAAGACATTACCTATAGGCACTCTTAGTCTCTACTTCTACTGCAGAGCTACTAGTTTGGAATGATTTCTCTGGGGTCTCACTCAATGCTTGTGACATAGCAACACTGAGTTTTCACATTATGAGTGTATGTGAAACTGTGTACTCTTCATTTATGTTATGTATTCTTAGTGTATACTAGTGGCATGTTTGAGCATGTTGCATGTAACAACATTGATTCATAGCAAGCATGCTACACAGATCTTCACATGGTGTTAGAGGAATGGGTCATCTAGAGAAATTTAAAGTAGCCAACTTTATTTTGGCTTTGGGACATTATTTTGATATCGTACCTTTAGGGATTGCCTGAACCTCATTATGGGAATAGTTTTTGTGAGCATCATTTGGTAAATTATAGCCAAAAAAGATTTTTTAAAAGCTGCAGTTTTCTTTGGTCATTATATTAACTAGCTTAAATATGTAAACGCTGATGACCGAGCGATTTGGCGTAGGAAGAGAATTTTCCAAAGGAAGTGGAAGCTTCGGTCCCTTCGTCCTGTGATCTTTCTCCCACTGTGCGTGGTGTTCATTAGTTCTTCTGTGCAGGTGAAGGTCACAGCTGCCTTTGCTCTGCTGGTTGAGGACCTCAGCAGCGTGAAGAAGTTCGGCATGAAGATGAATCACTGTGAAAGCCAGTAGTCAACATTAGATTAAAAACTTACATACTTTCCGAATTCCACATTGAGAATTAAAGTCATTCGACTTCCTGTTACTTGCCGCAACTTACTGTAGGGTTTTGGCTTTTGCAACTTGGATAATAAATTGCATGGTACTTATCAATTTTTCATGTTCTTTTAATGTCTGTAAAGCAATCAATGAAAGAATTTAAATGATTATATCATTAATTGATGAGTATGTGAAGTAACCACATTAGTGTCATGAAATGTGGATACGTCCACTTGGCTGTTCTATTATAAAAAGTGTAAGAACAAAAGGGGAAAAAACTGCTGTTAGTTCAAAGGGAATTCCAAAGATAACTTTTAAAATTAAACTCTGTTCTGTGTAAGATATTAGATAAACCATTTGGAGTAATTAATTACTGGTTGAAAATTTTGGATAAATACTATCAAGGGATTCCTTATTTACTTGAGAGCAAAAAATTATATATCTCAATATCTGCTAGTTATTCTCAGATTATTTAAGTGAAATGTCTCTGAATTTAGGTAACTTTTCCTTTCTTGTTTGTTGAGAAACTGCTGAAAAGCAAATGCCATATTTATTCTTCCAGAAGAACTGATAGTAAAAAGGGGAGGGAGAGAAAAAGGAAAAGGGGGATAATACAAGTGAGATATTCAGTGACCCACGTTCACATTATCATTTGAGAACTGAATTGACATAAGAATTTCTGGTTTTGACCAAACAGTGTACAGAAATTACTGCATATTGAAAACATTCTTAAAATTTTCTTAGACTTAGTAAACGCATGTAAGGAAGATTTACTAATGATTTAATTCATATTCATATGTCTGCGTTTTTTAAAGTTCTTAAGAATCTGTCCTAGAGTGACCAGTTTTCAATAAAAATGGATGTGTGGGGACTTATAACTTTAAAATCTTCAGGGCTGAGCTGGAAGATGAAAAGCGTTCTATTGTGAGTACGACCGTGCGATCCAGTTCCGTAAGAAAAGGCTAGCGCCCCATAGCGGGGTCGGTAGCTGTGCACACTGGACGCGAGGACGCCTCGTTCTCTGCGTGGTCTGCGTTCCTCCTTTGTCAGGTCCTGCTCGTCCCAAGGTGCCCATTTCTGTTTGTGTTAGTCACCCTCTGTAGGTAAATTGTCCGTGAGACCAGTGATTCCATCCATCAGCAAATTACCCAGAAAACGCTGTCTCTGCCCGTTGTGACAGATCCCATCGCTGGTGGAGTCACAGCTACTCCAGTGCTCTAATTACCCTGGCAGGTTGTCTCCTGTGCCCAACGCTGTCGTCTTGTTGCCTTGGCCTCTCAGCCTTGTCTTCTCATTACCTTCTCTCTTGACTAAAACTCAGATTTACAGTTTTTTTAAACCTACGCCTACTTAACCCTGTGTATTCACCATCCTCCTTATTTTTGACTGGCAGTATCATCCGGATAAACAAAGTGCAGATGTGCCAGCAGGAACGGTGGAGGAATGTGTACAGAAGTTCATCGAAATTGATCAGGCGTGGAAAATTCTAGGGAATGAAGAGACAAGAAAAGAGTATGACCTGCAGCGGCACGGTAGGTACTTGTGGTGAGGAGCTACCGCACACCGGCACCTGTCTGGAGCAGGGTATGCAGCCGTCCCTGAGAAGCATTTCCCAGCATTTGCACCACGTTGTTACTGCCTCCTTCACTCCCCCCACCACCGTTTTTAATTACGCCCTGTTCTTAGTAGTGATTATTGTGTATCCACTGGGAAGTTAACAAAACTACTGAGATACGGCTTCTTGTGAAGCTGTGAAAGCTACTTTTATAACTAATGAAAAATGTTTAATTCAGCATCCCTAATTACTGTGTTTTATATGTTTAAAAACTTGCTTTTATTAAATTTAATTATGTACCGATTAAAATTTTAATTAGAGTACTTTTAAGGCTGTAAATGACAGTCTGAAGGAAGATGCTGTGTGAGGCAACAGAAGCACTCTGCCGTCTCTGCGCTTGTTTTAAGCTGGGTTTCAGGATTATCTCTCGGATAAAGTACTTCTTGTAAGACTGCTGTAAATGGTATTTTAGGAATGAACATTTCCCAAGCAGTTTTGTAAGTCATTTCTTTTATGCGTTTTAGAAAATGGTTTCTTAAAACAGTGACAAGCTCTTGTGAGAAACAAAGGGAGAAATGTAGGTCAGGTTTGTCACACATGGACTGCGGTTACACAAAGTGATAGGCTGTCTTTCAGCACTGGCCTTGGGAGAGGAGTCCCTCGGCCTCCTGCCTGAACCTTCAATATGCACCATACATGTTAATGGGGGGAGTCAGTACTCAGTTACAGCCTGTGGGGAAAACACTCAGCTGCACTCTGCAATAGTGCACCAGGCTTGGCATTGACTCGTGTGTGGATAAAAGCTCCCTGTCTCCGCACTTGATTACTGAGTCCCCTTCCGTGCCCTGTACTGACACACCATCAAACCTAACAGAATGATTTTAAAACTCATATGACTGTGATTATGAAAATTTCATCTGGAAGTCAAGGCTGAATTTCTAAAACACATCATTATAGGATAAAGCCAGTGATATATATATAGAATATCCACATTTATTTTCAGAGGGAATTGTACCAGTAAAATTAAGTATTTCTTACAGTGTTTGATACTTCTGTGTGTGAAGGCTCTGTCAGATACTTGTTCATGTACTGGCCCGTTTGTTTTCAACAGTGACTTTCATAATACCGATCAGCTCTATGTTCCATCTACTTTTTAAAAGACTGATAAACTTATTTTTTTAAATGTTAAGAAATTGATGAGTGTATCTTTGCAACAAATCGGGATTAATTTTCAAATAAGGCTTGGATATTTTGTCCTGCCTCTATTTGCTGCATATATGAGGAGCTTTCAAAAGTTGTATTTCTTCGGTAAATGTGTTTCTACTTCAGGGACAGCGTGGGAACTTGGGCTCAAGAATAGAAAATACTGAGTGGCCAGGAACCTGAGAATCTCAACACCAGTAACACTTGTGACAAAAGAGTATAGAGGTGGTTCCATCTGAGGACAAATTCTATCCATGCATATATCTTTTTAACCTTGGTTCACATGACACAGTTTCTATGAAAGTATTGAAACTAACACAACATGAGTGTGTGGTGTGGGGGAGGTTATCTGTGTTTCTAAAGCTGCCAGCTACACTGGACGTGATTGTTGTCTCCTGGTGCTTTTGCCGTCTTTATCAGTGTCGACTCCGTGGGGTGCTGATTTGCTTAAGATAAGGACAGTCCTCACCCTAAGGAGGGTGGGGCGCCGTGCTGGCACTGTCCCCGGCATTCCCCCCCCCCCCCCCCAGCGCCTGTGTTCTGTTAAGAAGCTATCAGTGAAACAGACTAGATGCCTGCCGTCTCAGGAGAAAAGAGAGAGGGAGAGATGGAGAGTCAAAAAGTGTTCCATCTTCTGTGGTACAGGACAGGGTAGACCAGAAATGGAGAAAAATAAGAAACAGCGTTTAAAGTGGGTAATGGAATTTCACAAGGGAATGTTTAAAGAGATTTGGGAAAAACAACGAACATCTTCAAGCCTTTCTCGTTGCCTTTGAGAAGTCCTTGGAATGTGGGTTTCTTCTGAGCTTTGAGTCCTTGGCTTTAAATTTTTAATGGGAGCAACTGTGGCCTGCTGTTTCATAGGGGACTAGGTCGTGGGTAAGTAAAGTCACTATAAAATTTTCACAGACCAAATACAGTGAGAGTTGGGCATGATTCGTGATTCAGATAAATAGGCAGATCTTCCGCTTGGGATCTATATAATGTCAGATTGCTGTGTGAGTTTTCAGGCAGGTTGAATAGAGCTGTTCTGGAAGAAAAGTAGAAACACTTCAGATCCAAGTGCTAAATATTTCCTTTGTTACCTGAGGCTCCAAATAGTGAAAATGCTTTCTTTGAGTTTTAAATTGAGATTGGCTTGCTGTTTAGATAAGAAATGGTAGTCGCTTACCAGAATATAGCTTGCTGTTTTTAAGTTTCATACTAGAGCTATTTTAAAAGTCTCATAATAAACCTAGTTTCATACTGTCGTTTCTTTTGACATTAATTTTTCCTTCTTGACCCATTTTCAATAAGTGGCCCCTCAAAACAAGGAAATGAACTTGAACTTCTAACAGTGAGGATTTAGATTTGATAGAAGGAAAACCTTTGAGAGTGATAATTTGTTAAAGACCAAGATAGGTTACCACCAGAGAGAGAATTTGTTATACCCAGGTCAAAGCACTCTTTTTTTCTGGGTCACCCCCTGGGGACATGGAAGTAGCTTTGTTATACAGAATTCTTTGTGCATGTAGTGATAGTTCACTGTAGAACTTTCTTTTCTTAGGGCGTGCTTTAAAAATGTTTGTTTCCTGGCCTCCATTAACTGGGAGTATACAATAAATTTGAGGCGGGAGATGTTTTATTGGCCGATGTTGAATGCATTCTTGTATCAGTATTTCACAGCTCATGGTGCCCTGTTGTAATACAGGAAAGCCTCATCTATATTGCCCACAATCATTTATTTCTCTAAAGATCATTTGAAGGAGCCCTTGACATCCATATTTCTTTGCTTCACAAAAGAAATTATCAAATTAGTTCTAATAAAGAAAAAGTCCAAGGTAGATAACCTCAAGTAAAGTACATATATATTTTTTCTTCGTTTCCACTTCTATATTTCTAGTTGACATTTTAGGGCAATATTAGCCAGGCTGAAGAATAGCAAATCTAAAAAATGATGATATTCAGTTCCTAGATGTACATTTTGAAAGCACTGTTAACTAGTAGATTTAATCAATTAGTTCCAGTTGGCATATTTACCTTATTGTTTCTAAGGATGCTTCCAAAGGCTGCTTCCCATGTTCCTTTGAAAGGCATGGAGTTATTCAAGATTAGGCTTTGCATTTTAGACAACCCGGTGAACACTTACGGAAAATCTTTTCGAGATTTATAAAATGTTCTCATGAATAATATCTGTTGAATAGATTTTGGTGCCTTTATAAATCTTACAGAGAGTGTTCTCATATGTTAAGCACGTGCAAATATATCAGAAGTATATCATGGGAAAATAATAGGGATCACGATTGAATAAATTTGTAATGTGACAGTCACACACATCTCAGATGTCTCAGTGGCTTTGGAGAGTGACATAGTTTATGAGTTAGGTCACTTCTTCGTGGCTTGAAGAGGAACAGACCTTCACATGAAGTCAGTCAAATTAAATAATGTTTTGAAAAACTAAGGGGTTGTGTTTGGGAATCCTTGGTGATATGTTATTTTGTGTTAAGATGGATCTTGGTTTTCTGTTAGTAAGTTATTTTGGTAACATGGAGCCTTCACTCTAAACAATTGGCCAAGGACTTAGATACCCAAACCAGCCTGGCTCAGAAGGAGTTTGGGCTGGACATTGTAAAGTTAGTACGACTTAGTCAGAGCTAGTCAGCTAGATAGAAAAGGTCATTTCTGATGTGGTATTGTACAGTTCACCTCATCTGTTTGATAGGATAAATATTTGAGAACGGAGGTAAGCGAATTCCCCTGGACCAAATGAGGAACACATTTAAAATGCCAACATTTATGTCAGATAGCTGAATCAGTGTGTAATTTCCTAAGCTCAAAATAAGAATCCTTTCTGAAAAGCAAGTTAAAGCGAAAGACTGATTAACTCCACAAGAAGGGAATAATACTTGTAAATATAGATAATATGAATTTAACTGTTAGGAAGGATATTTGTGGAAATTGTGTGCTAAAACTGACCCTTACAAAATATTTGTGGTGGTCAGATTAGGGTTTCTTTTTATGGTCATATCAGTATTTCCACTTGATTTTAGGAATTTGAAAATTGACTATAAAAATGTGCTTGAGGTAAAACTTGAAGCTAAGCCTCAGGGGCTGGTTGTGGGGGAGGTATGTGTGTGTGTGTCTGTTTCTGGGAAAAGTAAATACGTGAAATGATGCAGAAAATCCATCTGGACAGTTAAGGACTGGCGTTTTCTTCAGAGGGAGGAGAGGGGACAGATAAAACTTTCTGCAGGTTCTGCTCCGTTTTGTTTGTCACAAGGAGGTGACTACTCACGTTATTCGTTACTTCTACTTAAATGCAAATAACTGTTTTTGCCATGAAAATGTACTTTAAGATCATTTCTCGGTGATTTGGGCTAAAATTTGGCTCGTTTCAAATAATGCTATAGAAACCAACGGGCAAGATCATGATCATAATTCTGGTGTATGAGGGCATAATGGGGGGTTCTGATTTAATAGTAGAGAAAACACTGGACTTTAGGAAGTATGTGTCTCCGGCTGTAGCCTCTGCCCCATGTCTGTTTGGGAATTTGACCCGATTGAAGTCAGTGGGTCCAAACCAAGACTCTGCCACCTTTCTCATCGCTTGATTTCTCCCAGACATGAAACTGGTTCGTACTGCACTCCGACTGCTTCTCCTTTGCTCATGGCACAGCGAGCGAGTCAGAAACACGTGCTGACGTTCCTTTTGTGTTCTTCTGTGTGATCTTGCGCTCACAGCTGCCACAGCAGTCTGTACCCAGACTAGGACACGGATCCAGATCGTCTTCTTAGCTGCTGATTGGCCTTCTCCCACAGTCTTACATTTTGATTGGTTTAGCTTTCTTTACTGTTATTCTTCTAATAACTTTTATAACCACGCCCTCCCCAACCTCACCTTTACCTGTTTGCCTGAACTTAAATAGGACAGAAGATTTTAAGTTTGTCCATAATTACTTTTTCTAACCTTACCACCAATCACAAAACTAAAGTGAACCTTCTCCCTTGGGCAGTTTAGGGGCTCCCGACACACCTGCTTGTGCCATTTGTCAGCACTCAGAACTCCCTCCCATTCTGATTCTTCACAGTGTTCTTTATTCAGGCGCCAGCTCAGGTCTGCCTGTCTCCCTTCCCAAACCGCCAGGAAAGCTTCTCTGACATTCTAACCCACCATCACTTCCGACTTCTGAATCCAGTCCACAAAGTATTTTGAACTTTTTCTGTTTCCCAGCTCTCAGTTCTGTTGGATACTTCAGAAGGTAATTACTGATATGGTTTCGATAGTAGTGGGTCACACACTCAATGGGGCTGACAAAGGACATCGAACTTCACATGGACAAGTCCAGACAGAGTCAGCAGCTGCCGCTTGCCTGCGGTGCGGCTCCCCTCGCGCCTGCCTCCCCAGCAGCGATGGTGCAGCAAGGTCAACGTAGACCTCATGGAACAGGAGGAGTTAAAATAGCTGCCGTTTACTGAGCACTGGAACTCCGGTCATTGTCTTTTAATCATTGTTCAACAACCTTGTAAGGAGGAAACAATATTTTCCAGAGAAAGAATCTGAAGCTCAGGGGGGTTAACTAATTTGACTAAGGTTATATAGCTAGTGTAGAGGGGGAATTCAAAGCTATTCTGTGACTTTTTTTTTTTTTTTTTTGTAGTTACTGACTTGAGAGAGAGGAAGTGGCGGGGGTGCGGAGAGAGACATCAGTTTACTGTTCCACTTAAGGCATTCATGGGTTGATTCTTGTATGTGCCCTGACCAGGGCTTGACACTGAAACCTTGGCATATCGCAAATGAAGCTCTAACCAGCTGAACTGCCTGGCCAGGGCCTCATTCTCTGACTCCTACTCATTGTATTAGGCAGCCAAATTTTGAACAGGTGTGTACCACTACAATTTTTAGTTCCAAATAGTCAAGAATGAGGAGTATTTTGAGGGTCAGAACGAGAGGCCAGGCCTACATCTGCTGCTGTTCTACCTGTTCTGTAGTGAAACGTGAAATGCGGTCTGGGTTTTATTCGGTACATTTCATGGGAACTGACTTTAGGCTTAGTTTATAAAAGCTCTGCAGTTCTTCAAGTCCATAATTGAACTCCAAATTTGTCATTTTTCTTTGATATAGAAAGCCTTGCAGTTGTGACTCTAATTCTGTCTGGGAAAGGATTATAGAGCTTTATAAGTCAATGAGCAGGTTTCTAGTTAAACGTTGGTTGATTCTGAATCTCTTATCAAAGTAGAGGCTGTTCCAAGAACAGAGACTGTTAAGGACAAGAAAACTGATTTCCTTCTAGTCATTTCTGATGTGAAAAATTGAATCATATGTAGTAAAATGATTTTTTAAGGATGAGGTGATTGTGTAGAATTAAATTACTTGTTTTTTAAACAGCAAGATACGAAGACCTAAAGGAACACACTGTTTGCTTTTAACATGCATAGATGGCGTCTTTAAGTTAGAAATGAACTTCAAATGTCTGAAACAGCATAAAGGTGGATGCCGTGGACGACTTGCTCAGTGAGAGCATTCTGGGGACTCGGTCACTTGAGCGACAGGACATTAGTGCACGTGGATACTGGGGACACAGCTGCAGACGGACTCAGACTTCTGGTCCCTGGTAGGTTGATTGATACTTTTAGATACCTCAGCCACAATAAACAAAGCTAAATTCTTGTCCTCTGTAGCTTTTTGTTGCTGTTATTTATTTATACTTGGCTTATTTGAATTGTAGCTACAGTTAGAAAAAGTTTCCTGGGATTAGGAAGTATAATTATTTAGGCAGCAAAGAGTTGTTTTAGAAATCTTAGTATCATTAAGAGGAAGTTTAAAAGGACTGGAATTCCATTGTCTTGTAAGAAGTAAGAAATATTTATTGATTTCCAAATGGAGCTGAAAAAAAAAACCTTTCCTCTTTTAGAAAGTTGTGAATGACGCAGCGAGAGCTCTAGTAAGCTTTACTGAGCCAAGCTGCTAATAGTTATTTAATGTTGTTCTTCGGTGTGAAAGAATCTCTGTGGATTTTCCTTTTAATCCCTTTGAATTGAAGGCTCATAAACCTCTCTGATGAGTCCTGCCAGTGTTTTCTGAGATCCCCCCGTTGAGACAATGGAGCCACAGAATTCTTTCACCTCTTGTTGTCAGACAAATCCAATAGAACACAAGGTCAGGAGGGCCTGTACTTCTAAAGGTTTAAAGATTCTTTTTCAAGTAACCACATAAATTATTTGATTTTATCATTGTATTCCTCTGGAGTCTCTCTTTAATTATAGTGCGTTGCTTTCTCTCATAGAGGTAAACGTATTTGGAAGTTTTTCTTGTGCCCACGTTTGGTGAAGTGTGCCAGCAGTGCACACGGTGTGAGCAGACCTCCAGTGTTTCTGGATACCGTAGCCAAAGCCGAATCTATTCACTTCAAAAGAGTTGGGAGTCGTAGTCCCAAGGTAGACTAGGCCAAATGCCTGGAAATTCATTTTCTATCCAGTAGCTGGGTTTTTTGGGGTTTCTTTATGCCATCTATAGCTAAAATCCAGATTTAAATCTAGCCTCTATTTCTTTAATTAAATCACTTTCTAAGTTGGTTTATGTTCACTCAGCGTTTTTAGTAGTGTCAACTTAACTGGAAATTTTTGAGATAGGATTTCTATTCTCAGATATTTACTGAGTTGGCCAAAAAGTTTGTTTAGTTTTTTCTGTATGATGGCTCTAGAGTACCTACTGTCTTTAACTTCATTTGATAGATTTTTGTTAGACTGCATTGTGACAGCTGTCATATCAGTGTGCATTTACAAAGAAACTGATCAGAATTGGTGAATTTTGGCGCAGCCATTTTAATATTGAAGAAGGAAGAAGATACACAACACGTTCAGTGTATTATGCTTTATTATTGCAAGAAAGGTAAAACACCACTGAAACCCCCCCAAAAAGGTCTGTGCACTGTATGGAGAAGGTGCTGTGACTGACTGAATGTGTCAGAAGTGGTTTGCAAGGTTTCTTGGTAGTATTGACATTTTGGCCAAATAATTCTTTGCTGGGGGGCTGTCTTATGCATTGGAAGATGTTTAGCAGCACCCTGCTTCTACACACTAGAAGCCAGTAGTGGGAGATGGCCGAGAGACTCAACATACCCAAATCAATAAAGTTTGGTGAAAATGAAAAATGCATCTTTTATTTTATGGAAAAAAATCATACAGACTTTTTGGCCAACCCAATAAAATCTTTCTTTGTAATGAGCAAAAATATTTATATTATACAATACTCAAAAGAAAACTAATTTATCTCTTTTGCAAATGCCATGCCTGATGGACAATTATCAAAGCTAATTATAGGCTTCCTGTAAGTTACTTTAAGGGCTAGGGATGAATTAAATTTTCTGATTACAACTACAATGGTGGAAATGCACAGATTATTGCTTAAAAAGAAAAAACAGCCCTGACTGGTGTAGCTCAGTGGGTTGGGTGTTGTCCTGCAAACCAAAAGGTTGCTGGTTTGATTCCCAGTCAGGGCACATGCCTAGGTTGTGGGCCAGGTCCCCAGGTTGGGCCTGGGACAGGCAAGCTATCCATGTTTTTTTCCCTCTCTTTTCCCCTCACTTAAATAAATAAAATCTTTAAAAAGAAACTTAAAAAAGGGGGGTGGGGATCCAAGATGTCTGTGGAATAGGTGGAACTGGCACTCAGCTCCCAGGACCAAACTGGAATTACAGTTAAAATGTAGAGCAATTAACACAAATAACCAACTGAAGACTAGCTGAGGATTAGCACCAGGATTTGCAGAAGAAGCCCCATTGAGACTGGTGTGAAGGATGGAGACACGAAAAGGGCTGGCCCCACTCCCACTGCGCTGGCTGAAATTCCAGAGGGTTAGCTCAGTGCAGAGGTTCCTCTTGAGAAGAGTGGGGTCTCAGTCTCAATCTGGGTTCCTCAGCCCAAAGTAACAGAGCTGGGAAAAGGGGCCCGTATAACATCTGACTATGAAAATTAGCAGGGATTCTATCCACCAGGGAGAGATGGCTAGAGACCTAGGAACCCTGTTAAAGGGCCAATGCACAAAATCTTGTTCACTGCCACTCACCCTGGGGTCTGGCAAGGGGAGGGCAAAGTGGACTAAAGCCAAGTGAGGAGAGTCTGGGGCTTGTGGCTCTCGGGAGAAAGCTGAAGGGACAGCTGCCAGAACCTCTGGGCTGAGTTCTTCTCCCACACCACAGAGGCCACCTCTCTTGGGTGGAGCACTCCCTCCACAGGGCATCAGCCTGAGGGAAAGCAGCAGCCCCAGCTCTGGACTCCCAGTTGCTCCCCGCAAAGGAGCTTGCTCCCAGCTGAGGAGGCAGCTGCCTGGACCCAGGTGTAGAGATCTGGGCAGACTCAGGGGGTGTCAGTAACTGAGTGGTGTGGCTTTGGGTCAAGGGCCATTCTTCCCACTTCACCACCAACCTGACTGGTGCCTGACCCTTACAGGAATCCACTAGCCCCGTGCTCCCGGCAGCCCCACCTTCACAACTCCTGGGGGCTCTGCCCTGCCAGTTCTGGGCAGGCTCTGGAACAGACTGAATTTTGTGGCTCTGGGGAGGGGGCCACTTTCCCTCAAGCCTGACTGGCATCTCCCCCTCACAGGAGATCCACTAGCCCCATCCTCCTGACTCCCCATGGCTCAACCCTGCTGAGATTGGGCTCCTGGCAGAATCTGGGACAGACTGAGTAGTGTGGCTCTGGGACAGGGGCCCTTTTTCTCTCACTCACCCAACTGATGCAGAGTGCTCCATTCACACAGCCAAGTCTTGGTCTCTTTAAGCCTGATAAATGCTTCTGGCCTAACTCTGATGACTCCGTGGGACCCCGCCCTACCGCCTAGTAAGGTGTCAAACTATACTACAAGGCCATAGTAATCAAAACAGCATGCACTGACATGAAGGCAGAATAGAGAGCCCAGAAATAAACCCACAGCTTTATGGCCAATTACTGTTTGAGCTTTATGGTCAGTAGGCTAAAGACAGTCTATTCAGTAAGTGGTTGTAGGGACATTGAACAGATACAGGAAAGTGAAACTAGAACCACCTTACACCGCACACAAGAGTAACTCAAAATAGATTGAAGGCAAATGTTACACTCTAATCCATCAAAATGCTAGAAGAAAACACAGACGACAAAACCTCAGACATTTCTCGTAGCCGTATTTTTTCAGATATATTTCTTCAGGCAAGGGAAACTAAAGAAAAAATAAACGAAGGGAACTACATCAAACTAAAAAGTTTTTGCACAGCATAGGAAACTATCAACAAAATTAAAGGACAGTCCACTGAATGAAGGAACATATTTGCCAATGATATGTCTTATAAGGGGTAAATATCCAAAATTTATAAAGAACTTGTACAGCTCAACACCAAAAAAAAAAAAAAAACCCAATTAAAAATCAGCAAAGGACCTGAATAGACGCTTCTCTAAAGAGGATATACAGATGGCCAATAGACATGAAAAGATGCTCAGCGTCAGCAATCATCAGAGAAATGCAAATTAAAACTACAATGAGATATCACCCCACACCTGTCAGAATGGTTATCAATAAATCTACAAACAAGTGGTGGCAAGGATGTGTAGAAAGGGGAACCCTTTTGCATTGTTGAGGGGAATGCAGTCCAGTGCAGCCACACTGGAAGCAGTATGGAGCTTCCTCAAGACATTAAATGGAACCGCCCTATGACCCAGTGATTCCACTTCTGGGAATATATGCACCCGTGTTCATTGCAGCGCTATTTACAACAGCCAAGATTGGAAGCAGCCCAAGTGTCCATCAGTAGATGAGTGGATAAAAAAGCAGTAGTACATTTACCCCTGCTTCGGAATACTATTTGGTCATAAAAAGGAAGGAAATCTTACCTTTTGTGACAAGATGAGTAGTCCTGAAGACGATTATGCTAATTGAAACACATCAGTCAGAAAAAGACAAGTACACACGATTTCGCTCACATGTGTAATCTAATGAACAAAATAAACTAACAAAACAGAAACAGACTCATAGAGAACAGACTGACAGCTGTCGGGGGATGGGGCTGGGGAACTGGCGGAAAAGGTGTAATGATGAAGCAAAAACAAGAAATCCTCTTGGAGACAACAGTATGATCACCAGAGGAAAAGGGGGGGCAGGTACGAGTGTAAAGGGGGACGAATGACTGGAGGTGGTGGACACACAGTGTACAGATGATGTATTATAGGACTGTGCACCTGAACCTGTATGATTTTATTAACCGACGTCACCTCAGTAAATCAGCTAGGAAAAAAGAAAAGGACGTGGATTTGTGTGTGTCCTTGTAATAGTAGTGGGCAGGATTGCTCTGCTCAGTATCCAGATTTCTGGGGACCCAATTTCCTCGAGTTAATCTGCCCCAGTCTTTTTCAAAACTTGTTAGATTACCATCCTTTCAAAGAATACATGTTTTTGGGAGGGCTCCTAATTTCTTACCCCTAACTTCTCTTTCCTTATTTCTCTTTAAAAATGTAGCCACTAGAGTCTCCACACATGACCTTTAAAATTCTTTATTGAAATGTCATGCCTACAGAGAAGTGCACCAACCCTAAAAGTACAGCTTGGGGGACTTTCAGGGTACACACACCCCTCTACCCAGTGCCCCCAAGGCCCCAACAACTCCCCGTAGTCGCTACTCACTCCCCCACGCCCAGCACCACCGTATGTTCTCATTCTTAGATACTGACTTTACAACCAGAACCCCCACAGAAACTTGCACTGTGTGCGCATAGTGTGGAATAATCCACTCAGTGCGGTACAGACGCTCACACAGCCACACGACATGGTAATACTTGAACACGCTCTTAGCTCTGGCCTTTGGCAAATTACTCACCATTTTGGTGTTCTCTTTTCCCTTTTACCGTAAGGTCTAAATGTATCTTTCAACTAAGAAATAGGTAAGCACTCCAAAGTCCCTGTACATAAAGTGGAAAAAATAGTAAAAATGTAAAAGCCACCTTTTTGAGTAGGTAGAACTTTAGGGTTCCATATTAATACAGAAATAGTAACTGGGAGAGAATAACAATAGCTTCCTAGTAGAGAACCAGAACAATACAAAGCTGACTTGCTTCGCAATTGTACTTGTCAGTTATTTATTATTTTAAAGTGAAAATTGCATAGTGGATATATATGGTTTGTCTTTTTGTATATGTTATTATAGGTATCCAAAATAAGTCAGATTAACAAGGTTTATTCCTTTTGTCATTAAGTCTGCCATGTCTGATTTGCTTTAACTGATTTCAGAAACAGTGAATATCTATCAGACATATAGGTGACTTGATTGTAAATCATTTATATTTGGTTTTCCCCTCACCAGGATCTGTTAAGTACCAGTTACTCCTATTCCAATCTAAAATTCTGTTTCATTTCGCCATTCAAGCAAACTATCCTGGTCCTTCTGAGTAAGAAATTGAAACATGTGATAAGATTTTTTTCTCTCCATCCATGAGACTTTTAGTAGGACTTCAAAGAAAAAAAGGAATTCTGCCCTGGCCAGTGTGGCTCAGTTGGTTGGGAATTGCTCCACAAATCAAAGTGCTGCCGGTCCGACTCCCAGGCAGAGCCCATGCCTGGGTTACAGGTTCTGTCCCCAGTCGGGGCACAAACAAGAGGCAACCTAAAGATGTTTCTCTCTCACATCGTTGTGTCTCTCCCTCTCTCTCTCATTTCTAGAAGGAAAGAAGGGAAGGAAGGAAGTCTGAGTAACATATAGTTAAGTCTACTTCATATAGAATGTGGAAATTGTTTTGTTTGTTCAGAAATTACTTAGCATATTAGCCCTGGCTGATATAGCTCAGTGAATTGAGCTCCAGCCTATGAACCATAAGGACCACTGGTTCAACTCTGAGTCAGGGCACATGCCTGGGTTGCAGGCCAGGTCCCCAGTAGGGGGTGTGAGAGGCAATCACACATTGATGTTTTGCTCCCTCTTTCTCCCTCCCTTTCCCTCTCTCTAAAAATAAATATAACCTTAAAAAAATTACTTAGCACATTGATATGCTCTGCCTCACCTATTCAGTGGGCACACAGATAAGGAGGAAGTACCCCTGACAACTAGGCTAAGTCTGTGTCTTTGGATTTTAGGGACAGTTTAATAGACTGTTGGTACCCAGTAAATATGAAGTGATATAATATTTGATATACCCAATAGAAAACCACTGTGAATTCAAAATATTATATAATCTTCTTACCTATTTAAATTGTATAACTGACCAGTAAAGAACAGGCAGTTATTAAATATAATGGCAGGCCTTCACACAGCAGAACAGAAGGAAGCATTCTCACCAAGTGAAGAAGAACCTAATGAGACAGCTACAGAAAACTTCATTGGGTAGGAGTGGATTTTACTAGTTTCTTTTAAGCATTTGCTCTTAGAAGAATGATGCCAGCATGCAGGAACTGTATAACGTTGCCTCTAAAAACAAAGACAAGTGCTTCTCCTCTCTAGTTGCTTTCTTTGTCCCAAAATATACTTACTGTAAGCAAGAGTGCATGCTTATGCCACCTGGACCTCACTCTGAACAAAGTTAGCTGGAATTCCAGGCTGCTTTGCGTCTCCCAGCTGTAGGGAAAACTGGCCCAGGAAGTGGCAATGAACGTCAACACAACAGTTGTTCTTCAAGGAAGAATTACCTTTAAGATTAATTTTTAAATTACCATTAAGATATTTATTCCTTTAAGATATTTATTAATTACGATGCTTGTGAGCAAATAAAAATCAGATGACTAACAGCCCTTACATATGGATAGAGCTTTATTCTTTAAAGTACTTTTAGCCAGATCTGATTTTATTGGTAAAACATCCTTGTATTAGTCTGTTGCATATGCCATAACTAAATTCCTTAGACACGGTGGCTTAAAGAACAGAAATTTCTCACATTTCTAGAGGCTCAGAAGTCCAAAATGAAGGTGTCAGTATGGTTCCTGGGGAGGTCTCCTCCTGGCTTGCACACAGCCTCTTTCCAGCTGTGTCCTCCCGTGGTACCTTCCGTGCACGCACGTGGAGGGAACCTGCCCCTTCCTTGTTAGGCACCAGTTCCATCAGATCAGGACCCTGCTCTTGCAGCCACGTTTAATCTTCACTACATCCTAAAACCCTTATCTCTAAATACGGGCACATTGCGGGTTAGGGCTTCAGCATGTGGATTTGGTGGGGTGGGGGTGAGAGGTGGTCACAATTCAGTCCACAGCACCTGAACTTCTGAAGTAATAAGTTAAGAGATTACTTGATATCTTTCAGGTTAGAAAGCTACTAAAATAGTAGAACTAAGATTTGAATACAGTTACTTTTACTCAGCTCCATGCTGCCTTCCTTAGTTACCAATATGGTTCCTCTGACAAAAGAAAATGATCCTGTCACATAAAATAGAGGTCACTGATTGATCACAAAGAATCAACTTCATGTTTCTGCATGTTGCGTATTTGTGAAAAATGATAGATTCTGACTGTTAAAGTTTGTAAGTGGTGTGCTCTGGAATTTTTAGTCAGCTGAAGTCAGGGAGCCCTAAAACTGCTGTAAAAGTAGTAACCTAAGCCCTGGGCAGTGTGGCCCAGCTGGTTGGAACATCATCCCATAACCAAAAAGTCGTGGGTTCCATTCTGGTCACGGCATATGCCTAGGTTGTGGGTTTGATCCCCAGTCTGGGCACATATGGGAAGCAACCAACTGATGTCTCTCTCTCTCTCTCTCTCTTCCTGTCTCTCACCTTGGTGTTTCTCTGTCTCCCTTCCTCTCTCTAAAAGCAATGAACAAAATGTCCTTGGGTGAGAATTTTAAAAAATTTAAAAAGAGCAGTAAGCTAAGTTTTAAAATGGTATTAGAATTATACTGACCAGGCTGGAGTTGCCTTTTCAGCATTCTTCATGTTTATGATTAAAATATCAAAACTGAGTGTTTCATTTTATATTTTACAGAAGATGATCTAAGAAATATGGGACCAGTAGATGCTCAAGTATATATTGAAGAAATGTCTTGGAACAAAGGTTGGAATTCTTTTTTCTCTTCATAACCGTAAATGGAAATATTAGGGATTTTCTGTAAGGGAAAAAAAATCTCAGGATGTTTGGAATCTTACAAAGAAATAATATCTTGACTTTGACACGTGGGTGTTTTTGTCTGGAATATTTTTGTTTCATTCTAAACTTCAGTTACTGAATGTCTCCTCCGTAACTCATCTCTAGTTAGTGTTCTCTTCTAGTGAGATGGTAGGCACATGGGTTCCATAAGGTTTTCTTCTTTTAAACTGCTTTGGTTTTTGCTTTACTCACCGTCTGTGATAGGGAAGGTAAAGAAGACAGTTTTTTTCTGCCATTCCTATAGTGACATTAGAGATGAATTTCCATTAGAATTTTTGTTTATATGGAATCATAAACTGTTAGGGAAAGCCTTTCAAAGTTATATTCTTCTACTTGGAACTTGATTTTACACCCACTTTTTGATTGTGTCTTAGGTGGAAAATAAAAATCTGTCACTCCCCTTTACCTATCATGAAGTCATGTGGTTTGTTTGTTTTTTTAACTTTCCTATTACTAGAATTTTAAAATCGAACTTAATTTTTCCACTCTTGGTAGTTCTGGAAGTTGCTCTAGTGTGACATTAAGTTCCTTCCTTTTTTCGGAGTAGAAGCTGTGAATACCACACTTCTGTGTGTCTCTGGACAAATGAGGAAATCTTCCTTGGCGTGGGGTACAAATTCCCTTGGGGTTTATAAAAACCTACTGATGAGTATGAATAGGTAGAAGATAAATAGCCCATCCTTCCTGAAGCCAGGTTTAATGAAATACTGTTCTAATGGCAAATTCTGAACTTCGTGCTCTTACAAAGTTGGGTCTCTTGGCTCTGACGGGGGAGCGTGTTTCTGCCTGTGGGCCCCTCTGTTTCCTAAAGTGCCAGATGAAACCCTAGAGCAGAAATTTTGATTTGCAGTGAGTGAATGGAGAACAAGGTTTTGTGTAACTGGGGCTCCCAGGGGTTGACACAATTTCTTGAGCAAAAACTGGCAGAGCCACTGCTGTGAAAACAGAATACACTGGTGGCATTGGCTTTCACCGCTAGATCACGAGGGGACAGAATGGAACATGTCATTTATCAGGGACACCTGCCCAACTAAAACCTTTTGAAAATATCATATTGCTGCCCTATCAATTAGTATGTGTGTGTGTATATTTTGTCTCTTATTACACAAATTAGTTCTTGCTGTAGTTGATATGACTAGTATATTTTGTTTACTGTTCTGATAATGTGAAAAATGAGTTTTGTAATTTTTTCCTTCAGTAACACTTTAAAAATATAATTAATAATTTAAGATTTTTTTTAAAGAATATGAATTGGTGGCTCAACCATCTGTTCAGTCAATGAAGGTATGAACTTTCTGAAAAGATACTGAGGGGAGGGTGCAGCTGAAGTCAGGCGTTGCCATGACCTGTTGTCATCCTTGAGACTTCCTGAAGTGAACTTGTCGGTGAGGAAGTCACGGAGGACCCCAGCCACAGCCATTGGATCGGCTCTAAGCTTCTACAGTTCACCTTAAAACTACAGGATGTCCTTAGATGCTTATTTAAAGTAAGGGTTTGGAGAGTTCTTATCCTTGTGAGAGAAAACCCTGAGTAACAATTGCATGAAGCCATTATTTTTGCAGGAATATTTAAAGACTAGTCACGTAAGTTTTACAACTGAATTTGCAATTTTGAGTTGTGTTTTGTAATTGAGAAGAGCATTCTTGGCAGATAAAGGTAAATAAAAAGCAGATCGACCGGGCGCGTAAAACACTGTTTGAAGATTTCTTCAGTCACTTGCAGAGCAGCCTTGAAGGCGGAGATTTAGAACAGGCGAGTGAATGAAACGCTGCGTGGTAGACACAGCCAGACTTCCACCGTGTTGGCCCGGGGAGAGATGAAATGGTGCATCTTGTGCTTACAGGGCAGACCTGAAGCGCCCTGAGAGACCGAAGTCGCACCTTCCCCTCACGGCTCATCTCTCCTGCAGCTTGGCCATTTGTCTCCATTCCTTGCATTGGACATGATGATTTCTGTGAAGCTGTCATTACATGTTTTCCTTAATGATAGAAGAAACTCATAAAGTTGGTTCATTTCATGCTAGTTTTTCTAAGGCCAGACTTGATTAAAGAACAAAAACAAGGCTGTTAAATTTGTCTCTTTTCTTTTCTTTTTTTCTCTCTTTTAGTGGCATATGTTGAGATTTAAGTGTTAAAAAAATGAAATTTGAGAATTAAATGAAAATGTCTGATTTTAAGAAACTATATCTCGAGACTTAGTTTCTTTATATAACAAATTACAACAATAGTAAAATAATGTGATCAGTAATTATTTTTTCTTTGACAATCACTTCCCAGTGACAGTAAAACTGAATGACCAGTAAATCAGAATTCTTTATCAGTTAAAGGACAGAAGCATTTCAGCTTCCCAGGAAAAGGACAGACCTGACAGAATTTCCACATTAGTGCTCAGCATTACACCATATTGCCTTCTTTGGGCATCTCACTTCAGTGCCTACCCTTGGGTTCCTAGATCATTTTGTTAACGACCAAACAGGTACACCCACAGAAAATACACTAGTGTGTTTATATACAAGGTCTTTGCAGAGGGTATCCAGCCATGTAATATGAAAAATAGAGACATTTATTGAAGCAGATAGAAGAAACATTGTACAAAGGACAATGATGTTTCAGTCCCCTTCAAAGTAGGCACCTTGGGACCTCACACAGTTCTCCCAGTCACCATCAGCTGCACCATCGTATTTTCCTGAATCTCACTGATAGTCCAAAATTTCTTCCCTTTCAAAGGTGATTTTAGTTTGGGGAAAAGCTAGAAGTCACAGGGTGCCAAATCTGGGCTGTAGCAGGGCTCAGTCACTTGGGTGATTGGATGTTTTGCCAGAACACTGCATGAGATGTGATGCATGAGCAGGCGTGTTGCTGGGACGAAGCTGCCAATCACCAGTTGCCCATAGCTTTGACCCTCTGAATCATCTGAATAGTTTCCATGGAAGAATGCCTAACACAAAATTTGATGCAGATTTGTTGCTCTACTCACTTTTTATGCAGTGTCCACACAGCACACATGCTCACTCAATGGCGTCTACAGCCCCCACTGACTAGTACAGTGAAGCCATCATTGTTCACACATGTGCATTCCAGTCCACTCTCCTTGGCTGCTGGGTTACATCAATGTCACAAAAATTGAACTTGTTATATTTACAATGGCTGGACTTTTTCTAGACAGACCTCTTTTTTGAGTCAGGTTTCTTGAAATAGTATGCTACCACAACAGAAATATTCCAATGTTGAAATTGATAAAACAGTCGAGTTAGCAGAGTTTTCTTTAAAAGGAAATACTCCAGGCAGATGCGTGCTCTTTAACGGTAAGACAAGTAGGGTTGTTCTTTCCCTTGACAGTAATGTTGTGGACACACTGTTATGTGAATGTGAAATCTATATAATGTTAAGAAAACAGAAGACTTCAAATAAATTTTTCCTGGGTCACTTCTGAGCATCTGCTATTACCCCAAGATCTTTGGACTTCCAGCTTCAGTCCATCTCTACAGATAAAGATTCTGCGATAATTTTTAGAAACACCGTCTTTATATGTTTTTTCAAGTTCTCATTTAATCTATTTTATATTTCCTGAGGTGCTTCTTTTGCTTTGCAATTTCTGTGGAATAAATCACACTCTGTGTGTGTGTGTGTGTGTGTGTGTGTGTGTGTGTGGTATCAACATGTATTAGCATTTGAAGCATTTTTCTGTTTTCTCTGCAGATGATCACTGTTTTTCTCTGAGTTGCCGCTGTGGTGGAAAATACAGTGTTTCCAAGGAAGAAGCAGAAGAAGTTACCCTGGTTTCTTGTGATACTTGTTCACTAATTGTAGAACTGCTTCACTGCAGCTGAAACTGTTCGCCAAGTGGAATCCCTTAACTGTATATTCAGGAATGTTGAAGCACGTCCATTCCAACTTTCTCCATTCAAGCAACTGTATAAGGTTGACCAAGAAAAGATTCTTTTTTGGTCAGTTCTGTTATTTGCAAAGATAATACACAAAGTCTACCCCAGATTAGTAGAAAATTTATTTCTTTATATGTATTTATAATTTGTATTTACAGATCACCAGAAAAGGGCTTTGAATTATAAATTATATTTAGCAAATTCCTATTTGAGAACTTATTACTGATTTCTTTAATAAGCATGTCTCCTTTTTTAATGGTCACAATATCATCATACCCCTTTATAGTTACTATGTTTTTGAGGTTACTGACATTTCCAGCTGTCAGAGGTGTAGGTCTGTTATATAACTGTCTTAAAATCTTGGGTCATTAGAGTTAAATTAGAATCTTTGAGAATAACATGTGAGCCTATTTCTCCCATAATGAAGCCTGAATGTGGATATTCATGAGGTTATTTCAACGTGAGTAAGGAAGGCAGAGAAGCATCTGTAAAAAGGAGGATATCTTTGGAGTCAGAAGACTTGACTTCAGCCCTAGCACTGTATTTCCAAATTCTTCATGCAGCTCTGTTAAAGGGAGTAAGCTTCCTGAACACTGCCATCTTCAACTTTAAACATACTTTAGGAGATGGTAGCTTTGGGTTCAAAACGGGTGTTTTCCCCTGTTTTATTTCAGTGTATTAAGATACAGTATTAATGCTTATATTTGGGAATAAGGGACTATTGCTGGTATGATGAAATGGATTTTTATATTGTATCATTATTGATTACAGTAGACTGAAGATTTTATTTTTCTATACATTTAATATTTTGTGTATAGTATAAGTTGGAACTCATTCAAAAATTGATTTAGAAAGGAATCCTAAGGTTTCGCTGAAACCTTAATTTCGAATGAGTGAGCCACGCTTGTGACTTAGCAGCTTTTTATTAGGTTGAACTCTTTGTTATTTATTGTTGGTTTGGACATAGAAGACTAGTTGTCTATTCTGACTTATAAATGTAGCTAAAGTATAAAGCATATTCATGAGATTTTCATTATACCTATAAAACTAAAAATTTAAAAGTCAAGTTGTCATCCAGGTTTCCCCCTAAAATATTTACATCTCATAAAATTTAGATGATTTGTTTTGGATTACTTTTATCCATATGTTTTGAATTAATATAGTGTAAAATTATGGGACTTACTCTTTATACGTAATAATTAAAAATCACAAACTGAATAGCAAATAGTTTATTAGTGAATACATGGTTTCAGGGAATAATAAATTCACTTGAACAGAAGACAGTCCTCAAATGAAAAGACTAAAGGCGTGTTAATCATCAGAAGATCTGTGGTCATTAGGGCTGCCACGTAGAAATCCAAAATCACTCAGAGGCCAAATCTGTAAAATCAAAATGTGATTGAAACCAATTAATGTAAGTGACGTTATATCAGCATCATATTCCTTTTTTTCATTCATCCCTTTCTCTGTGCCATGTAGCTAAACACTTTCTCTTTATTTTTCATTCAAGAACAGATTTCCTACATCAAAACAAGACTTTACAAAGTAAATTTCTATGTGTGTATTTAAACTCTCACACAGGTTTGAACTGCGTGGGTACACTTATACACAGAAGTTTTTCAGTAATTCACAGCTGGCCCTGTGTGTGCCCAGGTTTCTAACAGTGGATTAAAAGCAGTACTTTGATCCATGTGTAGGAATCTGTGGATGCAGAGGGCCAACTCTATGTGTTGTTTCACGTGACTTTGTAATGTATCGGGCTTGAGTGTCCACAGGTTTGGTATCTGCAGGCTCCTGGAACAAACCCCAGATACTACAGATGAGTTTGGGGTGGGGAGTCAAAAGTTATGCAAGACTTGCGACTGCACGGGGGTTAGTGCCCCTGACTGCCACGTTATGTAAGGGTCAGCTGCATGTACATGTGAATGTGTGTGCCTGTGTTTCCTTTTAATTTTTTCAAGTTAACGCTAAACCTGAGTATCTGAATATATACTTAAGTGTAAAGAATCCTGTAAATTATCCCCAAATGTTCATGTCTGTTTTTCTCCTTCCTGACTGTGACAAAAAGGAGAAGCCATTGAAAATAATCTTTCCTAAGAGCCACATATTTACTACAGCCGGGATAAGTCTGTTCCTCACTGAGCTTAACCGGGCTACCCTGCATTAACAATGGTTTGCCTCCAGGCGGCTCCTCCGAAAGCGCGTATGAGCACGGCCTCTAAAGGATGTGTGCGACAGAGATGTCTGGACGTTCGAAGGAAAGGCTTCTTATGCTACAATACAACTAAGATAGTTTGAACATTCTTATGCCGACAGAAAAGTTCTTGATTACCTGTCTCAATGGGAAGTAGGGGTAATAGTTACAGGTACAGGCCAACGTTTTCTTAACTGTTACTGCAACGGCTAAGTCCACCAACAGCCTGAAAACCTCAAAGTTCATTTTGAAAGAAACTTGTCCCCCAGCTCCAAGAAGCAAGCCTACATTTCAAGCCGAAAACAGTACCTTAAAGAAGATTCGTCCTCTTATTAGTCCATATGGAATAGGCCCATAGTACCTGGAATCTGTAGAATTCTGTAGATTATCACCTTCTAACCAAACGTGACCTGTTGGAACCTGGAATTAAAGAAAACAGCCCCTTTAAAATGGAAAAAACAGATGTGGGTACCACTATAAATAAAAAGTATTTCTTGTGCGGGTAGGGAGAAATGTCCTAAAGTTCTTTTTCATAAAATACATGCAAACGCTATGGCTTCATTTTTGCACAATAAAATAACTTTTATTAAATGTGAGATTAAAGTTTCAACTTTTTTAAAGACCTGTTTACTTATTTATTTTTGCTGCATGATTCCCAAACATTAATTTGTTACACAAACCCCAAACTGAGGTTATAAGAGATCAAAACAGTGTGACAGGGTCATTAATTTAATAGACTTCAAAAAGAGGTCATCAGGACACTGCCTGAAAACACGCCCTCCTGTCTCAGTAGCAGCCTCGGCAGGGCCGCCGCTCATTCTGCAACATCCCGGGGCCAGCACCAAGGCCAGACCTATTAGACTGCTCGTGATGAACCGGATGGTAACTGATTGTGACATCAATTACAAATAATCTCATCATTTTATTGGAATGGGCTTGTCAGAATTCTAATTAAGATCCCTGTTCTGCCTTTGTACAGGCCATATCTGTGATGCATTATACTTCAATAATGACCACCAGGAACTGGAAGGGCCTATTATAAAATCATCAGTTGTAAAATTAATGATGGTAACCTTCTAAATGAAAAGACCCTAGTTCCGGTATGTCCTGTGTAGTAACTGGTAAATAACATAAGTGTGAATTCTTACTCAATGGCAAGCATGTTGAAAGAACAGAATGTGTGTTTTTTTTTAAAAAGGTTTCTTTGATGAGACATTTGCTCATTAATGTCTGTTTAGCATAAACTTAAAAAAAATTACAGCAACAATCTTCAAACTGCATTTTAAGTTTTTTGGCCAAGAAATTTGAATTATATTGCCCAGTCCAAAATGATCTGACAGGAAGGAATTTATTTTCACTGTTCTTTTAACTATTACGTGAGGACCTTGTGTGAATAAAATATTCCTATTCAGTTTAATAAGAAATGGCTACACCTTTCAAAAGTGTCACCAATTACTTCCCTAACACTTTATTGTTTAGAACACTTCTCGGTTCACAGCACAACTGCAGGAAGGCACAGAGAATTCACACCTACCCTCTGCCTCCACACACGCGCAGTGCTCCCCAACCCCCACGTGACTGACACCCCACCACCGTGGTGTATTTGTGATGCCTGGTGAACCTACACTAATCATCCGGAGCCCAGAGTTCACCTAGTGTTCACCGTAGTGTTCATTCTTGGAGGTATGTATTCTATGGGTTGGGCAAATGTATGATGTGTATCCATTACTGCAGTATCATACAAAGTATTTTCACTGCCCTAAATATCCTTTGGGATCTATTTATTTCTCCCCTCCCATTACCATTTGGAAAAATTAATTTATATAAGCATATAAAATTTTAACACTTTATATCAGAGATTATATAATGTTGGGATGTATCATGTAGAAATACTTGTCAAAAATTAATTAGTTAATTACTTTTATTTAGATATACTTAAATGTTAAATTTCTCTATTTGTAAAGACATAAGTTTCTTGAAAGAATATGGCATACTATGAAATCATTCTTTTTTTATTGATTGATTTTAGAGAGAGAAGAAAAGGGAGGGAGAGAAAAAGAAATTGATTGTTGTTCCACTTACTGATGCATTCATTGCTTGTATGTGTCCTGACCAGAGATCAAACCTACAGCATTGGCATATCGGGACAGCATTCTAATCAGCTGAGCTACCCAGCCAGAGGATCACTCTCTTTCATTTGTGTTACTAGTTACAGGTTCTAGGGCCAAGAGTAAGGCTAGTTCCTACCTAGGCCACTGGATTTATGTGCAGTGAAGCATACGGTTGCTCAAGGAGACAAAGGAGTTTATCTCAGTTCATGAATGAAAAGAACGAGAGTGTATTTGGAAAAGCTGTGTGTCGTTAAATTCTGAAGTACCGCCCTGGGAGAAGCCACATGTGAACATCTACTGTGTTTAAACTTCCACAGTTTCTTCATCATAGTCTAGGAACACCAGGAAAAGCAAAAGAAGAAAAAATTATACAGGCTAATACTAACAGGAAGATACAAACCAAGCTGGAACTCAAATATTTGCTAGTGATTGTTAGTAAGTAGAAATTTCCTGTAAAATATAATCACTTTGGTGGCAGTTATGACCTAAGTTTCTTGCAAATTAGCCAAATATGGCCACAAAGCGTTCTCTCTGGTGTAGTAAAATTAATAAGCACAGAAAGAAATCTGCTAAGAGGAACCCGGAACATCACCAGAAGCCTTGGGCGGAGTGCGACCAGGCTGGCTATGCCTCATCCTTGACTGCGAGAGAGGGAGCAAGAGAGAGGAACAGCAGTGCAAACCAGTATGTGTATGTGGCTTTCTGGTTTACTTAATAATAATAATAATAAACAAGTAAAAACTCACTTGACCCTTAAAACAACCTGTGAAGTACTGTTACTGATATTTAATGGAAGAAGTAGGTTCCAGTATGGGACCTTACCTCCTACTTAGCTGAAGCCTCTACATAATAATACCCACTTACAGTAAAGGAATAACCTCCACATCTCACAGACGTCAATGCTTGATATAAAGGACAACAATCAAGGAAACAGTTTCATTGATGATGGTACCTTTTAATCTTATGAGCACTTCTGTATAAACAGGAAAACCGCTAAGTGTGTATCTTTTAAAATCAAGCAGTACCTTTTGTTGACCCTACCTCTCCATCAGTTTACTCGGCCTCCCAGTAAAAAAATTCATGATGTTTGAAATTATTCTGTTTTTGAAACATAACTATTTTTGGTATTGAGTAAGGGCATACACCTTAAAAATCAATTTTATAAAGGTATACTTTACATATGGTAAAACACACTCATTTTAAATTTTGACACTAGTTTTGGAAAACATGCACATCTATAAAACCACCTACCACAGTCAAGATGGAGAACATTTCCATCATGCCCCAAAGCCCCTTCCTGTTCCTGTCAGCCCCCAGCCCCTACAGCCAGTTCTAGGCAACTAGTGATGAGTTTTCCATTACCAGTGACTAGTTTTACCTGTTCCTGAATTTCATAGGAAAGAGACTGCCCATTTATATGCTCAGTAGATATTATTTTGTGTCTGGCATTTGTTCAGCAAATTTTTATGATTAATGCACGTTGTGGGTATGTATCAGTCATTCATTCCTTTTCATTGCTCGTGGTATTCCATTGTAAATCACAACGTTTATCCATGACCTTGATGGGTATTTACATTGTTTGCAATTTGGAACTCTTACAAATAAAGCACTATGAACATTCATGTACAAGTCCATTTTCAGTAAACACCTTGGGGTAGAATTTCTAGGTCATAAGTACATAATTTGCCTTAAAATTTTCTAATGTGATTATACCATTTTATACTACAAACAGCAAGGTATGAGTTATTCTGTTGTTTCAAAATCTTGATGTTTTCATTTAAAAAAATCATTGCCATTCTAGTCAGTTATTAGTATCACACTGTGGTTTTCATTTGCATTTTCTGACAGGCATTTTTTCTTGTGCCTGTTGTGTATCCTTCATGATATATTATTAAAATATTGTGCCCATTTAAAAAACAGGTTGTTTTTTCTTATTCTTCATCTGAAGAGTCTTTTATATACTTTGATTCAATGTCCTGTGACAGATACTATGTTTTTTCCTGGTCTGGGATCTTTTGTAGTCTCTATAAGCTCTAGAAATTTCACTTGGCTCTTTTTTATATTTACCATTTCTTTCCTCATTATGTCCATCCTCCATGTCCTTGAAAATAGAACTGGTCATTTGGAGCACACGTCTGTTAATCCCATTATCTCTGTCAGTTTTGGATCTGCTTAACTGATTTTTGTTCTGGTTATGGGTTACATTTTAGCAATTGTGATTCAGTTGGACATTCATTTGTTGAGTGTATTTTGTTGTCTTTCTTTAGAGTATGCTAAATGCTGGACAGGTCTGTTTGTTTGGGGGAGGCAGTAAATTTAGCTGTGGCTCAAGCCTTGTTTCTAAGCTTGTTAGATGGGACCCACCTACCTCACAACGTTCTCTTTTGCCCTGCCAACAGGACATGATATTCTGGGGTCTCTACTGAATGCTCTGGACATTCAGTGAGATCTGTCCACTCTGGCTGGTCAGAGTTCAAATGGCTCAGCCCTGTGTGAGCTCTGGGAATTACTCAGCTCCCCGCAACAGGTTCTTTGCTCAGTCTCCCAGGTTTCACCATGAGCAGGCACAGTTTAGTATGCATTCAGCCCACAAGCCAAGAGAACCGGATCTCGGCTGTCCCTGCTGATTAGATCCGTAAACTCCAGCCACTTACACTTCCCTCTGCCCTCATCCCTCGTCTCCTCCACTGAGCAAGACCGCTGTGAATGTGCCCTCCTCAGGCCTCCTGACAGTAGCCGTAAGGCAGAGGGGCTGGGGCGAGTGTAGGGCTTGCCAGGCTGGTTTCCCTTCTCTCGGGGATCCATCTGGTCCTGCCTGCTGTGCGCTGTCTGCAAATAGCTGTTTCACATGTTCTGTCCAATTTTCTAGTTTTTTTAATGACTGAAAGGCAAGTTCAGCACCAGTTACTCCATCATTGTCAGAAACATTCAAATTATCTAATGTAAAGTCTTTATTATTATTTTTAGCATACTTCATAATATGAAGAGAATCCTGTTGGTCAGAATGAAAAGTTTTGTGTGTCTTTGGCATTGCCTTGTGCCCCCTTCAGGGTGGCTCTTCCATGATTTCATTTTACTCTTTCCCTGTCAAAATCTTCAGAAAAGATTTGCCCAACTCAGCCTGCAATTATGTAGGAACAAAGTTCACTATGGTGTTACTTGTATCTCAAAATTGGCAACAATATAAATATTTCCTCAGTAGGCAGAGGTTAAATAAAATAAGTTTATTTATATAATAGACGGCTCGTTTAAAAAAAAAAAAAAGCCTAGTAGATTTATGTGCAGGTAGTGAGAAAAGGTAAATTACAGGGCAATGGGTGTAAATGTTGAAAGAAAACTCACAAAAGTTTTTTTGTTTCACAATGAACATTTTTGTGACTTGTATGTTATTATTTAGGCAATTTAAAATACACCAACAAGTACTTAACATGTGTATCTTAGTATGCCTGGGCCTTTCAGTGATAACTTGTACTTTTAGAAAGGGAACACTGTCGAATTAAAACAAAAGTCTTTTTTGTCTGTGTTGGTGTGGAAAGGACGGGACCGAACGATGCTCAGCCCAGGCAGCAGGATCGGCTGCTCTGTGCAGTGCAGCAAATGACTGCGATTAGCAGCATTGTCACCAGATGTCTGGTAACTAAAATATCAGCCTAGCTAAGAACTCATTTATTTAAACAAACAAATTACAATACAGTTTGGATAGGGTCTGAAACTCAAAACCTAGCCTTATGGAGTGAGGCAAGGAACAGAACCAAAATGTCCTTTCTAACTCAAAACAGTTCTTGTCTGTTGGATTAACCAAGTTGTTATCACTAAGTTGAATATTCAAGCCAGATAGAAAAAAATCTATAGTAACATTATTATAACAAAATATTAACATAAAATAGTGATTAAACTATATTTTTAAATGTATTTTTTTAAGCCACTATAACTTTCCAACCAAAGTAGAACAGGATTTCAGTAAGTGCATCTGTACTAAATGTTTTGCAAATTGCCAAAAATGGGAATCCCCCAATTCCATGTTATGTTCATTACTTCTCGTAACCAAAACTTTTTAATGGTTAGATAGATACTTTTCCTTTTTATACTTCTGTAAATCTGCCATGGTAAGATAAATGAATACACAAGACTGACTAAGAATATACAGATTATGTTTTTACAGTGAATGCCACATAGGACAGTTTACTTCTGCTCAAATCTGAATTTTCCCAGGGTCTCAGATACAGCTAACTTTAGGGCTAAATTTAAAGCATTAAAAGAACCCTTGAATCATGCTTGTTTTCCCTTTCTACGTCAGAGGTTTACTTCCTGAGCTAAGCTAAAACCTAATCTCAGGGCTGGACAAAAGAATCAGGACTAGTTCTCAGCAATATGCGCTGAGGTCTGGTTAAGTGCCTCTTTTATAGTACAAGCAACAAATGTAATTGCTTCAGCGCCTGCGGGTGTCCATTTAACAAAAGAGGCTTTTGTGAACCAACCCACAGGTGTTACCTTTCTTGATTCAAGTGAATTCTGATGAGAGCCCACAATATCAAATAACACATTTACTAACACTATAATCAACTCACTTATTGATTAAGCAGAAGAATATCTAACTAAGTAAAAGTTCTGACTGAAGAGTAAGATATTCGTACTTTGGACCTTTCAAAAAAACCCCCAAAAAACAGAGTAAGTCTAATAACAGAGTTGATGTTTAATTAACTCCTTGTTTGCCAGATATTTCATAATTTACAACCAGCAAAGGTAAGGGTGGGCACTGGCCCCACAATTCCTTGTGCCTCTTTCATGGTTCTAAAATGTGAATGAAAAGGAAACAATGTTTATTGTTATGAAAGAAACAATAATAGTTGTTAAAGAAAATGGCAAGGAGAGGGGCAAAGTCTTTGGAATCCGTTTTTGACGTGATTATTTTTTCCCTTTCCTTCGATTACATGGGAAGAGGAGAGGCACACCTTTTCTGAAAGCAATCAGAAAGCCTCTTTCTTTCTGGTAAAGACAGACAGGATAATTTCCCTCCCCAGGAAAACAGTTCATACGATTTTACATGTCATTTCAGTCTAACAATTAATACCCAAACAATCATTTTTTATGTTACCATCTTTCAGGTAAGCAGGATCAAGTCAAATTACCATACTATTATGTGGTAATGCATATTCTGCTTAATCATGACATGTAGCCAAAATGTAGCCATGGTTTGATACTAAGCAAATACTGGAGAGAATATCTGGAAAATGAAATAGTTTATTATACAGTTCTAAAGGGTCTAATAGACGTTGGAAAACCTATTTCTTTACTAAAGTAACAGCAATGAGAAGCACCACCAGTGAACATGTTGTTGTTTACCCTTCCTGTAACACGAGATAGCTGTAAACAAGACAGATAATGCCAAAAAGTGAGGCATTAAATCTCCCCCAGAGGCAATCAAGTAGAAGAGCTTTTAAGAACAAAAGGCTGAGAAAAGATTATTTATCTTTAATTTTAAGAAAAAATGGGAGTGTCTCAAGTATCACTTTTGGGTATCTCTGAAAGCAAAATTCAAGAACAGTTCCACTAACCTATTTTCATTGACATTCTCCTTGCCACAACTTCTTGCCCACGCCCATCTACCTGACTGTAGTATCTGGAATCCCGATGGAGGTACCCCCAAATGCTAGGTGCATGATAAAGGGATTAACCGTTATATAAGGACGAGGTTTGGAACAGTTCACACACTTGATTATTTCGGTGGATACTATGTCTATGCAGTCCTGCTCTTTTTCCTCTCCACTTAAATTCTGGCTTATCTTCATCATTCCTGGAGACTGTTACTGTCCTTCCCTAATTAAAAATGGCACCACCTTAGATTCACAGCCAGTTATTACCACGGAGGAATTTACACAAGTTACGGACGGCTACACACACTGATAGCACCAGGGTGGGGGTAATAACGGGGATGCTTTGTTCCAATAAGTTGTAGCTCACTACTGAGTATCTCCCTGCTGAGTAGGGTTTGAACTTACTCTAAGACTTAACCTGCTCATTTTCATAGCTATTGCAAGCTGAGCTCCTTTTCATCCTCACGTATTTAACACCATTCAGCCTGAATCGGAATCTCTGACGGGTATAACAGTCAAAGATAGTCTACAGTCCATCCTGAGTTCAAAATGGGGCCCTACTACTACTAGTTAAGCACCTTGGGCAGCTTATTTAAACCTCATTTATACACCTGGGACTAATAAATGCCTTACAGAAATACTCTGACAATCTAGTGGAATAACACATAAGGCTCCTGCATCCAGTAAGTACTCACTGAATATTAGCTATTATTATTAGCAGTTGCCCCAGTTGCTACTGTGAATGATGCCTTCTGGGCTTTTTCTTTGTTCCTGGTTTTCCTACAGCCTACTCAGAAATTTGCAAAGTGCACTGTGCTTTGTAATTTTACTTTGGTTATGTTTTTATCATTTTCTTTTATACTGTATTCAATTACATAGTTCTGATATTAGCCAAGACCAGGAATTGAACCCAATATAATATAAAATGTACATTAATTGTGAATAGCTGCCATATTAATTATGTTAACTGACACAGTGAAATTCACTTGTAACACTTAATCATCCAAATGTTATTACTCAACACTAACACTTTTATTCTTTTAATAGGACTCTTCATCAAGGAATATATATTACACACCAAATGCTTAGGTTGTCCCTGATGAAGCAATGCTTCTTCAGAAGGCACTACCAAGCTACCAGTGAGTCAGGTTAGAGGAAGGGGGAAAGGGCTGGGATTGAAGCCAGTCAACAGGCCCTTCCATCCTAGCCATCTGATTGTAATGTCCTACTCCTACAGAATCTTTTCTCCAGAACAATGAGTTTTTTGCTCTCTGATTTCTTTTCTTGTGCTATTTATAAAACAATGTTATGCCTGCTCTGTTTTTTGGACTAGTATTTAAAAGAAGCATCTTTCTATGGTATCATTTCAAGATTTATTTCTGTGCTTTCATTTTAAAGACTTTTCACTTTTTATTTTTAGAGAGAGGATAAGGGGAGACAGAGAGAAACATCAATGTGAATGCCTCTGGCACACTCCCCTACTGGGTACCTGGCCTGCAACCCAGGCATATGCCCTGACTGGGAATCGAACCAGTGACCATTTGGTTTGCAGGCTGGCACTCAATCCACTGAGCCACACCAACCGGGGCTGTACTTTCATTTTAATATGACCTGATGTATACTCTGGTTCTCATATTCTAAAAGATGAGCCTAATGTAATGAAATACAGTGTATTTCATAGAATAGCAGGATATAGTGGTAAGCATATAAATAATGAATTTTTCCCGTGCTCTCAAAAAAAGTCTACATGGTTGGTAAATCAGGTAGATACAAAATATGTATTAAAGTATTTCCACCAAAATTTGATTCCTGGGACTTTAAATAATTCTTCACAAAGTCAAAACTCATCCCTATATGGATTTATTTCTATAGGCAAAACTGTAGATCTTCAATGTCCATGGCCTCCATGCCTAACTGCTTCAGACAGATTGGCTGGAAAACCGATTCACAACTGAAACGGTATTAGAAATAGAAGATCAGGTGTAGAAAAGTGTCCATACTCCAAAAAAATGTTTAAAATATGTAGCTCATTTGGTACTTGATGTTACTAATGCCTTAAAAAAAAAGCATTGTGTTGCATGTTTTTCTTTGACAGATTATCCTACTTGTATTTTATTCACCAAAACCACAGCTCTAATGTTCCATATCCTAGAAGTTATTTAGAATGAAATCTAGCTTTGTGTTTACAAAATTGCAAATTAGGCAGGTAGATGACAGATGAAATTTTTGTGACGATGTAAGCTACAAAGAGAATAGCTTAAGATATTTAAAAAGATTGATCTCTGAAGGCTGAGAACATCAAAACATTGTTTTGATTAAGAGATCATGAAAGTGCACTGTGGACATCAAGGAGGGAATAATACAGCATCCTGATAATCATGCTGGGAAAGCACCTTTTCCCCCACTTCCTATAATGATTTAATTACTATTATGTTATTTTAAAATTAATATACCACAGGCTTATCAGACAAGCTTTTATACTACTCAAAAATTTAATATATCTTCTCTTCATTTCCCACATTAACAGCCCGCCCCCAGAATCCTCTATTTTAATATTCCGTGACCCCCACTGCTAAAGCCAGAGGACTGGGTCAGGATGAAGCAAGCCCCTTAATTCCACTTCTCCCAGCATCTCCTCCTGTCTAGGTATTCCCTTAATCTTTCTCCAAACTTCGTACTGCTTTCCACTCTTAATGTTACCGTCTCAGTTATGTCTTACAGCCTATTAACTACTGTCCCTGCCTCCAGTCTCCCCTACTCCAAGCCGTCTTCTATTGGTCTAAACTAGTATCAGGGTCATCTTTAAAAACAAACTGTAATAATGTTACTCCCCTGCTTGAGACATGCAAGAAACTGAGACGCGCTTACTTTTTTTTCATTTTTATCTCTGTTCACTACCCCCTCCCCACAATATGTTCCAGACGTGGCAGCCGCCCAAAGCACAATGCTCCTCTCAGGAGTAGTCCTGTCTACCCTGAGTGGAAAAGAGCTTCTTGCATCTTATCATAACATCTTGTATATAATTCTCGCACACCATATTGTAATACCTGTCTGTTCCTCCAACTTGACTACAAGCTCCTAAGGCTGCACTGTCAAATATGGTAGTAAATAACAACACATGTGGCTATTTTACAAATTATATAATATTAAAAGTTCAGTTCCTCAGACACAACAGCCATGTTCCATATGTGTAACAGCCACCTGTACCTACTGGCTACCGTATTGGACAGTGCAGATATAGAACATTCTATCTTTGCAGAAAGTTCTATTGGGTAGCACTGGAAGCAGGGATCTATCCAGCATGGTGCTGCTGGTGGCCCTCCAGCAAGTGCTCAATAAGTGTTAGAATTAATGAATGCATGGATGGAAAAAAAAGTAAAAGGCAAGTTGAGAAATTAATGTTTGAAATGTCCACCTCTATCAACTCCTGAAGGCCATTCAGATCTTCTCTCCCACCCCACCCCCCAAAGCCAGTGGTTCCAACTGCTCCTGAGGCACAGCCTTTTTAGGGAAGGTGCCCGAATGCTGGACTTAGGTACACCTCTTGCTAGGGTCCGAAGTCCACAGCATCTTTGTCCCTAGACCTACCTTCCTCACATAAGGATGTCGGGTCAAATTTTAGGTCTCTTCAGAAGACAAGGTTTCTGTAGTCCTTGACTGAGAGATTCATACATACGAATAGAGAGCAGACTGGAATCTTCAGTTGATTGTAGCATTTTAAATTACCCCACAGTTTCAAGTACTTTGTCTCCTTTCCTGTTGGCTCTGCATGTATGTTTAGTGGGCATGTAAGCACTCACTATGCAAAACTAAATGATTTCTAAATTTTCTTAAAATTAAAAATTATGAAAATTCTAATCCAGGAGGAAAGCACTCCCACCTATCAAGGTGAGCAGTACAGTGGCTCCTCATGCCAGTACTTTCTTGCTAATTACTTTCTTCACTGTTTTATAACATGCATACCCCTGTTTTTATTTCTGCTATTCCTCTTTTCCATCCTTCTTTTGAGTAGAGAATAGCTGAGTAGAATGAGAATGCTTTTATGGGCTAAGGTTAAATGGGTCACAGAAACCTTTAGGAATTTAATTATCAAAGTGATAACACATAACTTCATTTAGTTGCTTAGTTGAAAAGACATTTGAACATATTACACCTACTCAAAAAGTAGCTTTCCAGTGTACAACTACATCACATTAGGAAGCCACATGACACTTAGAATATATTCTCTTTACTACCATCAGAGTTGGAGTCTGCTTCAGATGCTAGCAATCAACAGCAGTGTTATAATTTCAGACTCAATGTCTCCTGGTTACTTTTAGGCAACTTTCAAGTATAGAGGTCTCTTATAACATACAGACAAAAGGACATATTATATCTGCATTTTACTGAATGGCACAACTGCCTCCCTAGATTCACACAATGGCAGTGACTTTCTAACTTTGAACTGGAAACTCAAACCAACTTGGAGGATTAAAATATTTTTAGATGAGCAGAACACTTTAGTTTAGGAACACTTGCTAATCTTTCAACAGAAACACTGATATTCATAAACATACACATACATACATAAGGGGAACCCCCCAAAACCTGAATTATCTTTTGGAGGACAGGCCCCTTGTAGTACAGACTTGCCCCACTAGGTGAGAGTTGTAGGAACCCATCTGTATCAGTGGACCAGCTGGCATTTGTTGTGAGAGGCTGCACTCGGCTTCAGTGAATGTTTTTTGAAGACTCACGCATTTGCCCATTTCACAATGGGTGATTAACGAGCACACCTGCCCACACTGAGCTGAGTATTCAGCAGCTTTTTGACCAAAACTGGATGAGCTCCCATGGCCCGCCCTCTCTACAAGCACCCAGTCTCGCCAAATGAGGAAAGTCCTCAAGGGGAAAGATTTTGCCGATGTGGAAGAGGTGAAACAAACAACTGCAGAAGCACTAAAAGGCATCAAAACTGACGATTTGAAAAACTGTTTTGAGCAGAGGAAAAACATCCTGATAGGTGTACTGCATCAAATGGAGAATACCTTGAATGTGACTGAAATTTAAACATGTCAGAATAAATACACAATTTTTTATAAACAAATGCCAGGGCTCTTTGGCCCCCCTCACATATATATATACTCAAACATATATAAGATAAAATACATTTCTGTAAGATAAAATTTTATAAACCATTATTTAAGATCAAATTATTCTGAAAATATTCAGAAAATGCTTAAGTTGTGGGAGCCTCAAAGATGGTAATTTGGCATTAACATCAGAAGGAAAACACCTCAGAACTGTAAGCCGTCAGCCAGATTTATGTTCAGAGCTGTGCTGACCACAGGGCGAGAACGCCAGGTCACCTCCGCAGCGTCACCTCCGCAGCGAGCCTCGCTTCGGCGCACGAGTAAACACGCGTCCTCCGCGCCCGCTGCCATCAAGACATTAGCAGCGCGCTGCGGCGGACTCCCCTGAGAGCGTTGCCGAGAAACGGACGTGTGGCACAGGCTTTTATCGCTACAGTCTGCAAAAGGCAAGGCCCCTGTTTAGATATCCTTGTAATAAATGACATTATTAGGTAGTTCTTCTATTTAAATGACATAAGGATTTAGTGTATCAGCAGCTTGTAATAAACAAGCCCTTTCAGTCTGATTCCTCTCTCTACGCAGAAGTACTTTTCTGTTTATAATACAAGTGGTAATAGCAGGCCATATGGTTGTGACCTTTAGCTGAAAGAAATGACATTTAAACAGAAAAACAGCATTAGGGTATTCAAGGATTTGAACTATAACCTAAATATACAGTGCACATTAAGAAGTTATTAGTGTTAACTCTACAAAGTGATCATTTTTTAAACTGAATTTATTACCGTGACACTGGTTAATACAATTATAGGTTTCAGGTGCACAGGTCCACAGCACCTCATCTGTGCATTGTATCGTGTGTTCGCCACCCAAAGTCAAGTTTCTTTCCATCACCACTTATCCCCCAGGGGCCGTTTTCCAATGCTGTTGAATTAGGAAGATTGTTTTTCAATTTGCTGATAAGTTTAATTGAAATATTTTCCAACACACTATAAAACAGTTTTAATACTGGCATATTGTCCCATTTCCAGGTTCTCCTTTTAAGGATACTACCTGTGCATCCTGAGAACATTTCATCAGTTATGTCTGAAATGTAAAATTGTCTCTATTCCCTACCTTCCCACCAATAACAACACTGATGTTACTAACATACTCTACAATTCAAAAAGAAATAATGTAAGAAATAATTACATTCCTTATTCACCCACCGTTGCTCTGTGGTAACAGACTATCACTGGTAAGTAACACTCCATCTTCTGTGCATAACTCTGGAATCTATGGTATCAAGAATCATAAAGCTTTAAGTGGCCTGATATTTTGATAGGCCAATAATAAAAGTAAAAATATACACTCTTTCTGATGACTGTAGATTCATTTCCTTTACCAATAGCAAAAGAGTGCTATGATAAAACTACAGGAATATACTGAAATCTTCATAGTCATATTTCTATTAATATGTCCATTTTCAATATGGTTGAGAAACTGAAATTCAATAGTATTTTAATTTTGGAAGATTTAAAAACTGATTATTCATTTTGCAATGAACAACCTCTGAAAAGCAGAAGTTTACAGTTAAAGGAGGAGTTTACCAACTACAAGTAATAACTCTGACCAGCACTAACCTGCCAACCAATAAAGGATCACAAGAACAAAATACTGGTGTAGTGGTAAAGAATGTCCAAAGCACACATGCATTTCTACTGAAACGTAGAAAACTCTTATCACTGTGCAACGTCATTAGCAGGCACAGCGTGCTGCAAGGGCAGCTTAGCCCTCATCATAACAAACCCAAGATAGCATTTCTGGAGAACCACACCTTCCTTCAAAATAAGAGCAAGGTAGGTCCAGAGTTCCTCAGTAAAAGGATTCCTTTTAAAAGATTTAGTTTAGAGTATTCTAAACTATGATTCCTTTAAAAGATTTAGTTTAGAGTATTCTAAACTGATATGTTAATTCAAAGCCCAGTGAATTTTCAGCCAGCTTAATAAAAATGGTTGAAAAATACCATTCAGTCCAAATAGAAGTCACTTGGGGGGAAGAAACAGTACTGGGCACTCTGCTGTCCTGGTAGAAAGTAATAGGGAACTTGTAGTCAGGTAGCCCTACCATGGAAGTAGCTAAGCTTTCAAGTCTTCTATGAAGGCTACAATAACCCCAAATTGGCCGGTTCAGCAGCAGCCTACAGAGTGTTGTAAGCTATAGGCACATCTATCTTACTGAAAAATAGTGACAAAATGCACTTATTTCAGAGCAAGTTTTCAGTAGAAACTAATAGAGGAAACTGAGTAAAAGCAGAATAGAAACTATTCTATTCTGTAATGTATTCTATTCTGTAATAGAATATTCTATTCTGTAATTCTATTCTGTAATAGAATATTCTATTCTGTAATTCTATTCTGTAATAGAATACATGGTCAGACCCTATCCATATATACACATTTGTCTACCCTTCCAGTATTTTTTATATCTACTACATGCCGAATCAAAGTTTGGGTGTTGCCACTAGGTGCCAGATCAAAGTTTGGGTGCTGGGAAATCAGCTATGATCAAAACCAATCCCTGCCATCTGTTCCAGAGCATGGGTCAGCAAAATTTTTCTGTAAAGATCCAGATAGTAAATAGCACAAATTTGCAAGCCATGTAGTCTCTGTTACAACTACTCAACCTCTGCTGTTTTAGTGAAAGCAGCCACAGACAACATGTAAATAATGAGCATGCCCGTGCTCAATAAAATTACGAGAACAGGCGGCAGGCGGGATGACCAGGTAGGGTCTGACGGGCCACCCTAAGGCGTGTGGCTGTTGTTATGACTGAGATGGGGAGTCACTGGGGTCTTACCGCAGAACAATGACACTATCACGTTTAAAAGGCATCCGCACAAAATGGGTTATTTCAGCTACTATGTGGAGGGGCAGGAAAGCAAGAAGATGAGAAAGGTATATGTAAGCAGCGAGAGCAGTTCAGAAGTTACTGCAAGGAAACTAGGGGGATAAATGTGCCCGCACCAGGATGGCAGCAGTAAGGGTGACGAAGAAGCGGTCGGATTCTGATTACGCTTAGAGGATAGAGTTAGGATTCCTAATGAAAGGGACGTGGGTGAAAGAAGAGTCACCCATGACTCCCAAGGTTTACGACCTGAGCAGAAGAAAGGGACAGGCTTTACTGTGATGGGGGAGTGTGTGGCAGGGGCCAGGTTGGGATGCAAATCAGTTTAGTTTTGGACATGTTAAGTCTGAGGGGACCTTTATATACTAAGATGGACATATTAGGCAGATTTTAGATAAACACTTCTGGAGTTCAGGAAATAAGTTGTTGATATAAACTTGGGAATTAAGTTAGTATTTAAAACCATGAGATAGGGTGAGGTCATCTAAAGTGTGAGTGTATATAAACAAGGGAAGGAGTTTAAAATACGAACCTTTAGTTACTCTAATGTTTGGAAGAACCAACAAAAGAAAATCAGAAGCAAAAAGATAGGAAGAACCTGGAGACAGTGGTGTCCCTAAAACTAGGGACACCAGGTTTTGAGAACAACTCTTCCAAACATTAACTATTGGTCAAGTGAAATGAGGACTCGGTTGACCATGGGACTGACAACAGAAGTCGCTGAGGACCCTTGACAAGAACTGCTGCAGGACGTGCAGGGACCAAGCCTCACTGTGCCAAGTCCTAGAGAGAGGACGAAGTTCGGAGTGCAGTGAGTGAGTGTGCACAGCTCTTCCCTGCGGGCAGACGTGGTAGCGGAGGAGTATGGTGGTTCAGATGCAAATTCTTGCAGTGTGTGTGTCTGCTGACAAGGACTTACTGCATATTTCAGAATACCCAGCTGTACCACAGTTGCGCTATGGATTAAGTCACAGCCCTGGACTCTCACATAATGTTATCCTTAGAAGGATAAGTATTTATCTTCGCCTCTTCATTAGCTTCCTAACACAATTTTACTACATTTCCCGAGTCCTGGCCCAAATCCCCTACATTAAATAGGCTTTTACTTCACCTACTGTACAAATGGATAGGAAAATGCCAGTTCATTTTTATGTGTTTCATATTTGCTTAATGTTTCTACTGCCAGCTACATATTTTTGGCAAATTAGAGGGTTCTAGCAGTGAGCTTGTGGAATCGCTATCATATGGGGAGGCAAGTAATTCAAGATGTCTGTGCTGAATATAATTTGTTTCTTTCAAGAATCACAAATTAAGCTTATGTTCTAGTAGCCAATGCTCAGTCCATAACCCAAGGAAAGAACTACTAGCCTAAAATATCAAAATAAAATAAGCAAAACCCACTGCAACAAACCTTGATAGGGTCTGCTTAGTTTCCAAATGCTTAATGTAAAAAATAAATCATAGTTGCTAAGTGTGGCTTGCCACACAGACTTTTAGAACTCTGGAGTGAATAAAATGGTTCCACTTCACTTAACCAATGATCCGTTTATATTTTTATATGCCAGCTTAGGAACAATGGTCTTTCTTTCATATGCTAAACTCTGTATTCTAGGTTCCAAACGACAGTGTTGTGTTTTGCTTTCTGAAGCACATACTTAGAGAATAATATTTTTTGCCTGGAATTCAAAACACACTTACTATTCATCATCATTACTGTGCAGTTCAATCAAGATCTGAATAGCAATGTCTTCTTCTTATAGACAATAATAATTTTTCTAAGAGGATGCGTGGGTAAGGAGAAGAAACCGACTGCATAAAATACAGCACCAGTGTGCTTTTGAGAGAGCTGGAAAAGGGAACCCTCTAAAGGGGCAGACCCTGAAAACAGTTTGCTCTCGCTTTAGAGTGCCCCAAACTTGGATGGGTTTTTGTTATAAATCATCTTGAATAATGGAACACATTTACCACAGTGGTTCTGTAATAGCCACACAATTCTCACAGTCTGAAACATCTAGCCTAGAGAAACCAGAGGGGATGAGAAAACCTTCAGAACTCACTGGCTTCTCTTTAAGGACCAACACTGCCCCTGCCCAGAAATAGATCCCTTTCTTCTTGAAAATAGTAAAGACAAATGCATTTTAAGGGAAGTGTAATTGGATGAGATGGGAGTAGAAACAATTACAGATAAGTAGAAGATATTATGGGAGGAGAAGCTGTAGCATGTTAAGGAGTACAAATTCTGGGTGGAGCCAGGCTAACTGTATTTGAATTCCAAGTGTTTCTCTCATTAACTGTGTGACACTGGGCAATTTATTTAACCTCCCTGTTTTTAGTTTTTTACATCTGTCAAATACTACTCCTACCTATCTCATTGGGTCGCTGTTGTGATAATTAAGTAAATTAACTCCTGTAAAGAGTTTCAACAGTGTCTGACACAGGGCACATACATACGTGTTGGCCAATATTACCACAATTATGTTTGCACACTTATGAACACGCAAACCAAAGCGAATGGAATACATTGGAACAAAATGGGAGTGTCCTCTAATTTATCCATTCATTACACATAATAAAAATTCAATGCATGTTTTCCTTAAGTAGGATATTTTTTAAAAAGATCTACATTTTACAGCCCTCTGGTTGTCTTTTCTGATTACTTAGCAGAAATTTTATCTAAATCCTTTTGTCCTGATATTCCTCCTCTAATAACTCAAAAAGAAAACCACCCCCACCACCATAGTGTGGGTGTTCTGTGTGAGTACCCAGATCCTGGATGCTATCGTTTATATGTTTTACTGATTTGTCTGTAAAATACCCTTATTTTGCCATGTATAATGCTAACATTTTACCCAAATTTTTTAGGGAAACATAAGGCTGCACATTACACATGGGTATAATGACTACTTACCAGGGAAAAATAACCCTGTGTGTAATGCGCAAAAACACTGGTGTGCATTATACACAGGAGCACATTATGCACAGCAAAATACGGTATTTCTCATCTCAGGTATATGCTTGTTGCTAAAACAATTCAGAAGTTACTACAATGCCCTATGAAATGATAACAGTCATATGCAGGTGCAACCATTATGTAAAATTCTGACACTTTTTAAGAATAAAATAAGATAGTGTCCCTGATAATGTCCAAAGAAAAACAGCTTTCCTGATACCGTGCTATCATCTTCAACATTATTATCACCATCAACTAACTATCACTCGTATGTTTAACACTAATGGTAATAAACATCAAAAACATTTGCACGGCTGAACCATAGTCTATTATGGATGGTAAATAAGTGGACTGATTATGTAATAGTCAATTGACCAAACTTACTTACAGAGCAGTCAGAGGCTAGTTATACTTCAAAATAAATTTACAACGATGAAGACTACTTAACTCTTAATTATATGCTTACATTGGGGATAAAGATAGAGGTAAAGTTAGTTAATAAATGTAATGGCTATATTAATAATTTGATAGTGACACAGAAATTTTCAACAAAAGTAGAAAATTACATTACAATTATGAAAGGAAGAAAACTGTACGCTGAGTAAAGTGAAGGCCACCCTCCTCTGCCAAAGCGCTGTCACAGTGGCCATGTGACTGGCGAAAGGAGGCAGCAGGTTACACCTGCTCTTCACTTTCCTGTGATGCTGCTTTTGCTTTCTCTCACTGGATGGGCAAGTTGACTGGGCCACAAGTATATGCAATTTCTCTTCTAAAAATTTAAGTAGGATTTTTAAGAACTAAACTACAGGCTTTATTTGATTTTACTACTGTAGATTTTCCTTTCATAAATTAGTTGGAAATGTGTCTATGCCAGGAATCCACACTGCATTTACTGGGATATCTCCTTTGTCTTCTCCAATCTACCACAATTCTTGTCTCTCCTTGTTTTTCATGACCTTGACATTTTTGCAGAGTATTGGTCAGTTATGTTGCAGAATGACCCTCAATTGCCTGGGTTTGTCGGCTGTTTTCTCATGATTGGACTGAGGTTATACCCTCTTTTGCAAGACTACCACAGAAGTGATATGCCCGAGAGTGCTTCAACTCAGGGGCTACACTATGTTGATCTGTCTTGTTATTGGTGAAGTTAACCTTGATCACTTAGTACAGGTGGTGAATGCCAGGTTTCCCTCAGCAAAGTTACTGTTTTTCCCGTTGTAATACATATCTTGGGAATGATACTTTGAGCCTATGCAAATATACTATTTTCCCTCAAACTTTGGCTCAATATTTTGACATCTGTTGGTGAATCTTGCCTGCAACAATTATTACTGAGATGTTGATATAGGGTTTTAAAAGGAGATAAAATATAAAATATAATGACCAAATAGTTCTTGATACAAACATACTTAAATTCCACTGAATGCAGCACTTTAACTTGTATTCAAAATAGAAATGTCATTTTCTTTTGTTTTCAATTAATGTTAGTAAACTATTAAACCAATGAATAACATAATTGAAATGTTACTTACATAACTATGGCTTTTAAAGAACTCTGATGGACTTCTGGTGAGCATTTTGTCTCCTTCCAAACCAATTACTCTTTTGCAAATATTTGATTTTGGATCACTCGGGCTTTTTGCAATCACAATGTCACCTCTGAGGGAAAAAGTCAAAGACATGACAGTGTTATTATTGAACATAAACATATACATGGCATCGCTATCATACTTTTATAAAGTAACCTAAAGCCACACCCTTTATCCTCTCACAAACTGGCTCCCCCATACACTGACCAGCTTTGAGAACCTTTGTCACTGACTTGTATGCATTAGAATCCAACAATGAGGGGGATGGAAAAACTATTAGAAGATTCCAAAATTTCTGATGATTTCATAAAAATTATCTTCTTTCACTGTATCCACTATGTGTTACTTCTGTATCCAAATGTTTAGAAACAAAACTATGGGAAAACAGTTCCATGTAAATACCACCCAATCCCCTAAGTTAACGTCACTGCCCAGGCAGGAGCACTGATGGGCTCCAGAGCACGCAGAAAGACAGGAACGTGATCTGTGTTTCCCTAGAGCTCAAAGTATCGAGGAATTACAGCACGTAAATTATATAACCCAGACAATTTACTGTAGAGTAAAACAGACATATCTGAGTAAAAATATCAGAAGACACAGCCAAATAAAATGCTAAAAGCTGCCCCAACATATACTCAAACAAAAATTGGCATGATTCATGGAAGAAGTAACAATCTACATGTATTAAAAATAAGACAGACCTTCAAAGTGGAAAGGAAGACGGAGACAAAAAATGTAGGAGTAATGCCTCAACAATAACAAGATGCTCTTTCTGCTAAAATGAACAATAACTGAATTTTTGACTAACACACACACTTGAAAGGATTTAATATATTTAGTTATTACCTATACCTAGATCCAGAAATAATTTGATGTTACTATACGGTTTTGCAAATAAGGGTCAATATCTTATTCATCTTAACATTCTCTCTAGTGTACAGCACATTTTATAAATTAGGTGTTCATTAACTATTTGTTGAGAGAATAAATAGCACTGACACTATCACTGTCCCAAGTAAAGGTGTTCTGAGCATTTGACTGAAAAGCGATCCGTGTGCCAGACATGCAGACTTCCACTTTGCCTAAAACGGACGGCTACTCTGGCTTTAGAAATAGGCAACAAGCAAGAGTGTCTGAAATCTTAGAGCTCTGCGCTACAGATAAAGGAGAAAGAATACTCAGGACAGTAATATTTTTAAAAAAGAGTGGTTACCAACTGACTGCCTTGGTTTTAAAAGTTACTTAGGTATGTCTCAAAAATGCCAAATTTTGAGCTGTTTTTCAATCTAACAGAGCCCTGAATGAATAGAATACAAAATGAAACCCTTTAAGAATCCTCATTAATTGTCTGAATGTAGCAATTTGTACAATATTACTCATCTGAATGCAAGGAGTATCTATCAAAAAAAAAAAAAAGAGAGAGAGATACAATGTTGAGCTATTCATTCAAAAACCATTTAGCCACAAGGCCAGCTCCTTGTTAAGGAGGCTCAAGGACTGGAGGCTATCGGCACGGAAAGCAAACACTTGTCTTCCTGCTACAGTGAGGCTGGGTTTCCAATTAATCTAAAGACCTTATTATGATACTTTGATATAAGTAAAAAGAAGCTAGAACACAACCTCTGATGCAACTTTTATTTTAAAACCCCATATAAATATTGAGTAGGTATCTTGAAGTTGCTGTGGGTGAAAGATCTGAAGAAGGATTACCTAGGCACCACGCTGCATCACAGAGCTTGACCAAGATGTAGTTTCTTTGTACAGAATCTAAACTGGTAAGATCAGTATATACAAAAAACACACTATAGAAAAGGTCAGTGAGGAAAGCAGAGTGTCTAAACCTAATTTTGCCATAAGCTAAATACCAGCTAGATTTAGTCAAATTTCTAGCTACTGGAAAGGAAATCTGGTATAAATTTATTTTTTTCAGAATTATGAAAAACCAATGGACCCCAAATTTTAGGGAATCAGAGAGGCGTCCTTTAGAAAATACATAAAAATTTTAATGCATGACATGCATTCAGAAAGAATAATACTCATGGAGTTAACTAGAATAAATAGTATTAGAGAATTGGAAACACCATTTAAAATAGGATTTAAAAAATATTTAGTGGCAAACCCTATTTGCCAGGAGTTGTTCAACTTGATCGGTCAGAAGATGGACAGCAGAGAAGACTCCTCGCCCCACTGTATACAGTGCTGCAGCATAAAGAGCACCAAGTACTCACCACAGGCTACAGAGAATAAGACAGTCGTCAACCGAAACAGGATTATTTCACACATTTAGAAACCAAATCAATGATTTGGATATGTAAAGTAGTTCCTAACTGTCTGGTTCTTGACTCAAAAACATTCTAGCCACCCAACCCCCAATGCAAAAAAAGAGTAAAGTAGGCTCGACTGTACATAAAAAAGCACCCGCTATCTACGTTAGACAATGATACAAAGGACATAATCACTAGAGAAACTCTGCATGCTGGAGGAACTAATAACATTTTCTCAAAGTGAGAGAGAACTTTATCTAGCTTGTCACTCTTCTGAATTTATAAAAGAGTTCTTAGATAAAGTTAAGGAACTGCAGAAAAGATACAGTGAAATAAACTAAAACTATGTGTGTGTTTTCACCATAAACGTAACGTATCTATGACTAATATACCTTTGGATACCATGAAAATGTCGACTAAGATTTTCTGCAAAGACAATATCTGAATTTTGAATTGTAGGCTCCATTGATGGTCCAGAACACTGAAAAGAGATAATTTTGTAATTTAAGTGGAAAACCTTTTTAAATATAACATAAATCATCTGTGCAGGCTTAAAAGAGAGAAATCAAGCAAACGTTCTCCCAGCTTATATGACTCATCATAAATTGGCAGCTCCCAGATAAGTTCAACTCTGCAGAGTGGCCACCAAGTTGGGAAACACGGGCAAATATGTTAAAAATGGTCTATTGATACTACATTATAATATGCGAATAAAATAACATTACTTATGTTTGCAAATTTTGGCCATCCTGTAGAAAGTAAGCTCTTGAGGCCAGGGACCTTGTCTCTCATGTTGCCAGCTTTATAACCAAGGTGAAGAACAGTGCTTGGTATAAAGCTGATCTCAAAACACATGCTGAATGAATACAGGAATGTTTTATTTATTTTACTACTATTGTCAAATATTGAGTGCCCATGATGGTGATTTATTAGATGGTTTCATATTATTCTCAATGAGCTGATGCATTTCCTTCTCTTTTAAGAAAACAGCTTACTCATTGATGGGGCTGTAACATACTTTATACTGAAAAATACTGGCATAATAAGATGTACTTTAAGACTTCACACTAGTATGCCTTAAAAAATAATCTCCATATATACCTCAAAACTATAACAAATGATCACTGTTACCTTAAAAAGTCTAAATACAACAGTCTGTATTACTCCACTTCCATGTAAATAGTTTTTACTCAAGTCTTCCTATCCAGGCAGAAAATAAGAACACAATGAAAGTTTATGTTTAATACCTCTGTAGCCCATTGGGAATTTATAAAAGCAAAGAGGGGAGCTGCAGTTAAATACATTTATTTGCATTACTCCAGCTCAACTTGAGGTTGTATGACTGAATCTTTTAGGGTAAACCTGGTAACAGCAACATCAACAAAAAAAAAACACTGACTTGACATTCAATCAATGATTTCATTTATATGACAAAAGGTTAGTATGGTCATGGTTGACAGATTCATAATGCAGTATTTAAAAAAATCATTTGTGGGGAGCATCCTTAACACTTTAATACTGACGTGAGGGAGAATAATCATTTGTTTTAATGACAGTTAAAGGCAATGGTTAAGAGTAGGTATTTTGAAATCTGAAGAAATCTGTGTTAAAATTCCCAGTCTACTTACTAACTGTGGGATCTAGAGCAAGTTATTTAAGCTTTCTGAACTTCAGTCTCATCATATGTATAGTGGATTTCTAATAAGTTTCTCATAGAGTGTAAAAATTAAATGTGTTAATAAGTATGAAACATTGAATATATCCTGGGACATTTTAGCATTAAATATATGGTAAAAACTATTATTCTTAGAGTATTAATAGGGTCTTTTGTGCTTTGTCAGAAACAGAATACAAATACAGTCTCTTACATCTAAAATTTACAATGACATTATGTTTTAAGTCAAACTTTATTCATTAAATCAATAACTTCAATTATAATAAAGAAGGAAACTCATTTTCCTTCAATTTAAAAAAAAGTATACATTTAAAATGATTATTTTCTTGAATGTAAAAACTTACCATGACAACACCACCAACGTATTCAAAAGCACAATGCGCTATACAGCCATACTGGATAGTATAGGCAACCAGTCGAAAGGTTTTTCCCAGAATACCACGGAGCATAGTTCTACGTAGACTCTGTCACCATTGGCCTGATGGTAAATTTTAAAAAGTTTCATGAACACTACTATTTTTAAACACTTGAGAAATAGCTCTATTGTAAAATATTTTATAATCACCCAGAATGTGTTAAATGTACAGTTTGATGCAGAAAAGCAACAGCTTATTTTCATTTCTGCTAAAGATACTTTAAATGACAAATCACAGTCACTTAGTATTTTGATGCACTGAAAAAAAATTATATCCGTCTATCACTGGGTTTATATATGAAGTAGATAACTAGTAGGCTCTGAACTCGTCTGTCCCTGTCATGTCCTACGAAAGGCAGAACTAATAGTAGTTTTTTGTACTGTTCCCTGCTATACCACAGCAGTTCTTGTCATATGGTAGGATACAAAGGAGAAAGCACTAGAACAGGTATGTGGATATTCAAGTATTAAATTGGTTCTTTTATTAATTTGTGTGATTGACAATTAATCACTTCTCTGGGCCTTCATAAAATGGAAATATCTCACAGAATGAATCTGAGAATCAATTCAATAACATTCACACATGTGCTTTGTAAATTATAGAGTTACATTCAGTTTTCTAACTTTCTAGCATAAAGTTAGAAAACACTATTTGGGATGTAGGTGATAATGGCTTCTTTCAATACACATAAAAAATCCTCAAACACCAACCAAAGTAACAGCAATCACAATAACAGCAAATACTTAAATAGTAGTTCTTGCTATGTGCTGGCACTGTTCTAATTACATCAACACGTTTAATTCTTACAATAATCCTATGGTAACTTATGTATCTTATTTATAGATAAAGAAACTGAGGGAGAGGTTAAGGAACTATTCAAAATCACACAATTCACAGGCAACAGTCAGAACTCAAAATGAGGTAACTGGACTCTAAAATCCACATAAAATAAATGTGTTGGAAACTATAAAACAGCCATGGGAAAGAGAGATTGGACTGATGTTAAAGCTAGCTAAAAAGATCAAGCAGCGTGAAACTAGAAACTAGACATTTCTCCATCCTTAACCATTTCTAGGATAGTTTCTAGAATAGTGCTTGATTTAGATCTATCCTTTTGATGATGGCGAAGTGATTTCAGAATACCCTAAGCCACAAAGCAAACATCCATAGGATTGTTCAGGTCTGGAATACCTTTTATTTATTTATGTTTTAAGATCTCATTTATTTATTTTTAGAGAGGGGCACGGAGGAAGAAAGAGAGAGAGCAACATCAGTGTGCAAGAGAAGCATGGACTGGTTGCCTCTAGCGCTGCCCCCAACCAAGGACCTGGCCTGCAGCCCAGGCATGTTCCCTGACCAGGAAGTGAACCAGCGACCTTTAGGTTTGTGGGACAATGCCTAACCCACTGAGCCACACCAGTCAGGGCTATAATTCCTTTAAAAGAGGATAAAGTATTTTGTCTCAGAAATAGGGAAAAAATGCAATGTCAATGTTAATTGAGAAAACTAGTTTATAGAAATTCATTCATTTTAGATTATAAGCAGCCAAACTGATTAATATAATTTTTTTCTTTTAACGAGAGGAAAAATTAGTCACTCTATTAGCATTTAAAGGAATGTTCACGTTAAGAAAAGGCGACGAGAGGGAAGTAGATGTGAAGCAGAAGACAAACCCCAGCGTCACAGCTTGGCTGCACACATCTTCGACTGGACAGAAAACAGCAGCAGACTTAGGACATTCCTGAGACTTCCGTGACTTCTCAAATTCAAGAATACCTACGCAAAATACAGTTTCTCGTATAATGACATACATAAAGTAACTGAGAGGTGTATGTCCCTTTCAGACCCTGAATGGAAGTTACTGTGACGAGCTAGGAGAGAACAACAAAGACTCATTAAGACACGGATGCTGAGTAACGTACTCTGCTCAACAGCTAAATAATCCACTCACACAGCAGCCTCTCTATCAGAGCAATTCAGAATCCTGCCATTTCACAATCACCTCCAAGGCTGCTCATGAACTGTGCAAACCTATAATGTTAAATCTACTGTAAGACTTGTGCAGAGGGTATTTTTTTATTTTCTAGAACTGCAAATTCAAGGAGCTCTGATCCCCATAATCTATGAAGATTTTACAATATTTAAACCTATTTATTTTGAGTCATTGCCAGAGGAAATAATTGCCATCACTTCAAGGTTTAGAGCAGTAAACAGTGTTTTAAATGTGACTGCAGCATCAAAATAACCTGAGAACTGAATTCAAAATCCAAATTCCCAGGCTCCCATTGGAGAGCTAAAGAATGACAATTTGTGGGAGCAAGGCTGCAGAATCTGCAGCTGTAATAAGCTCCTAGAAAGGAAAGGCAGTAAAACACTCTGTGCTTCTATTTGAGACCACTGAGATATATTAAACACCTATAGAAATTTGACAAAATTTAACCATTATTTTAAACTGAATGTTAACTTTAAGATAATTCTATAAATTGTCATTAAAATTTATAATGCTAATATTTCAGTAATTTTAAAAATTCAGTGTTATTTTCTGAAGTTAATTTTTTACATATAACCAAAACCAAAACACATTTTTATGTTTAGAAAGCATGAACAGTCACTACTTTTAATGTAATCAAGTACCAGCCTCCAAACAGTGAAATACCAAAACCATCTCATTCATCCACTAATAATGTCCCAAAGGCTATATAGTCCACGTGTTTCAGGACAATATACAAGTTGTATGAGCAACAGTTAAAAGATATGCACTAAAACGGAAGAAGTACCATTTAGCACTCTCACTGACTAGCTGTCAAGGTGCCAGTCTGCAGTTCATGAATGGCTCTCAGTATGACACTAGGTCTCATACAGTACCAGAGGACAAAAAAGAGTGTATCATCTCTAAATCAAGAATACCTATAATTCACACCCTGCTATTTTGTTACACCTGACTTACTCCTTTCTTAAAATAAAATTTTTTCTTCTAAGTTCTCTTACCCTTTATCTCTTTCTCTTATCCCTAAAAATACCTCCCTCAACTCTAGACATCGTCATGAGGCACTTATGTACTGTATTTTGCCTTGTATAATGTGTACCTTTTTTGCCCAAATTTTTGAGGGAGAAATAGGATGTGCACTATACACAGGTAATACTAATTCTGTTTCTATATATTGTAAACTGAAAGATTTTTTTTCCTGGAAGTTTCGGCCAAAAACATGGGTGCACATTATACATGGCAAAATATGGTAACAGATTAAGTTAATATTTGTATAGTTTTTAAAGATAAGCAAAATTTCTTATGTTATCAATAAGGTATTAAAGTCAAGTAACCTATATTTATCTGAAAAGAATATATATCATTGAGAAGACTTTATGTTTATAATGAATTTAATTAAGATGAATTCATTTGGGACTTTCCAAATGAAATAACCAACTCTAATCAAATAAGAATTAATGCCCAAGATGGAGACAGAAAAAACACTCTCCAGAGCCATTCAGTAACCAAGTGAATAAAAAGTAGAAAAGTAAACTGTGACCATGTTTAATAAAAGCTTTGAGACAAATTTTGTTTTGAAAGGAAAACTACTTCAAAAAAATAAGTATATAATACTGTTAACTACCTTAAAAAGTTCACCTGAGGAAAAGGCAAAATAATTTGAAACTACACATAAACCAAATATTTTATATTTAAAGCAAAAGTAATTATATTATGAGAATAAAAGAAATATTTTATTTATTGATTTGAGAGAGAGAAACATCGATTTGTTGTCCTACTTACTTATGCATTCATTGGTTACTTCTTGTATACGCCCTGACTGGGGATTGAACACACAGTCTTGGCATATTGGGACAATGCTCTAACCAACTGAGGTACCCGTTCAGGGCCAAGAGAAAGATTTTTGACTACTTATTTCATCAACAGATCTTTTCATTATGATAATAGAATTTTAAGTAAACAGTGTTTCCAACAGCAAAATTACTATTAGAAGACTAAAAAAGTCCTTTATAAATTAATGTAATGCGGTTCACTAAAAATACAAAGTTTTCTCATTAGTTCACTTCAAATGTGACAACAAATGAAGAAACACATTTTGGAATATAATAGTTCGGATCCCACTGAAGAACGACAAGTTTGCCAGTAGGTCTGACCAAAGAGCTCTGTATAAACTTTATTATATTTCATTTGTTGATTTTCCTAATAAAGACTTCACATGAAAAAAATAAAATTAATTCTTTTTCTATATGTAAACAGAGGTTATAAATAAATCAATATATTGTGCATAATGGATGATTATATTTTAGTTATTCTTATAATTTCAAAAAATAATTGTCACCTATATGTAGTTAAGATTTAAGAGTTTTAAAACATGATCAAGGTTTTCTAATTTATTTTTTAAAGACAAAGCTACTAAATAAAAAAAACAGTAAGATAAAAATCAAGTTCTATGAATAAATATTTTAAAAGTAAGTACTCTAGGATCATAACACTGACAACACTAATTATCTTTTCTAGTCTTGGCAGTTTTGTTGCATACTGTTTGGGTGACTGATGGGATAATTTCACTTCATTTTCTCTCCGTTTATTCTGGACCATGGAAGAGAAGAATATTAAAATAATGAACATCTCTAAACAAAGTACTTGATAAAGTTTTTAGTTGAAATAAAATGCTTAAAAAAACAAACCTCAATTAACTAATACATGATTCCAGAGCAAATAACCAAACCCCCATCTTCTAAATAAAGGAAAACTTTGACTAAGAATTTCTGATTTAAAAAAAAATAAGTCTATTCAGATTAATATTATTTTAGGGCTTTTACATATTAAGATCCTACAGTTTCACAAAAAACCCTTTTTGTCAATAGTATAAGCTAGCATTACCATAATTATGAAAAATATGTCTATATTTTATATCATTTAATATTTTACTTACTAAAAAGATTTAAATAGCAGGAATCAAAGTAGTTATAAACAGGTAAAACATATGACAAAGCAAAGTATTCCAATTCCTTACCCCTATAAGTATTTCATTTAATTTACTGATAATTGCTTTATATCCAAAACACTAAAATATTTAATATTTAATCTCAAATATAAACATTCACCAATAGCAAATATGTATCACTCAAATAAAAATATATAAGACATTATTAATCAACTTTTCAAACTGAACATTTAAATAAATTTTAAGTCATACATAGTTTATAGTGTATATGTCTTACATATTTTATAAGTCAAATAGCTAAGGCTCCATATTTTAAATAATTAATAAAAAGGGTTTTCTTTGCCTTGATCACCTGATTTTTGGTTGCTTATAAAATTAATCACAGTTAGGATAGAAATCGCTTTCAGCTTTATGAATGACATCCAAGAGATGGGAAAGGATTAGTTCTCAGTCGCTGCCAGTTACAGCGCCAGGTGGCTTTTTCTGCAGTGAAGGTGTTACCGATAATCCCATTACACTGGTACTAAATCTTGCAGACATCAAAATTATCACCAAGGTTCCTTTTCATCCCATCCTTTCCAAATGACTGGAAGTCGCTTCACCTGAAAGAAGTCAAATCCACATGCAGCTGCTGTTTTAGCAGGCAGCAAACTCCCTGAGAATGCCAGTCGTGATTCAATTTTGCTGTGCTGGTGGCCCCCTATTCCCTGTCCAATAATACATCTGTTAAAAAATCCTACAGCTACAAATCAAGTTTAATCCTACCAGGGACCTCATGTTGGTCTTGTCTTCCAAAAAGGCAGCAGGTTCTGCTGTCTATCTTTGCCAGCGTCTGGGGAATACCCTCTAAATCCCAGCCCTACTTAGAAGAATAAGCTAAGGATCACAAAACATGACCTCGAAAACCCTGATATGACTATATTCTGACCCAGAGGCATTCATTCTAGGTGAAGATTAGAACTTTGCATAATAAGATTACACAGCAAGTGAATGATATCAAGGGACTATCCATATGCAGCCGCCTGGTTTTCTATAGCCAGCCTGTGCTCTGCAATATGCAGTACAGACGAAAAAGAGCTTGGTCTTTCTAGCTGAAATAAAATAGATTCACATAAATTAGTTGGCCATTTCCAGATTCCTAAATCCCCTATTACATCTTTTATTGACAGCTCCTGTGAGGATAGCACAAATGTTATTCCTTTTTATTCTGTGCTTCTATAACAATCATGCTCTGTAATTGAAATGTACATAGATTATGGCTCAAAATTAACATCTTGTTTGCTGTAATCTTGGATTACAATTCACTGTGTACATAATAAAATTAGGAAATCAATGGATGGATTTATCAGCTCCAAGAAACTAGATGTATTGTTTAAAGAACAGCTTAACATTTTGTGCCAACACTTTAAATGCAGAAGTCACAGAGAGAAGTCGATAAAAATTTAAGTGACTAGAAGAGTACAACACGCATCAGCCAATATCTGTATAAATCAGACTACATATGAATAAGCTCAGTTCCCTCAAAATTTAGAAAATGTGAAGAATTCAGAGATGTCATGAGCATAGCATTTTTCTCTCTAAACCATACTTAAGCAAAAAAGTCAATTACATATAAGAAGATCTCTACTTTTCATAAAGTACAGAAATAGTACTTTATACAAGGCACCTTGAGCATTTTATACTTCCAGATACTTGAGTAAATTCAAATCATTTATAATTCAAGGTTTTAGAATTCTTAACTATATGTTTTTGAAGTACTTAGTGAAATAAGTTTTCCTTATATTGGAATATATACAGAACACTGAAAATGCACAGAACCCTAGAGATATTTAGAAAACAATACTTTATGTTCAGCTTTTTTCTTCTAAGTTTAAAGCTATGCCAGCTCTTAGCAAACATATGAAAAGAGACATTAATATCATGGACACAAACACTGATAGAGAATAGTTCTAAGAAGGCAAAGAGGAATTCTCCAGTTTATATTTTTTAAAAAGTACTAAGATTTGACATGCAATTCTTGTAAAACTAAGCTCCTTGGTATACTTAAAATAAGAATTATTGATAAGTTCTATTTGCCCACAGTTGCTAAGAAACATACTGCATCCCTTATATTAGCCATTATCTCTTTATCATCAGAGTATCCACAAGCATAGCTATACAATATCTGCTAAGTACTCAGGAGTCAGTGACGTAATTCTGATTCTGTATATTAAACAGGCAGATGTATGCCAACAGTGTAAGTGGCAGAGCTACAAAATACACTGTGTGTAACTTCAACTACATAGCACATGAATACTCTGATTACCTTGATTAGAATATTACTAGAAAAATAATGAGGGGTGCAAAAACCCACACATTTCTGTTATGACATCTATATGTAATACTTCAGGGCTATACTGTTCAATAAAGTAGCCACTAGCTACGTATGGCTATTGAGCACTTGAAATATGACTAGTCCAAACTAAGAGGTATTGTAAGGATAAAATACACACTTGACTTTGAAGACTTAATACAAAAAGTAAAATATCTTATATTGATTACATGTTGAAAATATAACAATCTAGATATAGTGGGTTAAATAAAAATATATATACACATATATATACACATACATACATATGACTCTCATCTTTCATCTGGACAGAAACTAAAGCAGAGAGTTGTTATGGAAGAACAAACATTCCAGTGTCAAATCTGATAGATAAGTTTACTAAAGAAGGAACAAAAAAACAGTCATTTTAGTTTATTTCATATTTCTAGCTGTAGGGTAGTAATGAAGAAGAAGGGACCAGCCAAATTGCTGACCATCATGTACCAAAAAAGAATAGTGTTTCATACTTACAAAAACGCTTTAGTCCAGTAAGTACTGGCTTTTAGGAAAAGCTCACCTTGGGAGACTTCATAAGACACTGGTAAGGACTATTGAGTTCAAAAGCAGCAACTTCAAAAATATGTCTGGATCGAGCAAGGACCATGAGTTTTTTCTAAGGTGCTATATAAGTATTTATATTCAAATTTTAAAAGTGCATCATAAGTAATTAACTATAGAGATTTGAAGCATTTATTTCAGAATGTTAGCATAATAAAAACATTTAGAAAAGAGTCCATTTTATAAATTATTAGAAAGCTGCTTTTCCATTGGTCTTCTCATTATCCATCAATGTAGGTTTAAAAACATTCATTAACAAAGAGTTTTACAGAAAGAAGGAAAACTGTAAAGAGTTAAAATATAAAATATACCCATAATTTAATTAAAAGAAGTTAATGGCAGATTTAGCATGGCCACAGAAAAACTGATATTATATAATTAAACTACAAGATCTATCTTTGTCAAGCATTGGAATATTCAGTATAAACAATAGTATGTAAAGTATTTAACTCATTTAAAAATTTCTTTTCATAATTATTCCTTTATAATATTTATCTAAAATATTAAGGCTAAAGATGAAATATGAGAATCAATAAATAAAATGGACAATATCTAAGTCAGTCCTTTATAACCTAGCCATGCCACTTTTTCCTACCCTTTTAAAATCATGTGTTTCTTTCCTTTTCTGGTTACAAGTATCACATGTACACACAGACACACAATCACATAAAAACAAAACAATGACAATAAAGAAAACTTTCTAACCATCAATATATGAAAGCAATGATATTCAGTCTAAGTTAATCCCCAGACATCCAAATTCATGAATAAAAATTCATCAGTTTTAAATACACTGAGCCTATTAAGCAAGAACAAAAGCATATGCACAAAAGAGCTTTTAATATATTTCAAAGCCCACAAGAGCCATGGTCTCATTAAAATTATAAATTACACAAACATGGAATGAAGATTCAAACTGCAGTGCAGCTAAGCAGATTACAGAAAACCCCGCGTTCCATATGATAACACACCATGGCCCTCCCAGATGGGGGTTTGGAACAAAAAGGCCATCACCACAGCTAGGGAAAACCTCCTTGTGATCTCTGGTTTCTGTTCAGCAGATGACAGCCAAATAATATGTTGATTATTCTGTTTGTGCTGCTAAGCTTGTAAGATGGAATAAAAGCGATATGATCTATTGTGAACCCGATGTTAATGTGTTGCTCCACTCATAAATAATATACTGAATTTATTTTGAAACTATCTTTTATCTGAATTTTAGTTTTTAAATGCATGAATTAAAATAAAAGCCAAGATAAAATATCATTTAATTTGAAGATTTAAACTAAGAAATGTAGATGACAAGTGAAAAATATCTAAGTGCTTAGCTAAGAGTCAAGTACAACCACCTTACTGTAATTTCAGCACTGTGATCAGAGATGAAACACATTTTTAAATAGGTGATTGCTCTCATTAAGAAATATAAATGTAAAATTACAAAATACAGTAAGTTAATAACATACATTACTGACAAGATAAAAACTAAAATACCAGGAAATATAAAAACACTTTTCTGCACTACAAATATATAATAGCACATAATCAGAACATGTCTCATATATTTCTGAATAACAAAAAGTATCACTGAAGGCCTTATGATAGTTCATAACTTGTACACATACAGATGCTCACAGGAAAACCTACTCCAAAATTACAACCTAATTTTTCCCTCAATTAAATATCCTAAACTTTAACAGAGTAAAATGAGGTAACTGGGACTGTGCCTGTAAATACCTCACCAAATCTTATATTTCACGAATAAAACTTTTTTATGAATACTAATATTATTAAAAACACTGAAAATCATAACATTTGTTTTTCCACCCCAGAAATTCCTCCCTAAATAATCTAGTAGACTCTTCTTAAAGGCAAACGACATCGACAAAGCAGCACATGAAAGCTGCAGTTGAAGCAAACATAGATAAACAAACTGTTTCCTTAAGGGGTGTTCTGTAAAAAGCAGATAATTATGGTCATTAACATAAATGCACCTCATTTTTCTGTCTAAAGATATAGATTCTTGAGTCTAAAAACCAGAGCAAAATTGCCTAACATGAAAATACAGTCTAAAATTGCAAAACTAAAAAGGTAAAACAGTAACACTTTAAGAGAAAAACCCAGAACATCGTTGGAGTAGACAAATATTTCTTAAACAAGAGGAAAACAGCACTAAACGTAAATGATATAATTATCTGTTCATCAGAAGAACTAACTATAAACAGGCTGAAAGGGCAACCATCAGAGTAGGAGAATGGTTTGCAATACCTATTTTCAATTAAGGATTCATATTCCAAATATATAAAGAACATCTACAAATCAAAGAAAAAGTCCAACAGAAAAGTAGGCAAAAGAAATGAACAGGTACTTCAAGAGAATAATAAAATAGGTAATACACGTATGTAAAGGTGCTCAGCTTGATTAATCATCAACTACAAAGTAAAACGATAATGGTTCACTACTTACACACAGCAGAGTCTACAACACAAAACAGGTGGGGAAAAGGATCAGGTGTGGGCAAAGACGTGGAGCAACAAGAACTCTCACATGAAAGTAAACGAGTACAACCATGTTAGCAAATGGCACTGTTGACTAAAGTCGGACATATATATATATATGATCCAGTAATTTTGCTCCAAATATACCCACAAATGAAACATAAATATATTAACCAAGATATGTATTAGAAAGCTTCTAGTAGCATCATATAGAAACCACTCAAATGTCAATTACCAGAATGGATAAAAAAATAGTTGTGAAATAGTCATATAATAAAATGCAGCAATGAAAATGAACAAAGAACAACTACATGCAACAATGTAGGCGAATCTCAAGAAATAAAGTTCAGCAAAGGAAACCAAAAATAGACTTTAAAATTCTCTATATAAAATACAGAAACAAACAAGACAATGCTACTCAAAGTTAAGGTAGAGGTTATTTTAGCACATGGGAGGGAACAGGTGTCTTGTGGGCGCTGATAATGTCTCTTATCTAGGTGCAGTTACATGGGGTTATTTGGCTTCTAAAAAAATTCATTGAGCAATCTGTGTGCATTTTTTGTAAATAGAGCTTTCATTAAAAAGGCAGTTTTACACACAAATACAGAAATATACGGGGGTGGTCAAAATTTTTGTCATAAGAAATTTAGGAACAAAAAACTAAAGGTTCTGATACTACTTATTTGAATAATCACATTTTCATCTCAATAGCTGAGAAAGTTCCTGGACTCTTATAAATGCAGGAGCAATAGCCCTTTACCCTATCACCTTTCCCCATTCCTCAACCTATAATACAGTATTTTCAGATATCTGACTTTTGTGTCAGGAGTAGCTTCTGCTGCTGCTGTTGCTGCTGTTATAACAGCTCCTAAAATAGTCTCAGGATTGAAATTTTGCCCTTACGTGGGAAAAGTAGCACAGAAGAAAAGACAGTATAAAGAATATATGTTTGCCATTTCTCCCCTTGCCCTCAAATTGTGTAAGATTTTATTTGTTAATTATGAAAGCTTATTACCTAATTTAATAGGAATCTCTTGAAAACTTTTCTCTTTCAATGTAGATAAAGAAAATATAATCATTCTTTAATATCAATATCATACCAATAAAATGAAACTTCATGATAATATGATAAACTAATCTATGCCACTCATTGTATCCCACTTAAATATTTTCCCTATTTCTATACTGGAATCAACATAAAATTTACAACGCTGTTTATTTCATGTCAAAAAGATACTTTAAGAAATAAGATTTAAAAATTTATCAAAAGATTATAGAGTTTATTTATACAACAAATATTTATTTAGTACTTACTATCTGCTAAACTCTGGGAGTAAAATAGTAAAACACATTCACATTCACACATTCAAAAAATACTACACAGCAGAAAGAAAGAACTCCTATACTTTGTAACATCATAGATGCAACTGGAGAGCATTATAAGTGAAATAAGCCAGGCGGTGGAAGACAAATACCATATAATCTCACCTATAAGTGGAAACTAATCAACAAAACAAATGGGCAAAACAGAACCAGAGACATGGAAATAAAGAACAAACTGACAGTGGCCAGAATGAAGGGCGCGGGAGTAATGGAGGAAAGAAGAGGAAGGGGCAAGCAAAGGAACAGGAATAGAGGACTCATGGGCATGGACTGGGGTGGGAGGAGGAATTGTCAAGGGGAGAGGGGATTGACTGTGGGAGTAGTCGGGGAACAGGGTAGGGGTGAGCAATGGGGAAAAAGGCAGGGCAACTGTGAATGAACAGCAATAAAAGATTTTAAATATCATTTTTAAAAAAGAATAACCACAGTTCTGACGTTATAAAAAGAAATGAGTACACCAAGTGTAACACAGGAGTAAGTTTCAGCCGTTATCTAAAGTTTACACTGAAAACTAACACTGTCTCTGCCTTTGTCTGTTACCCTCATGTGTAGAGTACCTGGGATTTTAACTTCCCTCAGTTCTCAGCCCTACACTCTATCATTAAACTAACCCTAAATAAAAGTCTTTTGCCAAAACAAATATATAACTAAACAAATAAATAAATAAATAAAACAATCTAAAAGATATACAGTGAAAGTCCCACCTACTGTTTTTCTCACCCATTCACACACAAGATTTAGATTTTGTATACTCTTCCAGATTTTTTCTGTAAATATGCGTATCTCTAAATATATATTTATATTCCCCTCCTTTTCAAACAAAAAGTAGTTTACGATATACTGTTTGAACTCTGCTCTTGTCAAATAACAATGTATGTTTGAAAACTTTCCAAAGCTGCATATAGAGAACATCCTTTCTTTCTTTCTTTTTTTTTTTCAAAATATTTACTTTTTTTTTTTTTTTAAGATTTTAGTTATTTATTTTTTAGAGAGGGAAGGGAGGGAGAAAGAGAGAGAGAGACAGCAATGTGCGGTTGCTGGGGGACATGGCCTGCAACCTAGGCATGTGCCCTGACTGGGAATCGAACCTGCGATGCCTGGTTCACAGCCCGTGCTCAATCCACTGAGCTACACCAGCCAGGGCTCTTTTTTTTTTTTTTTTTTTTTACAGCTGCAGGGTATAGATATGCCACAGATCATTTAACAAGTACCCTATTGATAGACATAAGGGGTGTTTCCAACAGTTTGCTACTACAAAAATAAAAGCTACAATTAAAGCTCCTATATATGTTATATTTAAGTACATAAGTATATCTGTAAAACATTCCCATAATCGGTACTGAGGCAAATGTGTGAACGCATTGTCCTTTTTCTAGAAGTTGCCAATTTATGTGGGTTGTGTCATTTTGCACTTCCACCACGTATGGCTCTCAGATGTATCCTAGATAAAGCCATGCCGCTCTTTGGGCCTCTAAGATATTTTGTTTATAAAGCAAATTCTGAAAGATGTTCTCATTGCATAAATCTACATGAAGCCCTTTGTTTCTTTTTCCCTAAACGCACATGCAAAATTTGTTGATTTATTAAGTTTAAGAGCAAATGAGTTTTTGAATTTAAAAACACCTCTATGATGCAGCAAATCATCATAGTGATGCCTATTGTCCTGGAATAGCAAGTGCATATCTCCCCCAAACCTCCTGCCATCGAGCAACTAATACACTCCCCGCTCCAGTTTCTTCTTTAAACACTTTCAATAGCGTATGGGTGAGCATTCAAATGCATTTCACTTTCAAATGAACATTTTCCTAAAGCACTTAAATGTTTTCATGAAACCAAATCTGTTATTTCTATATTTTCCTTTAAGAAGCTATCATTTCAAAGGTGGTTTAATCTTTATGACTGTCATTTTCAATAGGCAGTCTCACCTAATGCACTGTTTTCATTTAACTGCTCATCCTATCAAATATTTTCTAATTAGAAAACAACCAGAGGGGAGGTGGGAGGAGATACTGGGGGGAAGGGTTTTCAGGAACAACTACAAAAAACACATGGACAAAACCAGGGAGGCGTGGAAACAAGGGAGGGAGGTAGGCTTGGTTGGGGTGGGGAGGAAGTTGGGAGTAAATGCATACAACTGTAATTGAATAACAGTAAAATAATTTTTTTTAAAAAGAAAACCACCGCTCAAGTCCACTGGACTTTCTACATGAACGTATCCTTAAGTAAATCCAGTTTCAATATCACTGTTTCATAAGAAAATAGGTACATGATAATTTTTATTTCCTGAATGAGAATGCATCTGTATATGCAATGCAATCCATATTTCATTTCAATCATTCAGAAATCAGTTGTAAAATAATCTCAGTCCTCTCAAACAAACTGGCTAGCCTGGAGACAGACCCCAAAATAAATTTTAAAAACCTGCCACCCATTCTAGGCTTTTAGCCAGTCAATTGGAAAGAACCATACTTAAGCTTGAACCTAAGCCATGTATAATGTTAGGCAAATGCTGATTTTAATATTAGAGTCAATATAATGCACGGACAACAAAAAGAAAACAGTAAGAATTACCTAACAAAGCTTACAGAAAACAAAACATATCACAAGCACCCCAGAACACAAAAGTTTATCAGTCCAGTACAGCTTAGGAGAACTACACAGCATAATGGTTGCTGAGGAAATCAAATAAATTCTGTGAAATGACTGATGTTTACAAGGTCAACTTTGAGCCACCAAAACAGAATTTAAATTATACTCGGTTTGTCTTATTTAGACAAACACAAGGGTAAATTTTAGATTTTAGAAGCCTTTTAAAAATATATTCCTACCGAACAAATTTTGGCACATTAAGGATAAGGTTCACTCATCTACCAAATTAGCAGATGAGAAATATTCCATTCATTAACAATAGCCCATGAGTGAGGCTACTCAAAGTAAAATTCTCACTCAAAGTTAGAATATACTATGGCTGCCTTTTGAAAGAGGAACTGTAATAAAGTACAATAACATTTGGGGGGCTTTAAATATAACATTCCCTATGCTAAGCCAGTTCTTGGTTAATAGTCAAGAGAATATCTGATAATATCTGAAAACTAGTCAGGCAAACTTTCCACTTGAATGACTGGACACACTCAAGAAAATATCCTGATTTCCCTTTTCACTTTGTTTTCTTTAAGTTGCAACTGCCAAGTGGACAGGTTGGTCTGGTTTCTAGCTCCAGCTTGCTAAATGACCTTGTCCAAGTGACACAATCTCTCTAGCCCTCCTTAGTTTCTCCATCAGTAAAGTTGTCATAGAAAATATGACAGGACAGTGAACAATAAATCTGCTGATAAAGTAAACAAAGTATTACTACGTTAGATCCTGTGTCTATATATTATATCTACATATTTATTTGTCCACCCATCCTCACCCAACCACATTGCTTATTGATTTTAGAGGGGAAGGAAGGGAAGGGAAGGGAGGGGGAGAGAGGAAGAGAAGGAACTGATCGATGTGAGAAACACCGATCAATTGCCTCTTGTGTACTCCCTGACTGGGAATCAAACCCGCAACCTCGGTATGTACCCTGACCGGGGATCTAACAGACAATCTTTTGGTGTATAGGATGACAGTCAACCAATGGCGCCACTGGCCGGGGCTACATCTGTACTATCTATTTGTATACTATTTGTTTAAACTATCACATATCATAGGCCACTTTACCATCTATTTAAGGCCTACAGTAAAAGAAACTATAATCCCTTCAGAATCTTTTCCAATATTTAATGTTACTCTTATAATAAATTCTCATGTATTCACTTAAATTAATTTAAAATACCACTAAAATAAATTCTCTTTAACTTGAAAATATATGACTTTTTCTACATGACACATATTAAAAACACATGAAATGTAAAAGAACACTCATGGCAATGTCATTTATGACAGATAAACTGTAGAAACAACCCAAACATCTACCACCATTACAATAAATGAACTGTCATATTCATTCCAAAGGAATAACATATGGGGTTGGCCAAAAAACTCATTTGTTTTTTCCATAAGATGGCTCTAGAAGCACTTAGTTGTCTTTAACTTCATTCAAAACAACTTTGTTAGACTGTATTGTGACAGCGGTCATACTGGTGTGTATTTAAAAATACTTACTGAAATTGGTGAATTTTTGTGTAGCCATTTCAATAATGAAGATGGAAGAAAATACACAACATTTTCAGCATGTTATGCTTTATTATTTAAAGAAAGGTAAAAAAGAGAGAGATTTGTGCAGAGTTGGAGAAGGTGCCGTGACTGATCAAACATGTCAGAAAGCGGTGTGCGAAGTATCGTGCTGGAGATTTCTCGATGGACGATGCTCCACATTTGGGCGGACCAGCTGAAGTTGACAGTGATCAAATTGAGACAGTAATTGAGAACAATCAATGTTATATCATGTGGGAGATAGCCAATATACTTAAAATATTCAAATCAATAGTTATTAGTGAAAATGAAAATGTGTCTTTTATTTTGTGAAAAAAACCACTCAGACTTTTTAGCCAACCCAACACCAGTAATGAAAATGAATGAAATAAAACTACATGCGACTATCTTTGAAACATAATGCTGAGTAAAGGAAGAAAGAATACATACAATTGCACACAGTGGCTCTCACCAGCTGCCACGCTCTCACCAGCTGCCACGCCCCTGTCCCATGTCACCGGCTACCCAGCCAGCACCCGAGAGCCGCAGCATCGTCCTGGGTAGCACCAGCCCGAGGGAAGCACAGTCAGTCTGCCTCCAAGCTCAGATCGGCGCACAACAGGCACTGAGTTTAGCGTTAAGATCTGGACTTCAGCCCCACCACCTCAGCCGCCTTTCTGTGTCTGTGAGAGCCGCCGCCCCCCGCCGGGAACTCTGACAAAGCTTGGAGACCCTGCTGCTGAGTGGACTGCTAACCATTGGTGCTAAAAGGAACGGCACCTCCATGGAGAGCAAGGCTTCTTCCAGCTGCTGGAAGGCAACACATGCCTGACGGTGCTGCAGTTGGCGCACCATGGGAGCCCCGGTGAGAGCAGGTGCTGTCGCAGGACCTGGCCTGAGAGAAACCCAAGCGCAGCTAGGCCATCACCCTCATTATGTTCAGCACATACAAGCAAACCCTCAAGACCTCTTTGGCAGCCTGAACATAAAAGCCACGTTGTACAGCTCTACTCATGAGTTTTGACTTTCAAGGACACGGCCCCGAAAGAGTACCCAAGAAGCTCCTTCAGCTGGACCTTCAGGCTGCTGCGAGGCCTGGGCCACAAATCACCGGAAATTACCTCCACCCTTCATCATGCAATGGAGTAGGCTATGCAGTGGCGGCAGCAACGGCTGAGTCACCACCATCCCTCCTCAGAAGGGGCTCTGAGCTCTGCTCCTAAATGTGTTCCCAGAGACACACTGTAAGGGCTGTGACAGAGTCAGGTTCAAGGACATGCAGGTAGTGCAAACTAGATAATTTGCCTGGTTTCTCTACTGTTCTCTGACTGCACTGTGATAGGCCCCATCACATAATGCCTTCTATTCCTAGCCTACACCCTTCCCTGAAGAACGCTGTCCCTTTCCAGCCATTTTTCCAGGCTCCCACTCACCCTGAAAGACCACGAACCTGTCACCACGCATCTCGATCCCGCCATGATTACTGGTCCATCTACATCCCTTACAGCTCCTCCCATCCCTGGGCTCCCAGGACACTGAAGACTGCCCTCTCTCACTCTACCTTTTCCAAAAAAAAATTAAAATGTTTGCAAAAAAGAATACATATGATTCCATAAACATTAGAGACAGAAAGTACACACTGCTGAGCAATACACAGTATTATATAAATAATTACCATAAATATCAAGACATCAGTTACTTCTACAGAAAAGGAAGATTATATCAACAGCATCTGAGATACCAGTAATGACTTAGGGAAACATGGATGTCTGCTTTATACTTACTCATTTTACTATGCATTTATGTTTTCGTATGATGTTTATTTTACAACAAAAAAGTTCAAAATGATATATTTTCTGAAATAATATATTTTACAGAGAAGGAAGGAAAGGCTTTTCTTTTTTGCTGATGATTTTATTTTCTTGGTCTACATTTCAAATTTTTATTGCAATATTTTCATAATAAAGAAACAAACAAACCAGCACGTCTGACTCTCCACAACCCTAATTGAGAGTAGATACCCCAGGCTTTCCAAATGGCTATCAAATAAGTACCAGGCTATCAAGGAGTGTGAGATCAGTTACCACGTTAAGCCCTGCTTAGTTCATGTTGTTTCTGTCACTTCTCCTTCTTTCCAAGGAAATGTATGATTACTGTCGAAAGAAAATCTACCTTACATCCAGGCAATAATTTTATTCAGGTTGCACAACATAACCTGAATAATATAAGAATATTTTATTATAAAATATAAAAAATATAACAATATTTTAGATCAAAAGTAGGAAGAGAAACACTTTTAATTTGCACACATTTTAGAACAACTTTGGAGGCACCTGTGCACGCATCCAATGTGAGGGCTCATGACAGGATGGATGGTCACGACACGTGAGTCCAAACCAGTGTCATTCCGTGCAAGTATCCACTGTATACAATGTAATGTCAGGTGACTCATTCAAAATAAATACAATGCCCAATTTAAATTATACCGGAGCTGTTTCAATACTTCCTTTACAAAAACAATAATACAGGGAATTTATTACAAAAAAGATAACACAATAACAACAATTTAAAAACTGACTTAGATTACTAACACATATATCCTCAGACACACAATTTAGGAAATCCTAAAAGATCCATCACCTAGAAGCACCCTTCAGTGTATGTTTGTTATAACTTTTAGATGCCACTAAGCAGGAAGCAGACAATGAAATTTAGAAGCAAGACTATCAGCACTTTCAATGGTATCACTCACCATAACAGAGTTGCTTCGTTGGATACGGGTGTGTGTGTGTGTGTGTGTGTGTGTGAGTGAGAATGCAGCCAAGCATTCCCTTCTTTAGTGGGTCCAGCTAACCAGTTATTTGCCCATCTATTAAGTACCAATTTTCAAAAATGACAGTGTCCAGCAGGGAGCAGCATTAGGGCATTAATAAGACTTAACCTGAACATGAACCAGACAGAAAAAAAAGGCCACTTACCATAGGTCTGTTCTACAATACATTCAATTTTTAGGGTAGCTTCAGGGCTTCCTGAAAAAAGCATCTAAAGCATGTCTCAAAGCATGTATCAGTGATCCATGGTTTCAGCATTCCTAAAACAGAAAATCAAAATTACATTAGGTGAAGGCTTCCCTCAGCCACGTTGAGTTAAATTATTATATAATATGACTAAACATCTCTCAGTTGTAGATACATCTCCCTCTTTGGCAGGTCAATGGGATTTTGAATTTAGATATTCAATGACACTTTAGACAATGATTTTAAAAAACAGAGTATTAAAGTCCTGTATCTATGAAGGAATTTCAAGTAGAAGAAGAGAGTAACTGGGTGACAATGTATCAATCAACCCAGAGAAAACTGTGTTCAAGCACTTAAAGAAGTTGATACCCAGCCACACTTAGTTCTGATGTATCAAATTCCTCTACAAGAATTTACAAGTGATATAGAGGACCTAACATTCATTTCTACATGTCAGCGTGAATATCTGAAGTTAATTTTAAGCATGAAAGGGCAGCAGAGTAGTTTGTAATGCTGACATGTTAAGACATTATTCAGTCAGATGTTCACTGAATATGAAGAATGCTTATGATACTGTTGAAAAACCCTAAGACCAGCTATAATATGACAAAGGCAAAACATATTACGCTCCATACTACTCTAGATATTGAAACCTGCTGCTTATTCCACTATAATAACTCCATGTCAGTTCTTATGACTTAGAAAAAGTTTTATCACCATTTTTATTTTAAATGTTAAAAGTTTGCTCTATATGTTTCCCTGGGACATTTGATAGACACCAAAAACTAATTTTTTGCCATTAAACAGCATATGAAGGTACCAGCACATGAATATTCACCTTAAAATATACAATTATATGTAACATAATATACAATATCACATAACATAATATACAATATTAAATATTAATATTTATTTGAAATTTAATGAATAGTAAAGGTTCCTACTATTTTCTTCTGACAAAATGGCAGGAGAATCTTGAGTGTATGATTTCAAGACTAATAAGTATCAGTAATTTGATGATGCTGAAAGAAACACTCATATATTAATCTTCTGCCCTTTATCACTAAGCTCTTTATGGTATTATTCTTATCATTTGCTCTCCTTAAAGTCTTCCTCTTATCCTGTTTCATGTCTTTGCTATTGTACATTTCACTTTTCTGATACTTATTCACGTCAGCCAATTTAACTTTCCTCTCTTTACTGTTTCAACCCCAACTGTTGCTTTATTCAATCTCCTCTTTATGACACTATCATCTTTTTCCTTTTTATTTTAGCACCCTTAAAAGTGAGACTTTTTTTCTGTAATACATCTGCTTAAATATATTCTTTCACCCCTGTATAGGCACCATGCTTGACCTTAACAATCTCATGTGATTCAGACTCAGCTACAGACACTTAAATTATATTCTTGTTACTTACAAAAATATTTATCTTCTGAGTTATTTACCTACTTGAAGAATTCATTAAATATTTTGGAGTTAATCTTTAAACACCACAAAATCCCAAGGAAATCTAACCTCACAAACTCATTCCAGTCAATTTGAGACAAACACTGTTCTAATACAGAGGTGATTTAGGAACTTACTACATTGGTATGAAAACTGAGTAATAAATATTTTAAAGTCAATAAAATTTTAGTGCTATTTTTTCATTTGCTCATGCACTTGTGTATAACATCCTAGGTAAAAAAGCAAGGACACATTAAATAACCCTCCACCGCTAACACATTATAAAGTCTGACAAAACAAGTGGTTTCCCTGTTTGGTGCTCTTCAATATGAATATTAACTTGAACAGTATATTGTGAAGCCATCTCATAATGAAATGCAAAGACTTAGAGATTTTTAAATATTATAAACAGATTATATCACACATTTATAATATATTTACCTAAAAAGAGACTGTTGAGTGGTGTCCCGCCATTCCCTCAAATTATGTCCACTTAGAACCTAAGAACATGACCTTATTAGGATACAGGGTCTTTGCAGATATAATTAAGATAAGGATTGAGAATGAAAAAGAAAGCCCATTATAGAAAACAGAACAAGTAATTCTGAAGAAATCAGAGGTAAGTAAGGAGAGAATAAAAAGAAAAAAAATTCTATTTAACATCTTCCAAGACATTACATAAGATATTGCAACTATAAAACAAGGGGTATGAAAGAGCAGAATTAAAGAACAAAGAGTAGAGTTTAAAGAAATTTTAAAATAGAACACCTGTCTTACCACCACGTACCTTCATATACAAAAAATACAAAAGTTGGAACAAAAATGAACAAATACAGAGTAACAACCCAAGGAGAGTAATAATCTCTTTTAAAAAGTTGCAGAAAAAGCCCTGGCTGGTATAGCTCAGTGGATTGAGCGCGGGCTGCGAACCAGGCATCGCAGGTTCAATTCCCAGTCAGGGCACATGCCTGGGTTGCAGGCCATGTCTCCCAGCAACCGCACATCAATCAATCAATCAATCTCTCTCTCTCTCTCTCTCTCTCTCTCTCTCTCTCTCTCTCTATCTCTCTCTCTCCCTCCCTCCCTCCCTCCCTTCCCTCTCTAAAAATAAATAAATAAAATCTTAAAAAAAAAAAATAGGAAGCATTTATAAAAAAAAAAAAAAGTTGCAGAAAAAGAGACTGTTCTCTCCCCTCCAAAAAATACACACACACATATACAGGAAAAAAATAATAGAAAAAAAAAACAGGGAATACAGAAAAAAAAGAAGAAAAATATATATCCCCAGCCACATCTTTTCATAGGTTGTCAAACTAGGGCCCATAAGCCAAATCCAGCCAACTCCACTCTAGCAAACCAGGTTTTCCTGGAACCCAGCTGTGCTCCTTCATTCACAGGTTGTTGGTGGCTGCGTCTGTGCTACAACAGCAGAGTGAGGTAGTTGCAACAGGGACTATATGACCTGCAAAGCCTTAAATATCTACTGTTCACAGTCTTCTAGAGAAAAAGTGCCAAATCTTGACATAGAACTATGTTGTCCAATACAGTAGCAACTAGCCCAATGTCGCGTTGAAATTTAAGTAATTAAAATAAAATTTAAACTTCAGTTCCTCAATTATGTCAACCCCATTGCAGGTTCCCAATAGCCAGGTGTACTTAGTGGCTATTGTACTGGACGTACTGGATGGTGTAGATACAGAATATTTCCATTAATACAGAAAGTTCCACTGGACAGGACCTATCTGGAACTGTATTTTAGTTATTGCTTTTTAAAAAGTGCTATAGTGAAAAACAAACAAAAATACCTGAGAAGCAAGAAGATTAAATTCAGAAAAACAGAAATTAACATTAGAAAAGGAAATAATGTATAAAATCTAAGATGCCATTCTACGAAAATACCACTAAAATATTTTTAAATATTTCAAAGCTATGCAAAAAGACATGAAATTGAAAGAAAATCTAAAAATGAGAATCTAAATATCATCATAGATATGGAAAATAATCTAAAATAATTCAATGTACAGAATACAATTAATGCTATCCAATATGAAAATCAAAAAAATTGCTTATCAAGAAATTATAATTCAAAGTAAGGTAGAATTAGTAGACAGAGCAAAAGCCATGAACAAAAAGTTTTACTAAAGTTGGGTAATACATGGTTCCAGTTTAGTTCTGAGCTCCCAGAATACCATAAGACCCTGTAGTAAGCCTCCGCAATATCTGTTACACGCTTTGCCTGCACTGACACAATAGGAATATGAGCCCCAGGTCTCAGAAGAGCCACTGAAAGACTAGCCATAGAGGTACTCATTTCTGTCATAGGGTACATTGCCTACCATGACCACTGCTTCCTGGTGCACCTTAAATAGGTCATTGTACCTGAAGACTTCTCAGAATATCAGACTGTTGGAATCCTTGAAGAAAGATGATCCCATTATGTGGTTACTTGGGTGATATAACATGTTGCTAATGGAACTCTCAGACTGTGATTTTATATAGCTGATTTCATCTTTTTTTGGAGGGGGAACATCTTTATTTTTTTAGATCCTTTATTATTATAGAAAAGTTTGAGAGTTACAGAAAAATTGAGGGTAAGATACAGAAACTTTCCATATACTCCTGACCCTACATATATATAGCTTCCCCCATTATCACTCACCAGAATGGTACTGGGTTGGCCCAAAAGTCCATAAAGGTTTGTTCCGTAAAATAAAAACTTCTCATTTTCACCAATAACTTCATTGATTTTAATATTTTAAGTATGTTGGCTATCTCCCGCATGATATATAACATTGATTGTTCTCAATTAATGTTTCAATTTGATGGCTATCGACTTCAACTGGTCTACCCAACTGTGGAGCATCATGCAGGGAGAAATCTCCAGCACGAAACTTTGCAAACCACTTTTGACATGTTTGATCAGTCATGGCACCTTCCCCATGCACTGCACAAATCTTTTTTTTTTTTTTTTTGGTGTTTCAGTTACATTTTTACCTTTCTTTTTTTCTCCTTATTTAATTAATTCATTTTTATTACTTTATTGTTGCTTAATTATAGTTGTCTGCATTTTCTCCCTACCACTGTCCCCCAGCCCCAGCCAAACCTACCTCCCTCCCTTGCTTCTACCCTCCCCCTTGGTTTTGTCCATGTGTCCTTTAACATTTTTACCTTCCTTGAAATAATAAAGCATAATATGCTGAAAATGTTTCATATTTTCTTCCATCTTCAATATTGAAATGGCTACACAAAAATTCACCAGTTTTAGTAGGTTACTTTTTAAATGTACACTGATATGACAGCCGTCACAATACAATCTAACAAAATTGTTTTGAATGATGTTAAAGACAACTAAGCACTAATAGAGCCATTTATGGAAAAACCAAACAAACTTTTTGGCCAACCTAATACTTTTTTTTTTCCAATACCAAGAACGAACCTAGCCTGAAACATCATAAACACCTAAAATGCACAGTTTACCATAGGGTTTCCTTTTGGTGCTATCATTCTATAGATTTGGACCGAAGTATGATTACATATATCCATCATTATACCATACAGAGTATTTCCACTGCCCTAAAAATCTGTGCTTTGCCTATTCATCTGTCCCCCCACCCACCTCTGGTAACCAGTGATCTTTTTTATTGTCTCTATATTTTGTCTTTTCCAGAATGTCATATAGTTGGAATCAGTATGTAGATTTTACAGATTGGCTTTTTATACTTACTAGTTTGCATTTAAGTCCCCTCCATGCCTTTTGATGGTTTGATAGCTCATTCGTTTCCAGCACTGAAAAAAGTCCATTGTCTGGATGACCACACTTCATTCGTCCATTCACCTACTGAAGGATATTTGGCTGCTTTCAAATTTGGCTGCTATAACCATCCATGGGCAGGTTTTTATGTGGATATGTTTTCAGCTCCTTTGGGTAAACATCAAGGAGCACAACTGCTGGGTCATACAGAAAGAGAATACTTAGTTCTCCAAACTGTCTTCCAAAATGCCTGTACCATTTTGCATTCCTGTCAACAATGCATGTGAGTTCCTGTGACTCCACATCCTAGCCAGCATTTGGTATTGTCAGTGTTCCAAATTTTGGCCATTATCATACGTGTGCACTTGTATCTCAATGTTGTTTTAATTTGCCTTTCCCTGATGGTATATGATGTGGAGTACCTTTTCATAAGCTTACTTGCCATCTGTATCTTCTTTGGTCAGGGGTCTGTTAAGGTTTCTGGCTTATTTTCAAATCAGGTTGTTTTCTTGCTATTAAGAGTTCTTTGTATATTTTGGATAATGGTACTTTATTAAATGTATCTTTTGCAAATATTTTCTCCCAGCCTGTAGCATTTCTTTTCATTCTCTTGACACTGTCTTTCATTGTTTTTCATTTTTACGAAATCCAGTTTATTAATTATTTCTTCTATGCATCATGTCTTTGGTGTTGTGACTAAGAAAAACATCACACAAAGCATCACCATACCCAAGGTTCTCTAGGTTTCCTCTTATCTTCCAGGTCTTTTATAGTATTGCATTTTACATTTAGGTATGTGCTCCACTTTGAGTTAATGTTTGTGAAAGGTATAATAAGGTCTGTGTCCAGATTCTTTTTTTTTTTTTTTTTGGCATGTGTTATAATGTCTAGGTGTTCCAGCACAAATTGTTAAAAAGGCTATCTAGACCACTGTGCTGCCTTTGCATAATAGTTGACTATAGTTGAGTCTATTTCTCTGCTCCCTATTCTGTTCCACCAATATGTCTATTCTTTTGCCCATAGCACACTGTTTTGATTACAATAGCTTTGTAGTAAGTCTTGAAGTGTGGTAGCATTAGTCTTTCAACTTTACTCTTCTCTTTCAATATTGTGTTAGCTATTCTGGGTCTTTTGCCTCTCTGTATAAACCTGAGGATCAGCTTATAAATATCTACAAAGCAACTTGCTGGGATTTTCATTGAAACTGCATTGAATCTATAGATCATGTTGGGAGCAACTGGCATCGTGTCAACATTGAGTCTCCTATCCATGGAAATGGAATGTCTCTGTTTATTTAGTTATTCTTTGATTTTGTTTATCAGAGTTTTATAGTTTTCCTCATATACATTTTGTATTTCTTTTTTAGATTTATGTCTAAGTATTTCATTTTGGGGAATACTAATATAAATTATATTTTTTAAATTTCCAATTCCACTTGTTCATTGTTGGTATATTGGAGCTAATTTCATTTTGACAGGATGGTGAGATAGCTTTATGGAAATGCGTAGGCTGAAATGAGATTTGAATAGTATACAGAAGTTAACTAGTGGCCTTTTGGAAGAATGGGACATGGTGAGTACAGTTGAATAAATGAATGCCAGAGTGCAGAGTAAGGGAATTTATACAGTGCTTACAGAAGCAGGTACAGGGAACTATATGCAGGTCCTTAAGAAATTGTGTTTCTGGCCCTGGCTGGTGTGGCTCAGTAGACTGAGCACCGGCCTGCAAAGCAAAGGGTCACCCGTTCGAGTCTCAGTCAGGGCACATGCCTCAGTTGTGGGCTGGGTCCCCTGTGGGAGGCATGTGCGGGACAACCACACATTGATGTTTCTCTCCCTCTTCCTCTCCCTTCCCCTCGCTCTAAAAAATAATAAAGTATTTTTTAAAAAAGAAGTTGTGTTTCTATATTATATGATGATACTTCTCTTTTGAAAAGATCAGGATGGCCCTTGAACGGATAATGCACTGCAGGACAACCAAAGATGAGGGCTAAATGCCCTGGAATGGATTAGAGAACTAGTAAGAGGTAAACTCCACAGGTCCTGGTGATGGACAGGATATGGTCAAATGCAGCTTGAGAGAGGAATTGAGTGTACTGAATGAAGTTCCACAGCTTAGGAAACAAAGTTCTACAAATTGTCCTATCACTTAATGAGATACAAAACACTAGAGAAAGTTCAGTCTGGGGCACTGTGAGTTTGAGGTTCCACTAAGACTTTTAAGTGACAGATAAAGTATCTGAATTTCTGATTCTGGAGGTCAGAGAAGCAATCTGGACTATAAATGGTAGACACTGACATATAAACTGTAACTGAGGTCCCGGGAGTAGATGAAGGTAAAAAAAATGGAAAGACAAAACGGTCTTAAGGACTCCAAGATTTAATGGCAGAAAGCAAGAGCCTTCCTTTCTTTTATACCCTCTAGCCACTGAAGTATCCCTCCTTTCAAATATTCATCTCTCTCCTGTTCTCCAGGTTCGATTCCTTCTACTTCATTCAGGTCCTTTTACCAACTGTCTAGAGTTGGTCTCCAGTACTTTTATTTTCAGTCTCTCTCAAACAACAAAACTCCACCCTTGAATTTTTGTCATCCCCCTCTACGCACCCCTACCCCACTTCGCAGTAAAGATTTCTAAAATGTAAAATGGCTACTTTTATGGAATATTCAACTGTACTGGCCATTCAATTCTAAATACAATTATATGACTTTTCAGTTTACTACTCTATCAAATCTGCCCTTAGCAAAGCAAAAATAAACCCATTATTACTAAATCAAATAACCACTTTCCAATTCTTATTTTGTTTTCTGTTCCTCTGTCCAGCTTTTAAATGTTTATGTTCCCCAAAACTTATTCCTAGTTCTCCTTTTCTTCTCGTTCTAAAGTATACATTTCCTTAGTGAGTTTATCCACTCCCTGGGGTAAACTCCCATCATGTGCTAATTAATTTCAAATCTATTTCATCTGGAGACCCCTCTTTCCACATAGCCCACTGTGTGCCAGGCAGTCCCCCCGGATACTCCACAGGTTCTTCCGATTCAACACATTAAAAAAAAAACCACTCATTTTATGATCTCCCATTCCCTAAAATAATGAACATAACTACAAATTCTGCTGTTCCTCTTTGATTCTTTACCCTCTGGCACTGACAAAGCTGTTCAAGGCAGAAGCCTGTTAATCATCTTTGATTCCTCCTATGATCAACCTTCCTTGATCATATCAATTCTAGGCCTTATACTAATCTTTTCTTTTTCCATTGCTTTTAGAGAGAGAAACATCCACTGTTTGCATCTCGTATGCGCCCAGAACAAGAGTTGCACACATGCAGACCAGGAACGAACCCACAACCTAGGTATGTGCCCAAACTGGGAACTGAACCTATACCCCTTCAGTTACCAGGCCAGGGGTGTCAAACTCATTTTCACTGGGGGCCATATCAGCTTCATGGTTGCCTTCAAAGGGCTGAATGTAATTTTTAGACTGTATAAATGTAACTACTCCATAATGAGGGGCAAGGAGCTCAGCGCTGCCACCGGGTAGAAACAAGGTGCAGGGCTGGATTCGGCCCTCAGGCCCTGTGTTTGCCACCTGTGTACCAGACAATGCTCCAACCAACTGAGCCGCACCAGCCACCACAACCCCTTATGGTAGTCTCTTAATTCATTCCATTCTCTTTATCCCATTTACACTTTCAGTGATCTATTTCCTTCCAGCATATGTTTAGTCAAAACATACAGATCAAATATAATTCTGTCATTACTTAAAACTTTTCACTGATTTCCCATTTCCCATTGTCCCTAAGGGGAAAAAATCCACCACCTTAAGAAAAATCAGTTAAACCTTCTTCAGTCTCCTCTTCCTTTAGCACTGTGTATGAATCACGAGAACTACTCGCACAGAAGCAACGAGAGCTGATTTATCGGGAGCAGTCTTGCCATGCTCTGCAATGGCTTCCACATGGCTTCCATTCTCTATAATGCTTATGTCACCTGAACACCCTTTGACACTCAGGTTAAGCTTCCTCCTCAGGGGAAACTTTCCAAGGCTCCTCTTAGTCCAAAGTAGGTATCTACATCTGTCCTCCATAGTACTTACAGCATGCTTTACTATTCTATTTACCCATGTACCTCCCCCAACTGTGCACTCAAGGAGGATGTGGACTAAGTATTCTTTCTCCTGTAACCTGAGCACTTAGCACATCCCCTGGGATTTAATTAATTAATTGTTATCAATCATTTACACCACACCTAAGCATATACCCTTTTAACTCTTCACTTCTACAAATACTTCATTTATCCCAATGTCTTACATTCAACTCTACATACTGGTAAATTCAAATACTTGGGATTATTTGCTTTGAGAGCAAAGATTTTATCTTTTGTAAAAAAAAAAATTAAGATAGATTTAAATTCATTTATTCTACAATGTTATAATACACCAAAGAATAGTCTAATTTCAGGAATTCCTTGGTGTGCATACATGTCATGGTTCCCAAATTCTATTTAAAGTTGAAAAACAATTCTTCAGTTCTAGTAATAAGGAAAACAAAGCATCATACTATCACCTTTAGAAAACTAAAGGGTAAACAGAGGAACAGACAAGGTAATATGAAGCAAAAACAACCTACTGAAGAAATCAATATTTGCCTTGACTAGTGTAGATCACTTGGTTGGGTGTCATCTCACAAAGCAAAAAGTTGCCAGTTCCCTGGTCAGGGCACACACCTGGGGTGTAGGTTCTGCCCCTGAATGGGGCACAAATGAGAAGCAGCTGAATAACGTTTGTCACATCAATGTTTCTCTCCCTCTTTCTCCCTCTTTTCCTCTCTCTTAAAAATTAATAAAATCTTTTTTAAAAAATCAACATTTAAGAGCAACAAAAAATATCTAAGATGTTGTTATTCAATATTAAACTCCTTCACTTTTTCTTTTGCTCTTAATACTTACTTATTACAGGACAAGATTAGTACATACTGTTCTACGTGTTCAAGTGCTACTCTGTCTTCTAACATGTTAATCTAACCTCCACCAAATGAGAACATTTCCACTTCTGTAGGCCTAAAGTGACAAGAGTAGGTCTAGAAAGACACTCAACAGCTGTTTATGAAATGATTTAGTTTATAGATTTATACTGGAAAAATGAAAGTATCTAAACCCTTTCAGTTGACATATAGCAACGTGGATTGTTTTCCTTAAGATTTTTCTTTAAAAAACAAACAAAAAATAAAGAAAAAGATCCCCCCAAATAAAAAACTCCACTTGCTATTTAGCAATACTAATCTCGATTTATCAAATAGAATTTGCCAAGGAGTTTTAATGGGTCACCGAGATTTAAAACAATTCAATGGCAAGAACTGCAATGAGGTTTGGATGTATTTTGAAAGTATCATACATCACTGTCAAAACCAGTCATAACTTTGCAGAACAGGCATGATTTGGGAGCCTTTTTAAGCTTAACCTTGTCAATCTTGGATGCTTTTAAGTATCACTCCCACACACACAGAGACACACACATACTCAGTTTTAAGGAAATTTTTAAATCCGAAGACGCAGCTCCAAATTACACTATCCCACCCCTCCACCCGCACATAAAATTCCTATTCTAATAAGAAAGCTCTCAATTCGGAGTTCACTAGGAAAAAAAAGTCCATACACATCTAATTCTTATCAGGTTTTTCTTGGGGGGGGGAACCTCAAGTATTTTGTTATTTGAAGATGCCTTAGCAGCAAACGACAATTAAATGTGTGAAGAAGGTTGTCAGAGTAACACTTGTCATTCACACCACTTATGGAAAGGCACTCCAAGACTTACAGAAACACTAATTAAAATTAACGAAAGCTTCTCACAGGAACTCGTCGGAGAAGCATCTTTTGGCATTTGCTCTCTGAATCAGGGGTAAACCAAATCGCCTCCAAGCTCGCGAGTTTTCACTCCAAGGTCTAAATCCAGTCCACCTGGCACTGACAAACTGAACTCAGATGCTCAGCAAATAATTCATTGAGTTCCCATTCCTTCAATATAACACAGCTACTCAAAAAAAGTGGGGGAGGGGGGTTGGATAGGGAAGACAGAATGAAATTTCAATCAGAAATCAGAAGAAAAGGGGAAGGGGAACTGTATCTTTCCTCTTCTCTTTACTAACAAACGAGTCTAAGTGCAAAATCCTAATGGTAGCTGCTTGAAATGTCGCTGCACCAACCGTATCTTTAACTCAACATGAATGAAGACACTGAACACGAGAGCAACGTGGAAGGATGTTACCCACCTCCAGCCCCAAAGAAACACGAAAGACACTAACCCAGGACTCAGGTGGGCCTTCTCACCTGGGTCCGGCAGACGTCCACCGTCCTTACGTAAGCGCACTTTTCAGCAATACGCCTTGCGATTGGTAGACTCCAGACGGAGATTTCAGTTCTATTGGCTACGAGAGCCGCAGGGAGGCGGGAGTTTGGGGCTGGCGGTGACAGGCCAGCTGCTAGCGAGCCCGGAGTTCCTATTGGGTCTCCGCGAAAAGCGCCAAGATGGCGGCAGTGGGATCCCGCGGCTCGGGCACCGGGAGTACTGGGTCTGTGGCGGCGGCGGCAGCCAGCAGAAACGTCACCAGTTTCCAGAGGAAGGGTCCTAGAGCCAGCGGTACCGACAGTGGCGTCTCTCGACTCGTGTCTATTTCAGGCACACGACCGTCGGTGCGGAACGGACAGCTGCTGGTATCAACCGGGCTCCCAGCCCTGGACCAGCTCTTAGGTCGGTTCAGAACTGAGATCTGGGCTCAGCGGAGGGAAAACTTGGGGAGGGGACTTGCTGGGGGAGCTGCCCTGACCCCGCATCTCTCTGTGGCCCCGTAGTCCTCGGACCTGGAGAGGACAGCCTGGTCTGCTAGAGATGGATGGGAGGAGTTGTTGCATGGAGACGTGTAAAAGCTGTTAACTAAACCTGTTCTAGCGCCCCCCACCCCCCACCACTTTCTCCCCTGGCTTCCGCCCACCAGCCTTGTTGTAGGTGACGACGGGAGCCCGCGTGCTTTTACCTGGGTCAAGGGGGATTGTCAGTGTTTGGAGACGGTTTAGCTTTCATCTGGAGAATCCCCTCCTGGTCTCCCGCTAACCCCAGGTAGTTCGCGGTTTGGGTTAACCCTGCAGAAGTTTATATCACTGTGAGAGATGAGTTTCGTTGTAAAACTCTGAAAAAAAGTAACCTCCCGTCTTTCACTGCCGGGCCACTTATCTGCCGGTTCTGAATCTTTTAACAACAAACCGTATTGGCTTTAAGAGAATGGATCTTAAAGATTTATGTGAATCCGGAGTAGCTGCAGCCTGTTATTGATAGTGACAGCCATACCCCTATCTGCATCTGCTTTAAATACCTGTATATATATGCTTTTGTTAGATTTTTTTTCTCTATATTCTTTGCTTCCAGTAGTTACATTCCAAACGGTATGTTCCAAATTCACATTTTAACAAGAAGGAGACTTACAGTTCTTAGGCTTTCCTGCATAATCCCTGGAATTTTTTTGTGACAAGCCTACTATGAATATGCTTGTTTTATAAATGTTCTATTGAAAGGATTGGCCAGATTAGTTTGGGAGGGCAGAGCTTCTATGTTAATAAAGGTTGTAAATTAGTTAATTCCTATCTGAGTGCTGCATCATTGAAAATGGTCCGTTTGTATCTCATAACTTTTTAATAGTATGTGATGTGTGTCCGTTAAATCTTCTACACTTTCGTAAGATGTTAGAAATGCCATTGCTTGTTCTTGTACTTCACTTGACATTTTATCTCTGTAATTCCCGAGACCCCACCCCGGCCCAAGGCTTACTGCAAAGGAAAGTGACCAGACAAGTAACCTGTGAGAAAGAATATGGTCTCTTGGCCTGTTATTTCATGTCCTTAACTGGATCCTGGTTATTTCTACATAAATTTATGTATTTTTACCTAATTGTGTCAGGTCTGCTGCCTTCCTAAATTGCATGGTACTATGAATAAAAATGATTGAGAATATCTAGTTAGTAAATATTTATCTCACTTTTATTTTTCCCTTGTGAACCTTGGAAGCTGTTTTCAAGTTGTAAGTTCAAATACAGGATCACGCCAAAGCGTGATTTTATATATATAAAATATATATTATGGGTGATTATATATGTGTGGTTATATGTTTTATATATACCCATGTGTGTATAAATTCAACAGGGATATGTAATTTCACTCACTTGATGCTGAAACTCTCCAAACAAAAAGGTCACATTTCCCATGTTATACCTTCAGTTCCTCATTAGAATTATAAAATGTGTGTAGCACAATTGTTATTAGTAGATTTTCAGTAGTTCTTGATTGAAAGAAAAATAATGTGAGGAAGGAAAAAAAACTGGACAAGAATTTATAAAATATGTAGGATGGAGCTCTAAAACCAGAGATTAAGTGACAGAGCAGTCACAAAAACAGTGACAGCCTGAGCTAGTATTCAGACTCCAGATTTAGTCACCTGCCAATGCTGCAGCTTTCACATTTTTTAGAACTCCTTTCAAGAAATTTTAAACGCTTACTGGACCTGAGACTAATGATTTAACTATAGTCCCTTAAAGCACCCACCAAAAAGGTCACCCAAAGCAACTTCCTCGTGTATTTCCACAGTGATATAAACTTGAACTATAATTTCAAAAATTTCCAGATTTTCTTGGGGATGGGGACTCCAGTATTTGACTGTGACAAGCTTTTTGCTAAAAATCAGTGTTCATTAAGATGATTAAAGTAAGGATCTGTTTTTGGATATTTTGGAATATTTTTACACGTATATAGTTAATTCTCAAAGTGCAAAGAAGTAGAAGTCATAATAGGAGTTACTACATTTGGAATAATGAATATCTGCAGAAGTATTTTAGTTGTTAACTTCTTAATGACATATTTGTATTTTGATGTTCTATTTTATATGGCCCAGTGGAACAAACCCTTTACATTTGTTTTTCATTAAAACAGTATTTGAAAGTGAAACATTTGGTTGCCAATATGTATTCATATAGCTATAAGCAAAACATTATGTTGTTATTCAAATGTTATTTGACTCAGATTGTGACAAGCCTAATATTGTGAGAAAATGTAACACAAGTAGGATGTTACTACACTAGGATGATGTAACTATACTGTGACATTGTGATTGTTGCCAAAATATGTATTAAGTGATTACTGTGTAACAAGTAAATACTGTATTGTTACTGCCATTCAATGCAGTGATATTTTACTGCTACCACTGTGACATCATTGCCATTTTAAGCATAGCTGCAAACTATACTTAAAAGCTATCACACAGGCTAATTGAATGTTAGTTGTTTAATGATATGTTCATATTACCATGGCTTACTGCAAAAGCAAAGTGTTTTATAAATTTGAGAATTCTCTATATCCACATCTTTGAAACATGATATAATCATATTAAATATTTTTGTTCTGGCAACTTAATTTTGTTAGATATTGATATACATTTCCTAAGTGAACTACATTTAAATTTTTCAGGTTCTGAGATTTCTTAATCTAGTTTCTGAACCCTACTCTGCCAGGAAATTTACATTGTTATTTGATGATACTATATGTAAATAATCCATTGTTCTTCCAGGAGTTTCCAAAGAGAGATTATAATGGCTAAAATATTCTTTCGGAATTTCTTTTCCTAGCATATAAAGTATAATCCATTTTAGGATCCTGCTATCTAATGTGGGGAATTATCACCCAGCCTCATCCTTCAGAAAGAAACTTGAAGGAAAGGTGACTTTAGACTTGACTGGATTAACCTCTTTGCTGTTTAAAATTTACTAAATTTTGGCAGTCAGATGAATGGCATATAGGGCTTCCGGGGTAAATAATATCCAGGAAGAGTATTGCACAGAAGCTGGATGGTAGCTGCACTTTCAGCACTGATGTCAAAGAATAAATACTAGTGAGCTTATGTCCTTTACTGTATTTTACTGTAGAAGGTGGGAGAAGTAAATTCAGTTTGGACAATAGAGTAATCCTGGTTATAATATTTTAGGGACTGAAATCTGTAGCTTGTTCCTTTGTATTTTTATGTAGAATTGTTTCATGTGATTTAATTTACATAACCATTGTCACTGTTCATAGCATTTTCTGTTTTAATTCCTATATTTGCCCAGCCAATAATTGTAATAATCTAGAGTTGTCGGGATGTTTATGCCCCTAGAGAGAGAAGAAAAAGTAGACTTATTAATGAAATAACTGCAATTTGAGGTATGACATTAAGTACATAAGGATATTGCTGTAAACTAAGGAAAGGATAGGAAAGCACTTTTTATATTGCATGTTCCCTAAAATGCCTTTCTATAATTTTAAGCAAACCTTAAACTTTTTCTCTTATAGAGCGTACTGGGAAGGACTTTGTGTAACTCACCATTATCTTTACTGTTTTCTTTTCCCTTTTATTTCTCGCTCACTTTGAAAAAGGAGATACTCTTGTAAATAAGGCGTTACTTCTCAGCCTTCAAATTCTGATATATTAATTTGACCTTATTTACCCAAAATTCATAGCTTAATTAGAGTTTTGTTTTAGGAAGTGTGGGGATTGAATATTTTTTCTTTAAAATAATATTGATAAAAGAAAATACTGATGTAATTTTCTAACTTTACACAAAATTAAAAAAATCTTTTTCCTCCTATTTTAAAAGCCATAAAATAGGAAGATATTGGCATTTAATTGCAAGATCTTAAATTTTCTTACAATGTTGTTAAAGCGTTAGATTTTTCTACTTTAAATACAAAAGACTGTGTCATTTTTAAATGTAAAACTTTGATGAAATTAATATTTTAGAATATCAAACTTGAAAAGTATCTTCAAGCTTTCAAACTTGTATAATCTTACATTTGGATATAATCTACTGCCTGTGTTTTTAGTAAGCTGGAAATTAATATAGTTCTAAACAAGGTCTAGAAGTAAAACCAAGTGTTTATTTGGTTAATGACTTAGGAAGTGTCTCAATGATTTCTGTAAGATATGATTAAAGGGGAGAGGAAGTGGTAAAAAAGGATCATTTTACTTCATTGTATGTTTTATCGTAACATGATTGTTTATTTACTTTGTTATTTACCGGTCAAACATTTTAGTGGACTATAGGGAAACATATTTCTATTTTAACTGGGAACTATATCTGAAAACTGTGTTGCTTTTGAAATTACATAAAATTATTCATGGGTTACTGGTTTTAAAGACACATGTATTAAAAGCTAGTTTGGGTTGAATATATTGTGCCCAAGTGTCCTGTTGTGTTTGGTTCATTGAACTTACAAACGTTTGGTGGGGACACGACTACGAACTTACTCAAACTTACTCCAGTTTAAAATACAGATGGAACGTAAGCACATCAGGTGAGGTATGTCAGAATACCTTGTACACAGGTATTTGGGGGAAATGTGAGGTTTTGTCTTGCTAAAATCAAATCTGGAAGACTAAAGGTACTTTGCTGCTGTATGTGTGTTAATCATTTCACTTCCTATGCATAGAATAAAAGCTTCATTTAAGAATAGTTAATAAGGTAGGCATCCTGTTCCCGATGACCAACCTACAAAATGACCAACGTTTACTAGAGCCAGTTCCAGTGTGAGTCTAGTGAGTGCACATAACAGAAGGGAGAAACCTGAACTGGCCCTTCTGTAAGAGACGTCCTGGTGGGGTATTAATTTGGCTGATAAAAGTTTCTGAACTGTCTCCATTTATTTTTGTTGTTGTTGTTTTCAGTAATGTTGAACTTCCCAAACATTAGCGTTTTCATATACCTGAGATTTTAAAAATTTGAGTGGTGTTTTCCGAATTATCAGGAACAGTAGATTGCATCATTCTTACAGAAAATTACCTCCTTAGCATAGTCTGATTTACTGTTAAGGTGATCATCTTTTATAAAGCAACACGATGTTTTCAGTGATTCATTCTAATCAGAAAATAATTGCCAGGATGGTAAGGGTAGTGCTCACTGAGTACCTCTCTGGGCCACACACCTAAACTGGTACCACTGCATTTGACTGAGAAACTGCTCCTGGGTCTGTTCCCATCATCCCACTGTGAATAACATCCACAGTGTCTTTAATTCTCCAAGTATTCCTTTACACGAAGCCTCAGAAGTTTATATAAATCGCTAATTTGAGAAGACATGAATGTAGACCCAGGAAAGTTTAGATAAATCTAGATCCTTCCTATGAGAAATAGGTTAAGGAAAAAAGACTACTTTTTATAGTACCTGCTTAAGACTAGACACTGCAGTATCTGTTTATACTTATATTTCATCTTAAATATACACGAAACAGTGATTAGGTAGTTAAATGTTTATTTCTGCCTGTCAAGGAAAGTGGGGAAAGGAGGACTTGAAAAGTGAAATTTGAAATGTTCAAAATGGATTAAAAAGTTAGTGGTGGTCTACATGTGGTTTATATGTAGCACAGACTGTACAGTTAAGCATTTAACCTAATCTTGTCCCAAAGAAAATCTCTTTGTTCTGATCTTTTATGGCTGTTATCATCATACATACTTCAGTTTATATTAAACTTTCAATTTGAAGAGCATTGGAAGTTATCCTATGTATGGCTTTAACTGATACCAGTTTAATGAAGGAACTTATCTGGTATGAAATTAAAATGCTATATATTGAGTTCTATAACAAATATAATTAAACATAAAAATATTTAAAAGTACTGATTTATTTTTTTACTGTTTTCCTCTTTATATCAATTAGGAATGTTCTGCCAATAGTTATAAAGTTGCCAAATGTTACATTGTATTCTATGTGACATATATGTTACAAGATTTTAAATTCTTTGAAAGCATGACATTTATGCTCCTTACAAAGCAAAAAATAAACTCTATCAAAGGAACTTTTCTTACTAAGTTTTTTTATAAAACATTTTCCACTACAAAACTTTTGGGGGGGCCTTGACTGATGTGGCTCAGTGGATTGGGTACCAGCCTGCAAACCAGAGGGTCGTGTGTTCGAATCCCAGTCAGGGCAGACACCTGGGTTGTGGGCCAAGTCCCCATTAGGGGGTGCAAGACACAACCACACATTGATGTTTCCGTCCCTCCCCTTTCCCTAAAAATAAATAAAATCTAAAAAAAAAAAAAACAACTTTCACGGGGGGGGGGGGTTCTTATTAGCATTCTAATGTTTCTTTGATAATTTTGTGCCTCCCGCCCCTGCAAAACCCCAGAACATTCTAATGCCTTTGCCTTCAATCATCCAACAATATTGAGTCATTTTCTTTTTCTTTCAATTTGTATTCTATTTGTGTATGAGTACATTTGAAGACTATTTAGGCATGTATGGATGAGACACATCTGTTCTGCCTGCAGACCATGCTTGGTGCTCTGGTGGGCTCTGTGACAGGGCCCATCTCCGGGGACGTCAGGGCTGGGGTCTGCAACAGATGAATTCCTAACACAATCCTGACTCCTCAGACATGAGCTTTCTTAACACTCCTTACCAGGTGTGTAGTATGATAAGCCCATTTTGCAGATCAGAACACAGAAGCATCAAGAGCTATATTAACTGCCCAAGACAGGAAGATAGTGATTAGAACATGAGTTAGGTGTGGGTTACCCCAAAGCCCGTGTTTTTTATTTAAATTGAATGTATTGGGGTGACATTGGTTAATAAAATTGTATAGGTTTCAGGGGTACAGTTCTATAACACATCATCTGTTTATGGCACTGTGTTCACCACCCCAAGTCAAGTCTCCCATCACTATCCCTGTCTTCCCTCTTCTGCTTCTGCACCCCCGAGTAGTGAGTAGATTTTTTTAATTATATTTTAAGTACATTTCAGATTTTTACTTTTAAGAGAACTTGTGTTTGTAACATTAATTACAAATAATACTTTACAAATGTTTTTAAAATAGTTGAACATTGTATCTTTAGTTCTAGTTTCCTGAAGCTTGATTTTAAATTGATTTTTGATGAATCATTATTGAATTACATGTTCATGATATTTAAGAGAACATGTTCTAGTAATATTGAACATTTATTTTTGTGATTGTGACTTATTTGTTTGAGATGACAAAAAATGTTTATTTTAAATTCTAAATATAGAACATGTCCAGACTTTGTGTATGTTATTCATAATGAAAAAAGAATCACTTTTAGTTATCAGAGGTTTTTCTCTCCAAGGCTTGCTAGATTTGAGGGTAAATATTAAAGTGGAATTTCTATTATAATAACCTTTCTTTTCTTTGTTGTACTTCTGTAGTAGTTAAGTTACTGTGCACATTTAGGTCTTGGCTATTGAGTTAATTTATTAAGTGCTAAATATAACATTATTAGAACGATTAACCACAGTTAGGTTGAATGCTGCATGGTCCTATCACAGGAGAATGGAGGCTTGTACAATATATTTTGAAGGTAATTGTAATGTGTAGTGTGTAATTATATATAATATGTAATTATTTCATAATAGCACCTTAAGCAAAGTATTGCAAAGGTAATTAAAATGTTGTTTTCAACAGCAATTTTAAAGTTATTGGAAACCTGTCCTTTTTAAAGCTTAACTTTTATGCTAAAAGTAATGTGAAAATGCAGATTAATTAATTATTCTTGGTTTTGTTTTATTTCAGGCGGAGGTTTGGCTGTTGGAACAGTGCTTCTGATTGGTTCGTATAGCATCCATACTTGCTCTTCCTGGTCATTTTTTGTTGTATTTAATGATTTTGGGGGGTTTTCCTATTCTGAGAATAACTGTGAGAATTAAGGTAAAATAAAGAGGAATTGCCTTGTTTTAATTTAAATTAAACTTGAAATAAATTAGGCAAGTATATCTTATAATGCAGCTCTTACAATTTAAAAATATTCATAGGGCATTGGCTTCCATTTTTTAAAAGAAGACTAAAATTAATGCCAATTGATATTTTGGAGAATTTGAAGCAACTAATGTGAGAAGTTGATTTGCTACCATTTTATATGTCTCAGATTTTTACCTTTTTATTGAAAGAAAAGTAATAGACTGATAAATCATATTTTTGTTCGCCTTTAAAAGTACAATGGTTCTTATTTAAACATACATTCATAACCCTACTTGTCTTTTTTTTTTTTAGTTTAGATTAGAGAATTTTGGTATTGAAATAAACCTTGGCAGTTACATAATCAAAGCTTCCATCTAGTTTCCCATCACTTTTCCATAATTAATGTTTAGTCCATCTACCTGAAACAGATTTTTTGTTCCTAGTTTTGCGCTCTGATACAATACAGAATTAATCTATCTACTCCTTCGCCTGACACTCTTTTTTTTATTTTTAGACATGACACTCTTAACATATTTGAAAATAACAATTTTATTACCTCAAATCCTCTAAATTTCTAAACATAAATTTGCTTGAGTGAGGCATGTTAAATTGTGTGAGATATTATTAAATTGCTTTCTGAAAAGGTCTTACCGCCTTATACTTCAATCGGCAGTTATAAGAATACCAGTTAACCCTCACATTGACACTATATACATATATATATGACACAATTTATATATATAGATACTATGTATCTATATATATATACACACATACATATATATATCTCATATATATGTATGTGTGTATATATGTAAAATTTACTTATTTTTTAGAGAGAGGGGAAGAGAGAGAGAAGATCATATGTGAGAGATATATCGATTAGCTGCCTCTTGTACACCCCTAACTGGGGACCCAGCCTATAACCCAGGCATGTGTCCTAACTGGGAATCAAACTGGAAACCCCTTGGTTCGCAGGCTGGAACTCAGTCCACTGAGCAACACCAGCCAGGGGATAGCTCTGTTTATTATTATTGTTTTATCTTTGGTTGTAGCTAACGCAGGGAAATGCCACTGATTCTTGTACATTGATCTGTAACAGCAACTTTTGTATAGTTCATAGAGTCACTTGAATTTGCTAAGTAGGCCATCATCTTCTGCACATAGTAACAAAGTTATTTCATAACAGATTTTGGTGCCTTGGAAGTGAGTGCTTCCCTAACAAATACCTTAAAATATGGGGGTGGTTTTGGAACCAGGCAGTGGGCAAAGCCTAGGAGTATGAGGAGCGTATCAGAGAAAGTCTAAATTGCTATAAACAGACTTTGAATAGAAATCTGTACTTTAAGGATGCTGCTAGTGAAGGCAAAAGGAAGCGAGGTTCATGTTACGAAAAGCTGAGGAAGGGAGATCCTTCTTGTTAGGGGCAGAAAGCCTCGTGACTTTGTCGCCTGCAGTTATGTGGAGACAGAGCACTTACCTAATGAACTTAGTGATCTAGCTAAGGAGATTTCTTCTGTAATAAGTAAGCAATGAGGAAAAAACTCAAGCATAACTGAAGCACAGTAACAGATTATTTAAAAATGTATTCTTGATGAAATGTCAATTCACCAAAACCCTGTGCTAGGTATTCAATAACTATTTGTTAAATTAGCGATTAAATAAAAGAATATAAGTTATAAAGCAAAGGCCTTGCCTTTAAAGTCTTTATTTAGAGCTATTTCTTTGAATCTTTTCAGTATTATGTATGATCTACTATGAACTTCTACATGCATAAGATTTTTTAAAATATGCATAACGGGTAAATTAGGTTTTTCACCTATTAGCTTGTTTTCTTTATAAAACCTTAATGCAAACTTTATAAGCATGTTCACATTTCTTTGAAAGATTAGATTAGCAGATGGAGTCTACTGGGTTCTCTGCTTTTCTTCATTCCCAAGTCAAAACAACTTGTACGGTGGATGAAATCTGCCTTAAGAAATGAATAGTTTTCCCTGGCTTCTGTGGCTCAGTTGGTTGGAGTGTTGTCCTGTAAACTGAAAGATCACGGGTTTGATTCCCAGTCAGGGCACATGCCTAGGTTGTGGATTCAGTCAGGAACTGATTGATGTTTCCCTCCCTGTGTATCTCCCTCACTTTCTCACTCTCTAAAATCAATAAGCATGTCCTTGGGTGAGAATAAAAAAAAGAAATTAAAAATTCTAAATATAAACTAAATAAGGAGATTTAACATCAGTGATTAGGAGCATAAGGCATGACTATATTGTTTATCACTCAAAGATTTTTTTTTTAATTCCAGAAGAGAAAAGTAAAACATGAAGATAATTTGGGTTAATAAATTTTCACTATAGATTTTCTATTTTAACCATTTTCTCTTGAAATATATTACTTATTAACAAGACAGTTCTGCACACATGTAAGTGTGCACATGCTCATGAGTTTGGGATTGTAGAGTAGTGTATTCACACTACTGTGGACATTAGGGATAGTGAGCACTGCCAGAAAACCCCAGGTAGGTCTACTGTAGACCTTCTGAATACAACAGAATAAATTAATACGATACATAAAAGGCCATTTGCTGAGGCGTAAATTGAAGCACTAAGGGAAGCCTACATTTACTTTGAAAATCAAAGATAGACTTTTTTTTTAAAAAGATTTTATTTATTTATTTTTAGAGAGGGAAGGGAGGGGTGGAGAGAGAGAGAGAAACATCAATGTGCGGTTGCTGGGGGCCACAGCCTGCAACCTAGGCATGTGCCGTGACTGGGAATCGAACCTGCAATGCCTGGTTCGCAGCCCGTGCTCAATCCACTGAGCTACACCAGCCAGGGCAAAGATAGACTTTTTTTAAAACATATTTTATTCTTTAGGACTGGAATAGTCTTTCAGACTTTTGTTTAAATTGTTCTCTGACATTCAGGTACGTGGGTAAACGTGGAACACTGAGAAGTGTCAAAAGTGAAGGAACGGCATAGAGTTTGCACAGTTTGTTTTTTTAAGATCCTGATCTGTCTATAGGGATATTGAGCATCAGAAAGCTTTAGAATTTGTCAGTAATTAAAATACAAGTTATGTGACATTTAAGAATGCATTTTTTAATTAATCTCTCTCATTAATTATATAATTTTAGTTCTAGAAGAAGATAAAGTATGATAGTAAATGATTAATTGAACTAGTTATGATCGTACTTTTATATTACTTACCTATTGCTGTATAACAGTATTACCACAAACTTAGCAGCTTAAAAACAGCACACGTTTATTATCTGACAACTCCTACAGGTCAGGAGTCCAGGCACAGCTAGCTGGGTCCTCTGCAAGCCAGCAGTCAAGGTGTCCGCCAGGGCTGGGTTCTCATCTGAAGGCTCTGCTGCAGAGGATCTGATTCAGAGCTCATGTGCTATTCTCTGCAATTTGGGTCCTTGCTGGTTGTCAGTGGGAGGCTGTACTGCAAGGGCGGGTCACAGAATGGTGTCTTATTTCTTTGGAACCAGTAAGGGAGAATGTCTCCCAGCAAGGCAGATATTGCAGTCTCATGTAGCAAAAATGACATCCTGTCATTTTTAACATGCCCTGTTCTTTTGGTTAGGAGCCAGTCACGGGTTCCACCCACACTCAAGGACAGGAAATACATGAAGGCATGAATACCAGGAATTTGTGAAAAGGCTGGAATAAGATAGACTTGTATCAGTGCAGTTCTGGAGTAAAACCACTGACTTTTTGTTCTGAAGTATTTAAGCCTTTACAATGTGCTTAACACTGTTTGGTAGTACAAATTTTGGTTTTACCCATTGTGAACTTTAACTGGATGTTGACCACACATGTCATAACTATGAACGGTACATATATAATGCACAGATGCTTAGGCAGCTCTAAGGTACGGACAAGGCTTAAGTTCTCCCTTACGTTCCTTTGCTTCAGTCCATTTTTGACTGCAGCTGGATGAACTTTCTGGTATGAAAGTCGGACCATGACATACACTTGCTTAAAACCTTCCTGTGCTCGCTCCTGATCTTAAGGTGAGGCCCAAGCTCCTTAGCTCAGGCTGTAAGGCCTTTAATGATCTGCCACCGCTGGTTCACTTTAGCCTACCCCTTCTCATCCTCTCACCTCTCCCCTCAAGTGTTCTGTTTATCACCCTACGCCTTTATTCCAACCAGGCCCCAGCCTCTGACCTCTCTTCAGGCCTTTGCTTCAAGATCTTTCTTGCTGCATCATTTTTTCCTCTTTTCCTAACTCTAAATCATCCTTTTGGTCTCCACTTAGATATGTCTTTCAGAAAGTCTTCCTTAACTGTTGCTTTTCTTCTCCCTCACCCTTACTTAGTATTCCTTCTATAGACTTCTATAGTATTCTTTTTTATTTAAGGTTTTATTTATTTGTATTTAGAAAGAGGGGAAGGGAGGGAGAAAGAGAGGGACAGAAACATCAGTGTGTGGTTGCCCCTCACAAGCCCCTACTGGGGATGTGGCCCACAACCCAGGTATGTACCCTGACTGGGAATCGAACTGGTGACCCTTTGATTCTCAAACCAGCACTCAATCCACTGAGCCATACCAGCCAGAGCTGAAAACTATTTATAGTAGTAAGATAGAGGTAGTCATGGAGTATTTTAAGCATAAAGACATATTATGAAGGCTATACTGTAGAAATGAAGTAAAAACTTGAAATGATGGAAATACCCATTGTCCTAATCTAAACATGAGATGATGTTTGCTACTATACTTTTAAAACTTTAATCACAAATATACTACCATATTTTGATGGGATAACAACACTGCCTAACTTTTCTATTTCTGCATTTCATTATATATATTATAATGTAATTGTTTCTCTACACTTACACTACTCTGATATGAAATGCTATTTCCCTATACTTTTGCTTGATTTCAAGATTGCTTTCTTCTCCTCTGCTTCATAAATGTGCGGGAGATAGAGAGACAGGAGGTAGAATGATCCCCAGATTTCGGGACTCAGAAAGTTTGGAGTTAATACCATTAAGTAAGTCAGGAAAGGAGGAGAATGAACAGATGCGGAGGTAAAGTAATGAGTTCAGTTCAAACTAATGAATTCGTGTTCCAAGTAGTTCTACCTAGTAGAAAGTTGAATATTTGGATAATAAATTTAGGCTAGAGAAAAATGTTTGGGATTTCTCACATCATTTCACTAATGTCTTCTTTAACATATTTTGGATGAAGTTATATGCATGTATTAGAATGCCCAGGTTGATGAGACCCTTGAGGCTCCATCGATGGAATGTTAGTGGATCTCTTCATTCCCTGACATTACATGCAAATTTGTGTATGACTGTGTGTATTTTTAGAGTAGCATATATAACTCGCATCACATTCTTAAAGTGGTCTGGGACTCCAAAAGAGTCTAAGAACAACTAGAGTTAAAAGAAAAGCAAGTCAAAAGTCATGACATTATTATTTAAGAGATAGATAAAGGAAAAATAAGCCCATGAAAGAGGTTAAGGTCATAGCCTCTGGACTCAGATGCCCAGATTTAGATCACGCTTCTGCTGTTTCCTAGCTGTGTCACCTTAAACAAGCTGCTGACATTCTCTGCGCCCTAATTTCTTTACCTACGAGATAGAGATTAATAACACTGATCTTCTAAGGTTATGATGAGGATTAAGTGAGCTAATGGGTGAGAAGTGCATTGCACTGTTCAACATCGTTCGTGGTCAATAAGATTAGTTACTTACTATTTTTAGTAGGATATTGAGTTCCTCAGGATTGAGGACTAGCCCAAAGTGAGGAAAAGAGACAAAGGTTTAAGTTCCCCCTTTCCCACAATTGGAGTTAGGTACCTCTCGCAGGCCCACTCAACTAGCACAGCTGCTTCCTCACAATTCCACCACCATCACTGCCTGACCAGGCAATACAGCAAGGATTGGAAAGAGCAGGAACACAGCATTTGTAGTAAAAAGTGACCGCTCGCTCAGGCAAATAAGAGAGTACAACTCCAAGAACATCAGTCATAGATGTTGAGGATGCTTGCAAAACACAGAGACTGGCATTTTCGTTTCCCAGTGGATTGCTTACTGAACTTCTGAACCTGCAAGCCTATTAGTGAGTAGTACATGTTGTGTTTCCCAAGTCTGATGTAGAAAGGGAAAAGGAGGCCTGCTTGAAAAAATTGTGTAAACATCTGAAATAATGATAGTAATAACTAACATTTCCAGAGAAGAAATTGAATATGAATAGGCCAGCCCCTCAAAACCCCAGATTCTGCCTCTTTGAATGGTGTTTTAGTGGCAGATGGGCCCAGAATGAAACAGAGCACTACCCACGAAAACCACACGTATCACCCGCATGGAAACCACCGTAACTCCATAGGCTACAAGCAGCAGGTATGACTAGACCATATCAGAGTGAGGCTGTGGGCATCGCTCTGCCTACACCAGAGAGCTAATTATGTCAGTTGATTTCTGCTGCTTTCCCTTCCCTGCTTTCCCAGTTACATAACTAGGACTCCGAGAGACAACGTTGGGGAAGGGGTGCTTTAGAACTTTTGCCCCTTAGAGCCCCTCTGCCACATTAGGACCTTCAAAGCCACACGCTTAGTCTGCACCTGAGGAGGAGGAGAAAGAGCTTCACATTAAATGTTAAAGTTGTATATTTCACCGTTCCGAGTTTTGGTAATTGGAACCGGTGGTGTGAAAATCAAGGAATCAGCTGTAGATATCATTAAGAGATGAGAAAAGGAAGATTTTCACAGCATCGTGGAAAGTAATGACTGGAAAAAACAAATAAAACTGCTTCATATTTTTAAACTAAAGAATTGAGTGCTGTGTATAAACTGTCTACACATGTAGAATAAAGATTAGCTAAGGAAACAGCAAAACTGAGAGCAAGAAGTTTCTTAATGGGGATATGGGTGGAGATGGAACGTCCACATTAATAACTACATTAAACAAATGAAGTACGATGAAGATTTAAAAGTGTTGGAGAAATTGGGTAATTAGGAAGTCATTGTTGACTTTGAGAGCAGTCTCAGTGGAATGATAGGAGCAGCTCATTTGGACCCTGAAATAAGGAAACAACTTATTTTACTCCTGTTCTTTCTATCCTCTGGGCTTCATCCTGCCCTTTGGGGGCCTAATGAGCATGTGTAATTCTATTTCTGTATGACGGCCTATCAAATACGTGAGGACAGCTCCTTTGCATCCCTTGGGTCTCTTTCCCTTCAAGCTAAATATCTCATTTCTCATGCTCGTAAGTCCCTTCACCACCCTGGCCACACCATCTGAAGATACTTCAGTTTGTGTAAATACCCAAAGAAGTCTGTTACTGTCAGTCTAGTCGACTACCAGAGTACATGAGGACAATCCTCTCTCTCAACCTAGGAATTAGACTGTTAATTCTGGCCAGACTACATTTGCTTTTTGGCAATTCTGTCACATCATTATCATTTTTGCTTGCCCAGTGTTATGGGGATTCACCAAATAGATTAATTAAATGCTTATTTTACAACCTCAAAATCTGTTTCACAAAACTGGTGATTTTTAGCTTGAAAATCCCTAAATAGGTGATGTTTCTCCTATTATTTTTTGAGCTTCTCATATAGGAGTCTTTGAAAAATACAGAGTTGATAACTGTCATAGTGCGTGTGCCTGTGTTAGGGTATGCTTTCGGCAAACTACAGTAGATCTAGCTGACTTACAAGACAAAGATGGATTTTTGTTTGTTGTTCTTTTCCTTAATTAATTCTGCAAATATTTACTCGATGGTATACTATGTGCCCAGTACTAGGGTTTTACCAATAAGAAGCATTCTCTGCTTCCATGAGATCTTGTGGCTTGGTGGGAAAATTTCACTCCTGCGTATTAAATGCTACTATAGGAGTTAACCCGATGCTTAAGATCGTTGTGAACATCTCACCCAGCCTAGGGAAAAGCTTCTCCAAAAAATGGGGCCACCTGTTCTGGGTCAGGGAGGATTTAAGGGAATAAGCTAGCCAAAAGGTGAACTAAGGTAGGCAACAGTCCAAGGGTGAGAAGGTTACTACCTTAGACTAGAGGTAGTAACGTAAGGTATGAGTGTACGTGAGATCAGTAGGGACTGTATGTAGGTAAGAAAAAAGTCTAAACCCTCTTCATTTTAGAGATAGAAAAAAGAGGAGCTCTGCCATTTAGTTTAATTGCTTATTGTCACTCTTCACTAATAAATCACCCAGTGTTTTTTTATCTACTAGTAAGTGTCACTAGTATATGCAATATTTGTCTTATTAGTTAGTTCATTCTCTTACTGAGTATTATAATATGTCCTTAGTTTTCAAGTAATTACCTTACTTTTATATAATTATAATAGTTTTGGCTTATTTCTTTACTAAAAACTTGTTAAACCATAATCATGTACATTTTAAAGGGAAAATGTGACTGTTACACCACTTTTAACAAAAATATTTTTATGCACAGTGAACTCTGCTCTTGGGCCATACCATCCAGGGTCTGTAGACCAGGTTAAAGGATTTAGTTCTTTCTCCCTAGAGCAGTGAGAAACCACTGAAAGGTGTTAAATAGCGAAGTGGCACGATGCTCAGGTTTGTATTTTTAAGGTTACTACTGTATTGAAGGAAGATTACAATGGATGCAAAGAAATAAGTTAGAGGCCATTGCAGTTTTCTAGCAAGAGTTGTTGGTGGCAACATGTTGTTGGTATGGAGGGAAGTGATTAAATTCCAGAAGTACTTCGAAAAGAAATTTAGCAGGGCTTTACAGATGAGCCAAGGAGTGGGTCGGTGAGAGAGAGAAATGAGGTTTCAAGAATACTAATTTTCTGCCCTGGCTGGCGTAGCTCAGTGGATTGAGCGCGGGCTGCGAACCAGGCATCGCAGGTTCGATTCCCAGTCAGGGCACATGCCTAGGTTGCAGGCCATGTCCCCCAGCAACCGCACATTGATGTTTCTCTCTCTCTCTCCCTCTCCCTTCCCTCTCTAAATAAATAAATAAAATCTTTAAAAAAAAAAAAAAAGAATACTAATTTTCTGAAAACTGAAAGAGGATCACATTTGGTGGAAAGAAATAATGTTACTAAGTTTATTTGGACACATGGAATTTGAGGCACCTTTGTACTTCTATATTTAATAGTAACAAAAGCCTAAGTCAGTTATGGTGTGGTGTGTGTGTGTGTGTGTATATATATATATATATATATACAGGAATATTGTGCAGACTTATACATGATAGTTACAAGACTATGAATGTGTGAGATTAAGTGAAAAAAGTAGGATTCAAAATTCAGCAATGATTATAACCATGTAAGAAGACATCCACAGAAAAAGTACTGGAAGGAATTATAACAAATTTTAGCAGTCATTTTATGAGGGTATAGATGATTGGTGAATATTTTTAAAAATTCACGTTTTTCATGTTTTGAAAATGTCAACCTTAGGAATGAAATATTTTATTATCAGATATGTTACTTACATCACTGATTTATAATGACCTTGGTTGATATGATTGCTTCTATGAACTGATTTAAAGGTAGCTTTAAGATAAAATTAATTCTTTTTTTAAACATGACTTTCTACTTTTTTCTAACATAGAATACAGACAAATTCTTACTGACATAGAATGAGCATTTTTTCCCCAGTGTGATAACTTCATTAGTCAATGGGCAGTGCTTGTCACCGTGTCACCGCGGCCACGTTTGTGTCTCGTGTCTCCACCTGTCAGCTGTAAGCAGCACAGAGGCACAGTAAAGGCATTTTCCTTTTCCTCTGCCCCCCGAAAACTCATGAAATGCTCCTAAATCCACACGAAGCCCATTTTGTGTCTTTTAGTTTTGTATATATTAGTTTTCACTTGTGACGAGGACAGTAGTAAAGAACTGTATTCTTTAACATATGAAATTAAACTGCATATAAACTATATTTTTGATTATGGATTAGCTCTAATACACTGTGTTGAGAAGACTTATAAACAAGTTGCCACCTGGTATTTTAGTCATAACTTAGGAAACCGACTTTATTTACTGAATTGTAAATGGATTCATTTTAAGTGTATATTTTGGTGAGTTTTTGCACATTTGTATACTCACCCAACCACCATAATTAAGAACAAACCTACAGTAACCAGAGGGGAGTAGGGAGCGGATAAAGGGGGGAAAGCGGGAGGGGTTTTCAGGAACATGCATGAAGGACACCTGGACAACGCCAGAGGGTAGGATCGAGGGTGGGAGGTGGGATGGCTGGGGTTGTGGGGATGGGGGGGCGTGGAGACGACTGTACTCGAACAACAATAAAAAAATTAATAAAAAGGAAATAACTGTAAAGCTCATTTACACACATATTTTGTTAAAGTTATCTAAAATATTTCATGTTCTTGAGATCAACTGTAAATAGAATTTTTAAATTTTCAGTTTCTAGTATTTGTTACTAGTTTTTTTTGAAGTACAATGGATTTTTATATTTTGATTTTCCATGCTACAACGAGATAGACTTGACTTACTAGTCCTACAAGTTTTTTGGTATATTCCTTAAGATGTCCTTCATAAGTGATAGTGTCTGCGTGTGAAAACTGACTTACTTCATGTTTTCCAACCTGTATGCCTTTTGTTTCTTTTTCATAGCTTATTATATACCTTCTGAAAGGTATTGATTAGAAGTGTTGAGAGTGGATATCCTTTCCTTGTTCCCAATCTCAGGAAAAAAGCATTCCATTTTACCATTCTATTTTCTATAAGTTTATATTATGTTTAATATATTACTGGTTTTTATTTTTTGATATTTTAAGGATTGTTTTCATACGTGTTTATGAGGCATATTAGTCTGTGATGTATTGGTCTAGTTTTGGTACCCAGGTTTCATGGCATTATAAAGTGAGTTCTGAAGTGTTTCTCTCCACCCTTGTTTTCTGAAAGAGTATTTGTAGGGTTGATATAATTTCTTCCTTAAATGATCTGTAGTTTTTTAAAGTCTTTGTCTAGCTTAGGTATCAGAATAATAGTGGACATATAAAGTGAGTTAAGAATAGTTTCTCTCTTTTTTTTTTTAGTTTGTTTAGGATTAGTATATCTAACAAATATTTGATTGAGTTTAATAGTGAAGCTTTCTGTGCCTGAAGTTTCTGTGCATGGGTGGAGATGGTAATTTTTATTATGAATTTAGTTTTGGTTTCCTATTTCTTTTGTCATACTTATCTGTATCCTTCAAGGAATTTTTTCATTTCTCCTAGTTGTGAAATTTTTTGACATAAATTCATAGTACTTATTTTGATGCTTTCAATGTTTATAAGATCTTTGGTGAAATCTATTTCATTCTCAGTTCTGATAATTGGTGTTTCTTCTTTTTTTTTCACTTGACCAGCCTAGGTGGAGACTTGTCAGTAAGGTTTACTGATCTTTTCATAAAGCAGCTCTTAGTGTCACGTTCCTCTCTCTCTCTCCGTTTTTCATTAATTGATTTTTTTCTATTTATTAATTCTTTGCATCTTCCTTGTTTTAATTTTTAGGACCTTATCATTTGGTTTATTAAAATGAAACTTAGTTCATTGATTTGACCTATTTTATTTTCTAATTAAGAGCTTTAAAGCTATACATTTTCCTCTATGGTCAGCTCTAGCTGTTTCTCAAAACTTTTTATGTATTGTATGTTTATAACCATTTAGTTCAAAATATCTTCTGATTTTCTTTTTTATTGCTTTTTGATCTATAATTACCTAGAAATGTGTACTTAGATTTTAAGATATTTGGAGTTTTCTAGATATCTTTTCATTATCAAATTCTAATTGTATTCCATCATAATTTGAAAACATACTCTAAGAGTTTAATGTTTTGAACTGCATTGAGACTTGTTTATTGGATTAACATATGGTTTATGGTGCAACTTCTAGATGCATTTACAAAACAAATTTTTCTGGAACTGTGTGATGTAATCAGATTAAGGTGGTTGATGAGGTTGTTCATATTTTCTATTTTCATAATGATTTTTCTCTGTAGTTTTTCTGTCAGTTACTAAGATATGTATGATAAAATCTCCAAATATAATTTTATTTCTATCTTTTCTTAGTTCTTTCCATTTGTCTTTAAGCAATTGTTTTTTTTAAGAATGTCAAAGAAAAAAATAATTTATCCACTTACAATGCATATATGTGTATAAATACACACGTACGCCATCACAGTGTTTTATAATTTCCCATACATTTATCATTATTTGTATTTTTTTCCTTCCTATAAATACAAATTACCATGTTGTGTCACTTTCTTTCAGCTTTTAACAATCTGTAGTACAAGTCTGCTGTTGGTAATCGCCTCAGTTTTTTTAATATGTTTTGTGAACTTACAACTTTTGGTTCAGTTGTGTTTGTTTTTCTTTGAATATATAACTCTTTGAATATATAACTACCATTTCTTATGGCCTTCATTGTTTTTTTTGTCATTTTCCCTTGCTGCTCCCAAGGTTTACCCTCGATCCTTGGGATTCAACAAGTACGATGTTTATATCTGACATTCTTTGCATTTACCCCAGTAGAGGTCTCTTGTGCTTCTTGGGTCTGTAACTGAATACTTTCATCAAATTTGGGAAATTTTTAGCCATATTTTGGCCATCACTTTTTAAAATATTGTTTCTGCTTATCTCTCTCAGTGTCTAAGACTCCAATTAAACACTGCTTGGACTTCTCTGTATTGCTCCACGTATCTCTGGAGTTCTGTTTAGCTTTCTTAATTTTCTTTTCTTCAGATTGCAAAATTTCTGCTGATCTGCCTTCAGGTTTGTTCTTTTATTTTCCCTTCCTCTATCTTTAAACTACTCATGAGATCACCAAGTACATTTTTTACTTAATCATAATTTTAAGCTCTAAATTTTCTATCTGCTTTGCTTTTATAATTTGCATTTCTGTTAATATTTTTCTGTTTACTTATTGATACCATATTTTAAAATACCTATAATACATTTTTGTTAATTCTTTGAACATATTTATAACTTCTTTGAAGTCTTTGTCTTTTAAATCCAACTTTGGAGGCCATTTGGAATCAGTTTCTTTGGATCATGTTTTCTTCAGTATGGGTCATATTCAGTAATTTTGGGTTGAAATCTGCATATTGTAAATTATGCATTGTAATGGTTCTAAATTCTATCATGTTCTTTTGAAGATTCCTAGTTTTTTTCTGTTTTAATAGATACTTAACTTGCCTGAGCTTAAATTATTTACTCTGGCTTAAGTATACTATACCACAGATAATATCTCTACCCAGTTTTCCACCTTTCAAATGTTGCTTTTTCAGCCTGGTCAGACAAGATTATTCATTGCAATCACAAAGTTTACTCAAGAGCCAGATATATGTATAAAACGTATACCCAGATTTTGGAGCTCACACTTTCTGTGCTCCTCAGCACTGAATTCCAGCCCCTGGCACCTCAAGTCAACAGACTTCAGCTTCTTACAGTACAAGATTCTGCTCTAGATTGGGAAAGCAGACCTTCAATGGAGCAGCAAATTTGCAAATCTCACGTGATTCGATTATGCCTTTCAACTTTATCCTGTTCTCTTTTTCCTGCTTGCTTAGTGGTCAACTAGGGATCTGAGCACAGTCAATAAACTTTCTGGACCTCTATTCCAGGATTTTCCCCCCAAATGTTCACCTGTTTGACAACACTGAGCTCCATCTGTATTCTGCCAACTCAGCCTGGAAAGGACACAACTTCGTGCCTCAGAGCTCAGGGAGGTCGGGAGCACCTTAGGCAAAGAAGCCCATCTTGAAATTCTTGCATGGTCATGATCGTATCTTTCAAAACAAAGCAGCTGTGGTTGCTGCCTGATTTTCATTGCTCTCCTGTGCCCTCGATGGTTATTTTAAATGATATTTTATCCAGGTTTTATAATTATAGCTGCAAGAGGTTTTGCAGAATGCTGTAATTGCCACAAGTTCAAGCTTTCTTAGGAATATTTTTTAATAGTGTGATTTTTACAAATATTAATAATGTCCGACATATTATAGAAATTCAATTAATATTTGTTGGATAAATTAATAATGGCTACTTTCTTTTCAGATAGTATAACAAATTTACCTTTGTCTCTTGTTTGTCTTGAGTTCAAAGTATTAAAGGGAAAAAACTGATATAAAAGTGTAGGCATGTCGCTTATCAGTAATATTAAGAGAGTAAAAATATATTCAAGTTGTCATTCTGTCACAAAACCTCAAAAATATATCTCATTTTTTGTCTATGAAACCTGATTTACCATTTTTTCATTAAAATTCAGGAAGAAAGAAGGATAAGGGAATAATAAAAGGTAAAACAATTATTTTCTAGGAAAACATTTAGTACAAAGTTACAGTAGTAATTCTATCAAATTAAAATCTTCAAATTTAAATTATTATTGAATTTAAAATCCGAAACCAAGCTATAGGGATAATACTGTCTTTACAGCTGTCATAAATATTAATCATCAGACTGTATACACTAAGTGCCTAACTATTGTGACATGAAAGAAATGCAGCGTGAGTTTACAAAATGGTTGTGAAGCAGTTATGGTTGTTTTAATGTGCAGTGCCTGAGAAGATCTTAGTGAAGAAAAAGAACTTCTGATTTCTTTGATATTATCATACAAAACCCTTTGAATCTCCTGGCTAGCGGGGTGGTGTAGTAGGTGGGGAATGACTTTGATGGTCAGGCTCTGCTGAAAGTCCCTGCTTCCCATTGACCATCAAGACAACTCTCAGCCTATCTGACTGTGCCTTAGGAAAACATGATTATTGCCCCACATCATATACTCGTTTTAAGGAGAAAAATTGTAAAAACACCTGAGTGTGCATGGTATATGGAAAGGTTCTGACTATAATTGTTTTTCTTTTTTACAGAAGAGGATAAATATAATGTTTATTCTCCTTTGCTCTTCAAGTATTTTCTGGCAGAAGGAATCATCAATGGGCATACTTTGCTGGTCGCATCTGCAAAAGAAAACCCTGCTGACATTTTACAGGTATAGAATAGAGTATATTCTATATATTCAATCTTGCATTTTGAACACTTTATGAAGAATTACTGTGTATATATATGGAGGAAGAAAAAAAGTGAAGGTGTATTAACAGAAATTTTGCAATCTGAAGAATACAGAAAAGAAAATTTAAGAAAATTGAACAGAACACTAGAGACATGTGGAGCAATATAGAGAGATTCAACCAATGTTTAATTCAAGTCCTAGACATTGAGAACAGAAAGAAGCAGAAATAATATTTAAAGAATGATCTCAAAATGCACTAATGGGGCTATACATATATTTTTTTTTCTTAAAGAATGGTATCAGATTTTTAAACATATAGTTTCATTTTTAAATTAGTGTTCTTGAATAATTTTTTAACTTAAAATTTAAATCAGAAGTAGGGAAGAGGTGGATAAGCTTTTAAAAACTGACAACAAATAGACTTATAGTGATGATGATGAGAGAACTCTGTAAGAAGTCAGGTTTGATTCCTGGTCAGGACACATGCCTAGGTCACAGGTTCAGTCCCTGATCAGGGTGCCTGGGGTGGTGGCGGGGGGCAACCAGTCAGTGTTGCTCCCTCACATTAATGTTTCTCTCTCTTTCCCCCCTCTTCCCCTCTCTCTAAAATCAATAAGCATGTCCTCATGTAAGGATTAAAAAAAAATTGTTTAATGATTTATTTTTAAACTATTTTAATTTGATCATCTTATATTTTATGCAGCTCTATTCTTAACCTTGTCATTTTATTCCTTCCTTTATTTATTTTTAATACTCACCCAAGAATATGTTTATTGTTTTTAGAGAGAGAGGAATGAAGACAGAGACAAATAGAGACAGACAGACAGACAGACAGACAGACATGAGTTGTTTGCCTCTCCTGTGTGCCCAGACCAGGGATAGAACCCACAGCCTTTTGGTGCATGGGATGAACTCCAACCAACTGAGCCACCCTGCCAGGGCCTGTTATTTTCTATTTATTACATGTTTAATATGTAATGATAAAACAATATTTGATTTAAAAGAATAATATGCTGGCCCTGGCTGGGTGGCTCAGTTAGTTGGACCAAAGGGTTGCAGGTTCCACTTCTGATCAGGGTTCCATCCCTGGAGGGACACATACAGGAGGCAACCGATCGATGTTTCTCTCTCTTTTTCCCCCCCCCTCTCTCAAATCAGTAAGTATATTTTAAATATGATAATATGCCATTCTGTTTTTTCTATTAAAATATTAAAAGTAGGCCCTGGCTGGTATAACTCAGTGGACTGATTGTGGCCTGAGAACAAAAGCGTCACCGGTTCGATTCCCAGTCAGGGCACATGCCTGGGGTGCGGGCCAGGTCCCCAGTGGGGGGCGCACGAGAGGCAACCACACATTGATGTTTCTCTCCCTCTCTTTCTCCCTTCCTTCCCCTCTCTCTAAAAATAAATAAAATCTTTAAAATATATATACATATAAAGTATTATTTTAACATATACATATTTTATATAGTCCAGTTGTTTATGTGTTTAGAATAGATTAGAAAAATATGGCTGATAAAAACTTAAATTATTTGTATTCTGCATAACACCAGTACACAAAGTTTGTAGCATCTCTGAGAAAAATAAACGAAATATTTTTGTAATTTAAAATGGGATGTTGAATACTAATGTGGATGATTAAGTTTTTCTACATAGTATTCAGTCAGGATTCAAGTGCCCAACTCAGTTAGAATTATACTTAAAATTTTGTTTATATCAAAGAGCCCATCAATGAATGATGAAAACCAAGGCATTAACAATGTTTAGAGATGCAGCGTGGGGGGAACAAATGTTGTAATAGCTTAGTTTTAATTTTATGGTGTATAATTGGGGATTTCTGGAATCTCTAACCAAGGCAAATATTGCTGGTACAAGAAATGGAAAAAGACAACCTTGGAGACCATAATTATCTTAAAACTGTATATAACTGCAGACAAGTAAAGGATACAAAGCCCCTCAGCCGTCTAACATATACAACCACCCAGCAGTTTATCCATCATCCTTTGAAAACACATTCATGCCCATTATAGTCTAAGCCCTTCAGGAAATCAGCATTAAGATGTGACGCTGAAAAACTGCACCCCTTAAAAAATTCTGTAGAACAATATATGTGATATTATTAAAGCTTTTAAAATACATGTGGTAAGTATTTTTCAGTTAACTTTGTTATCTAAAAGAATTTTCTTGATCACCTCAATTATAGTGATAAGTATTCTCCATGAAAACCTTCTATGGAATGTTTTCTAAAATATCAAAATTTATATTTTTATGTTAAAATATTTAAATATTTATCAGATAGTCTGATTTTTTATGAACTAAAAATTATTAGTTTTGTTATTTATTTATTTTTTAATTATTTTATTATTGTTCAAGTACAGTTGTTGGCATTTATGCCCCACCACTCCCCATCTCACCCCAGCCATCCCCACCTCCCTGCCCTGATTCCACCCCCACTTGGTTTTGTCCATGAGTCCCTTACAGTTGTTCCTGAACACCCTCCCACCTCCCCTCTGAAAATTGTCAGATTGTTTATTTATTTATTTACTTACTTACTTACTTATTTATTTATTTTTAGTTTTATAGAGAGGGAGGGGAAGGGAAGGAGAGAAGGAGAGAAACATCAATGTGTGGCTGTGTCTCACACATCGCCTACTAGGGATCTGGCCCACAACCCAGGCAGGTGCCCTGACTGGGAACCAAACCAGCAACCTTTTGGTTTGCAGACCCACACTCAATCCACTGAGCTACACCAGCCAGGGCAGGTTGTTCTTAATTTCAATGTTGCTGGTTATATTTTGCTTGCTTGTTTGTTTTATTAATTAGGTTCCACTTAAAGATGAGATCATATGGTATTTGTCTTTCACTGCCTGGCTTATTTCACTTAGCATAATGCTCTCCAGTTCCATCTATGCTGTCACAAAGGGTATAAGCTCCTTCTTTTTTTTCTCCTGCAGAGTATTCCATTGTGTAAATGTACCATAATTCTTGATCCATTCATTTACTGATGGGCACTTAGGTCGCTTCCAGCACTTGGCTATTGTAAATTGTGCTGCTATGAACATTGGGGTGCATAGGTTCTTATGAATCAGTGTTTCAGGGTTCTTAGTATATAATGCCAGCAGTGGAATTTCGTGGTCAAAAGGCAATTCATTTTTAGTTTTCTAAGGAAATAAAAAATTATATATACACACATACACACACAAATATTTCTCTAGAAGTTGAAAATGCTAAGATTTTTCTATTATATACTTTTTATAATTTCAACTATATGATATGCATTAATATTTAATGAATTAAAGTAAAATGATTTATAGAAGTAAAGTTAAACACTATTCATAATATACTAAGGTCAGTTTTAAAACTTACTTTGAATATTTTTTGGTGATATGCCCAATAGGTAATATTCATGCAAAAATTTATCTAATATCCAGAGAAAGAGTTAAATTTTTATTTAATTTATCGGGGTGACATTGGTTGATTAAGTTATGTAGGTTTCAGGTTCATAATTCTATAAAACATCATCTGTTTATTGTTTTGTATATTCCTACCCCATGTCCAGTCTCCTTCCATCACCATGTATTCCCCATTTTACCCTCTCCCCAGCCCCCTTTTTCTCTGGCAATCAGCATACTATTGTCCGTGTCTACAAGTTGTGATTATTTTTTTTGCTTTATTATTTCACCTTTTTTATCCAGTCCCCCATACCTCCTCCCTCTGACATCTGTCAGTCTGTTTTCTGCATCTGTCTGTTTCTATTTTGTTTGTCAATTTATTTTGATCATTAGATTTCACATATAGTTGAAATCATAAGGTCCTTGTCTTTCTCTGACTGCTTATTTCACCTAGCATAATACTCTTCAGGTCTATCCATTCTGTCGCAAAGGGTAAGATTTCCTTCTTTTTTATGACTGAGTAATTAATATTCCACTGTGTAAATGTAACACAGCTTTTTTATCCACTCATCTGCTGATAGACACTTGGGTTGCTTCCATAGCTTGGCCTTTTTAAATAATGTTTTTAGTAAACATAAGGGTGCATATATTTTTTTCAATTAGTGTTCAGTTTTCTTTGGGTATATCCCCAGAAGTGAAATCTCTGGGTCATAAGGCAGTTCCATTTTTAATTTTTTGAGGAAATTCCATAGTGTTTTTCACAGTGGCTGTACCAGTCTGCATTCCAGCAGTGCACGAGGGTTCTCTTTTCTCCACATCCTCTCCAACACTTGTTGTTTGCTTATTTACTGATATAGCCATTCTGACAGGTATGATGTGATATCTCCTTATGGTTTTAATTTGCATTTCTCTGGTGATTAGCAACACTGAGCAACTTTTCATATGTCTGCTGGCCATCTGTATGTCCTCTTTGGCATCAGCCCCAGTTACAAAGTAGGAGGCTAGACTTCTCTCTTTTTTTTAAGATTTTATTTTATTTTTAGAGAGAGGGAAAGGGAGGAAGAATGAGAAGGAGAGGAACATTGCTGTGCAAGACAAACATCAATTTGTTTCCTCTTGCATGCCCCCAGCTAGGAACCTGGACTGCAACCCAGGCATGTGTCCTGACTGGGAATCGAACTAGTGACGTGTAGATTCACAGGCTGGCACTTAATCCACTGAACCACACCAGGCAGGGCTAGGATTAATTTAAGGAGCTTAAAAATTGTGTTTTTTGAATATGTACCCAGCGTAAGAACATGCCTACCTGCAAGAGTGGTATAACTACATTGATGTTTGTGAAAGGCTTATAGTAAATGTTAACATCAAACATGTTAGTAAATAAATAGTTCAAATTTAAACTCAATTATGATAAACCTCATATTTAATATAGGAAAAAAATAGTTGAAAATTAATTACTTTATAGTAACCCATAAATCATAGAATAAGTAACAGTTCATTTAAAAAGAACCATATTGCATTTGATGAATGAGAATAGCAATAAGGTGTTTAATAATGAAGTACAAAAATTAAGACTAGCATCCTCAGAATTCTTTCTATGGACTGTAAAATCCATAAGTAAAAATTGAAGTTCTGTCTTAATAATTTGAAAACGCTAATTTATATCCTGAAATAACAACCTTTTACCTAAATTTTGAACTCATTTGTTAAAAATCTTGTTCATTGTACCATGTATCTTTTGCTTTATTGGGTTCTTTGGTTATAAACGAGATCAGAGATACCAGTTAATTTAGAATTAGATGTAGCAGTATTGTTTGATGAACAACATAAAGTTCGAATTTCTATTAGAAAGATTTCCTTTTCTTCTGTCAATTTGGTGTCAAGATGAAGTCTGTGTTTGCTCTCTCTCTGTTATTTACTGATCATGGAACAAGAATTAGATTCCGAATCCAGTAGTGGTCACTTGGTTGCTCCTAGTATATTGCCGTGCAGTCTGGTCTTTCTGAGCAAATAGAATAGTGAACTACCTCAGACTTGTCTCGTTTTCCTTGTTCTGCCTAAAATGGAGACAGCTATAAGAATGAAGTTAAAGAAACATTCTTTGGTTGGCCAAATATGGTTTTGAATATTTCTTTATTATACTCATCTCCAAAGTTACAACTTTAATGTCATGCTATAAATAATTAAAAATTATTTTCTGGCCCTTGTGTCATTCTCTTTTGCAAGCTGTATCGCACGCTCAATAACAGCACATTTTCCCATGCATTTTTACTTTCTAGCCGATGTAATACTTACTATATTTCCTATCAAAACTATTTTCTCACTGTATATATTTTGTCCATAGTATAAGGACAAATATTAAGAGTCCTGTGAAGACAGGGCTGTAATCAGCATAGGTTACCTTCATTTCTTTGTCAACCTTCTATTTGTTCAGAAAATTATCAGAGTCTGTGTTTTTTAGTGTTTACTCTGAAGTGCTAGCTGAACCGGAAATTCGCTGTTTGACCCCAGGGGTTCACTTTTTTCCCCCTCACTACTGATGAGAGCTTATTTAAAATTCTAAGTTCTCTGGCAGCCACAGTTAGAGCCTCTTTGGCAAACTAAAAAGGCTAAGAAAAAACATGCAAAGGCTCAGTACTGCTTCCAGTGACCTACATTTGTAGCCAGTTTTTAAAAAATGGCATGTGCTTTATTTTTCAACATGGAAATGAAAGGTAAGATAAAAATAGGAAAATAAACCCAACTCTCGGTCACTGGCTAGTGAGAACCATTTCTGATATAACATTAAAGGAACACACATTTGGAATTGGTGTTTGTACGTCAACCAACAAAAGAAAGGAATTTTGCATGCAGAACAGGAGCCGAAGTCATATAGCAAAAGTGCCATACTCTGTAAGATTTATCCAAAAGAAGTGAAATGTATTCAGGATCTCAGCTTAGATTTTAAATTTCTGTGTTGCTACTTAACTAGTGGCAGGACCTTGCACAAGTCATTTAACCTTTCCTATTAAGATAGGGATAACACCCTTGCTATCTTATTCCAGACTTCCAAATTTAAAAACTACGTATCTGGAAGTTTTGCTTTCTATATCTTAAAGCATACTTATTCCACACCTCACATGTACTTACAAAAATTTTATTTTGAGCTCATAAAAAAAAGAATTGTGCGTACTTGATGGTTATTGCTGTGCTCAAAAGAAACGTTAGAATCTTGGAACTGTTGCGTAGTGCTGTGTCACTCTTTGAAAATAAGCCACACAAGACCAGTATTGGGAATTTTAGAAATAGAGTTTGTTTGTTTCTTCTGAATACTTCCACAAAAAAAAGTATTGCGAACTGTTCAGTCCTTCTCGGAGAAACACATGACTTGAAATTCTGAAAACCAGAGCCGTTGAAAGTATAAGTCTGTACTTTTTACTTTTCATCAGCTCTCCACACGAACACACTATCCCGTTAAATGAGATGGTAAAGGGTGCCGCGGAAAGAGAAAGGCAGCGCACCCTCGGGTCACAGACTAAGCGGACAGTCTGTAAGCATGTCTCAGGTACGAAAGATGGTGTTGCTGTGTCAGCAGCCCCAGAGGAGGCGGGCTGTTTGTCCAGCTAGTGTTGGGGCGATTTTCTCAGCAGCCAGTCTTTCTCCCCTGAAATTTTAAGTCATGTTCAGCAAAAACCGATAAGCAGTTGCAGAAAGTAGGCGTATTTCACCACATGCATGTTTTTATATTCCGGAATATTAATGAAATCAGAGGCATTTGAAATGTGCTTATCGTTTTCGTAAAATACACTTAACGCTGTTGTGTGTGTGCCTAAAAGTCTATGCCGGATTTCAGAAGCAAGGTAGATAGTGTTAAATTGAAGATGAATTCGAAGCAGAAAGTACATCTGAGACTGAAGTGGAGCTCCTCACCTCTATGTTCTTAAAACAGATGGTAACAAACAGGTTGCTACAGAATTAAAGAAAGTCTATTTTCTGCCTTCACCCGGTACTCAGCAGAAAGAGAATCAGTTTTGTTCTTTTAACATGAAATGTACTACCCAATGTAATTTTCAAATTTAATAAAAGTAAAGTGATTTGCAGTTTCATTTAGTACCACACATACCCTAAGGATTTTTGTTTGTGACATTTTCCATAGCTGGATTTATTCTAAGAAAATAAAAAAATACAACATCAAACAAATAAAACCAGAAGTTTGCATGTTCCTGAGCTAGGAATGTAACTGATCTGGACCACTTAATGAAGATAAATGCCTAATTCTGTTCCTAATTCAGATTTCTTTGACAGTAGATATCTCTGAAACTTTAAAATATATCTTTTCCAACCATGTAAAAATTATATAACCTCAATTGAATAATTATAAGATTATTATCATTATCTGAAGTTTTAATTACATTTAGAAATATTTTAGTTATATCAGGTTTTTATAAATTAATATAATTTATAAATTATAATCAACAGGGACAGTTAATACTTAGAGAATTTTGTAGGAATCCTCTCCCAGCATAACTCAAATAATTATTACATAACCTGCTTATTTAATATAGATTTTATATGTCATGTTTTCTTAAAAACAGGTTAGTATACACCCTTATACAGTAAACATTTACTAAAGAGGATTATTGCACATGATCACACTAACTAAACCTGCTAATACCAGTGATTAAGTGGACAATTCAGTCTGCAATTTAAAACATTTCATAAAATACATTTAATCAAGACATTTTCTGTCACAAGGGCCACGTTGTTTATCATTCATTCTTTTTTCTATAATTAGAGATATAGATATAGACAAAGATAAATACATATGTATGTATTATGTATATATGCACATACATATATGCACAATATATACAGAATACATACACACATACTGTTTTTAACACTGGTGATTACCTAATTAGTAGATGTCTTCATTTTAACTTATATCATCTCTGAGTATGAATTTTATTAATTGTGCAGTCAGAGCCAGATCAGACATCAACCGCATTTAACAGAATGACTTTACTTTGTAAGGGAACCCAGAAAGGAAAACTCCAATTTTTGTGGCTAGAAATACTGATACCAACGGTGAATCCTTTTCTCTCTGTAGGGAAAAACGTGGAGTTTCTTATTTTAAGCTTTCTTTCTAAGAAATCTGTTTTGAAGTAAAAAGAATGTTTTGAAGGAATAGATTATACAACTTTTATATTCTGACATGTAAAACAGATAAATTCTGTACCTGAGTTTATACACTGAGGAAAGTTGATAAAATTAATGTAAATCTCATGGACACTTGTTCTTAACAGCTTGAGCGTTTTGAATTTTTTACCTCCATGAGAAAATGTTTGTGGAAGCTAAAAATGTCACAATGCCAAGACACCCACCGCATGCCCCTATAACTCCTTTTAAGTCGGTGCCATCAGTAAGCAGTCTGGAAAGCACACTGCTGCCTTGGCCAAGACTGGGAGAGCTACTGACTGTGTTAGCGGGCATATTGCTAGCACCTAAGTAAGGAATTTAAATTCATGTGGACCTCATTTTCCCCACATCACTACCGACTGCAGTGGGACTCCAGGATTAATTACACTTCTAAATTGCTTTGAGATCCTTCTGTGACTGTGCTCTTAAAAATATCATGGCTTAGAATGTAATATTGTAAAATAATTAGATTATGATTTGCATGTAGTTGAAGATGGTCTTTTTTACTTATAGTTTTTTTTTTACTTAGCACAACCCTTTTCCTTTATTTCTGAATTCTTCTAGTGCCAATGTCCATTTCCTGTTCTTATCTTCCCTCTTCCCTCTAAGTCAAGAAAACTGAGAGATTTTCCAGTCTTCCCAACATATTTCTGTTTCATGTGTTAAAGGGAAATGTGAAAGGTTCAAGGGTTTCATTTTTTATTTTCAGATACATGTAATTGGTATAGCTCCAGAATTAAAAGCATTATTTTTGTCAGTAGCTTAACTTGAAAGTTTAGTTAAAATAATATTTTAATAGTGATTTCACCTGTTCTTCTAATATCAATAATTTTGCCACCTTTATGATCAAGAAAAAAAATATCTGAATTCACACTAAGATGTTACCTATTGTGTACTGAGTTTAGTTTGAAATACGGATGAAGATAAATTAATCCACAGATTACTAATCTTAAAATCTATGAGTTTTAAAAACATTTTTATGTAGCATCACCTACACCCCAGATTTCTGGTGTACTCTGTGCCATCTACATTTCTGAATACTTTTAACAACTGAAATCACCTCGCTCCCCGTATGCTATCATTTATTCTTAAAATTTGTTGATTTGAGAGAGAGAGAGGATGAGAGAGAAAGAGAAACATAAATTTGTTATTCCACTTATTTATGCATTCGTTGGTGATTTCTTGCATATGCCCTGACCAGGGATCACACCCCGCAACCTTGGAGTATTGGGACAATGCTCTAACCAACTGAGCTACCCAACCAGGGCTGCCCCCATTACCTTTAAATATTTAACTGAAGATAGTGTGGAGGGCATACTTTAAAAAAATATATATTTTATTTATTTATTTTTAGAGAGGGAGAGGGGGAGAAACATCAATGTGTGGTTGCCTCTCACATGCCCCCCACTGGGGGCCTGGCTCTCAACCCAGTCATATGCCCTAGACTGGGAATCAACCGGCGACCCTTTGAATCATAGGCGGGCACTCAACCACAGAGCCACACCAGCCAGAGCTGGAGGGCATACTTTTAATATATGGATACTCAGGTTGAATATTTGGCATACTTTGTATGCACATTAAGATAATCAGTATCTTTGGACTTGTTAAATGCCCCCCCCAAAAAAAACCCTCAAAATCAACAAAGTAATAAACTTACTGATACATGGATAATGCTTAAGTAGTATTAATTATACAGTTACCAAAGCCTGCAAGGATCAAAAGATTTTATTTTTAAGAAGGATTTCTCATGCTGCATGGATTATGCTGCTACATAATAGCTCAGTAGTACTTCTGCTGAATTGTAAAATAGCTTAGAGAGGAGTATGATGCCCATAGTTGTTGTAATGCATAGGTAATTAAGAGGGTGGGAGGTTAAGCTTCATTAACTGCTGAGGGATTGTATCTTGGGTTTTATTATGCCCTGGAGAACATAAAAAGTGAGAAGGGTCAAACTGTTGGAATCAGATTTTGCTTGTGCATCTGCCAAAACAAAGGCCACAAAATAATGTAGCAGTAAGCACAGAATGGCTTGAATTGAAAAGGGAAGAAATATATTTACAGCATCTTATCAATGAGGATAGATGTTTCTTATGAAAAGATAAATATACTTAAGTACTGGGGTATATTTTGGTATTGGAAGTGTGTAATGATTTAGTTTCATATGATTTTTTAAGTAGAATAAACAGTTCTTTTTGTCTGAAGGTAGTGCCAGTTTCTTTATTGATGTTATATTTCTAACCTGATTTGATTAAAATAGGTAGAGAAATTTTATGCTTTCTAGCCTATCTTCTGTGTAGAATTTATGAAGCCTGCTTTTTGTTTTTATTTATTCCTGATCCTTGTTACCGAATATATGGGAACTATAAGGGCAATATTACAGGGGGGGGGGGAATCTAATATTATTTCTTTTAGAAAACAAGAATATGACAATACAGTGTGTTCTATTGCAACAAATATTGTATTAAGTAACTGAGATGTCAGCTAATTTGCTTTAAAGAGATAGACAGTAAATATTTTTGTGTTTGCAGGCTATATGGTCTCTGTTACAACTACTCAGTTCTGCTATTGCATCACTAAAGCAGCCATAGACACTTCCTACACAATGGGCATGATTGTGTTCCAATAAAACTTTGTTTACAAAAACAGGTATCTGGTCGGATTTGACCCACAGGCCATAGCTGACTTGTGGAGTGCTCCAAAGCCACTAAGGTTTTCTCCTTTCTGTTTCCTATTGAGTTGTTTGGCACCAATGTAGAAATTCTATGAAATGAATATATTGGTGTCTTTCTCAACTTTCTTTTGTGTTCCATTGAATTATATCTCTCTATCTTAGATGGACTTCATTGTTCTACTTTTATAATATCTTGGAATCAGGTATTTAAGTCCTCTTATTTTTTTCTTTTGCAAACTTGTTTTGATTATTGTGGGTTTTTACATTTCCATATAAATTTTAGATTCAACTTGTCAGCTTATGTGAGAGAGTTTGCTAGAATTGTTCTTTTTTTCCCCAAGTGGCTTTTTTCTCTCCGTTTTGATTCTCGATAATCTCTACTGCTTTCTTAAGATTCCTTAACCTATGGTTTACTCTTGTCTTCTCTCTATATTGTTATTAACTCATTTCCTTTGTTCTTGTTACAGTTATTTCCATGGAATTTTTGTTTGTAATGAGAATTAGGTTGTAATCCTTGATAAGATAAATTACACTTTCAATTTCAATCAACTAAATACTTACTGGATATCCAAAAGTACAAGTTACTATTTTAAGCAAAGACAACAGCAATAATAAAGATACAAAGGAAGAAATACCAGGGCATCTTGAATAAGCACGTACGGTCCACTCTGTAAGGCAGTAGTGTGGAATTAAGTCCAAAGGGTAGTCAGACTTTTTGTGAGCTACTTAACGAGGTCACTGAGAGTGCTATGGGTACACCCTGCCCGGAGCAGGAGAGGCCCTAACTAGTTTCACAGGGGAGAAGATAATTGTAGAGAAAGAAAGTAAGGAGGAGGGAAAAGGTGAGAGAAAAGGAGAAAGAAGAGAGAAAGAGGACGACCTGATTTAGCATACTTCTGAGTTTGACAGGCAGTTGAACATTCAGGTAGAATATCCAAAAGCAGTGAAAAACCTAGGCCCAGAATTTGGGAAATGATTGGAAATAGAGATTTGCTAGCCATCATTTTTCTCCATCAAACATTCGTTGAATGCCTACTATATGCCAGAAACTACGTCATATACTCTTCGCGTCCCTCCACCACCAAACTCATGTCCTTGCATGCAAAATGTGTCCATTTCAACCTACTGGCCCCAAAAGTCTTAACTTACTCCATCATCAGCTCTAAAGTCTAAAGTCTCATCTAAATATAACCTAAATCAGGTGTGGATGAAGTTGGAGGTATGATCTGTCCTGAGGCAAAATTCCTTTCCAGCAGTGAACCTGTGAACCTGTTAAATCAGACAAGTTATATGCTTCCAAATACATGGTGGGACAGGCATGAAGGGGTGATGGATTCCAAGCCAGTCCAAAATTTAGCAAAACAAATTCCACTAGGTCTTACGGTTCATGAATAAACTTCTTCATTCAATGTTCTGCCTTCTAGGCCCACTGAGATGGCAACATCACCCCCACATGACTGGGCAGGGCACCACCCACATGACCATCCTGGGCTGTGTTTCCACCCTTTGAAAATGAGGTGGAGGCAGCCCTGCCTCGCAGGCCTGTGTACTCTGGACCTGTCCTGGGCGTAGCAGCTCTGATGGTCTCTGAGCACGTTTGGGCTCCTGGGTCGCTTTTCTTGCCGGATAGCTCATGTTTGAAGCCAAATTGTTCAGTGGCAAATCCTATAAAATCCAAGAAGTTCAACAGCTTAATTCCATCCTGCCTTGTCTGTTCCCTTTAGTTCAAACTGGCAGTGTCCCCACCAGTATAATTCCTTCTTTATTCCTGGCTTCTGCAGATATGGCTGATGAAGTCATAATCTCTTTACCAAATCTCTTTACCAAATGGTCATTCAGCCATACCCTAAGTGTTCTCTTCAGAACAAGTTGTTTTCTTTTTTTTTTTTTTTTAGTTTTTTTAAATGTGAATAGGCTGAGATTTTTCCAATTCAAATTCTGGTTCCTTTTTTGCTTCAGTTCCTTCTCTAATTCATTTCTCCCTTTTTGTGCTTTGCTATATACAGTTATGAGAAACCAAACCACTCCCTCAAAATTTTGCTTAGAAATCTCCTCCGCTAAAAATCCATTTCCATCACTCTCAAGTAGTACCATCCACAAAACACTAGAACACAGGCAAGCCAAATTCTGTGCCGCTTCATAACAAAGATTGCCTTTCCTCCAGTTCTCAATAATACGTTCCCCATTTCCATCTGAGACGTCACCAGAATTGCCCCTAAGTTCTGTATTTCTAACTGGCATCTCAAAATTCTTCCATCCTCTAGAATTATCCAATTCCAGAGCCACTTTCATATTTTAAGTATTTGTTAACATTATCCCACTGCCCCCCAACTCTTTTTGGTACTAGAACCTGTCTTGGTCAGCTTGTGCTGCCATAACGAAATACCACTGACCGAGTGGGTGGAGGGAGGTTCAAGGAGGTTCAATAGTCATAGAAAAAATACAATAAAAAATTTTTTTAAATAAAAGAAAAAAAACGAATTTATTTTCTCACCTTTCTGGAGGCTAGGAAGTCCAAGATTGTGGTGCCAGCCAATTTACTTCCTGGTGAGGACTCTTTCTGGCTTGTAGAAGACATAATGTGATTAAGCGTCATGTCCGTAGAATCTTCCATCCCCCTACTCCAAATGGACTGCCTGTTCTCCAGGCAGCCTGCACAGGTGTTACTGGGGCCTTCCCTTCGTCAGCCTTCCCTGACCCAGCTGGTGGAACACACCTCCAATAACTTGAGAGTGAATGGAGATACAGGTCAGTGTGAGATTGCAGAGATTTTTCAGCTTTCCATGTCTGAAAATGTCTTAGTTCTGCCCTCAAATTTAACAGTAGTTTGGCTAAATACAGAATACTAGGCTGGAAGTCACTTTTTCTCCGAAAAGTCCCACTGTTGCTCTTGCAAAGTTTGATGGCATTCACATTCCTGGTAAGTTCCACCCAACCCCGGAAGCTCTTCAGATGCAGCACTTCCTGCATTCTCCTTCACTCTGTAATGTCAGAGTTCTGTGCTTCGGTGCGTGTCCATTTTCATTTCTAGCGTTAGTGCTCAGTAGGACTGTGAATTAAAGTCTCCTGTTTTTCTTTTCTGGAAATTTCTCTTAGATAATTTCTTTGCTGTTTTCCTCTGTTATCTCTGTTCCTCCATCTAGAAACCCTGTTACGGTGCTAACCTTCTGGACTACTTCTCTGTTTTCTTCTCTCCGTCATTTTCTGTCCCTTTAAGGGCAGTACAGCACCACAGTGAAGAAACCGAGTGGTCGAGCGGGACAGACCTTTGTCAAGTTAATTAGCCTTTGTACTACAATGTCTTCATCTATGACATGGGTTAATAATAGTGCTTAATTCTTAAGATTGTTTTAAGTATTAAATTTTTTAATCGTGTAAAGAGCTTAGAATAAATAGTGCCTGGCAGTTGGAAAGCACTTTGAAGCATGTTAGCTACTGTGATTTTTTTCATTATGCTAACTTGATCTTCTAGTGCTTCTGGTCAGTTTTTTTTTAAGTCTGCTCTTATACTTTAATTACCAGAAACTCACATTTTTTTCTAATAGTTTCCTCTTATTGAAGTATTTTCTTTTTTATTCCATCTCATATTATAGAGAATGCTTTTTTTATTATTTTTGAAGCTTTTAGCTATTTCTGGTGTTGTTTTTATTTACTGCTTGTTATCTTGGTCTTTGAATTCCATATTGGATGCTTTTCTCAAATATATGATCATTCTTGGCTGTCCTTGGATATTGGCGAGTGAGGGACTAGGAAGCCGTTTGAAGTGCTGTGTGTTTGAACATGAACTTGTGGTCTGGCAGACTTACTGCACACTCAGCTAGAAGTGTCTCTCTGAGAGAGTTCTCTCTCAATTTTGCCAGCTTCCCCAGGGAGGAACCCTCTAATCTCCCAGTCCCCTGCCTGTTCCGTTTAATGATGGCTCCTGGCCTCCTGCGAGCCTAGCAGTGGAGCCAACTGCGTCTGTGTGCTTGAGGCAGAGGAAGTTGTCTTGCTTCTCTGTCGGAAGATTTCAGTGAGTTGCCCTGTCTTCAATATGATGTCTCACCCCTGTGCTCTGCAGTGCTCCTGCTTCCAAAGTTTGTCTGATTTGAACCCTTCATTCCTCTTGCACAGTGGGGAAGGAGTGGTGTCCTGGCTCTGAGGGAGAAACAAGGGGTTGGCGCAGGGTCGGGGAGGATTTATTGTTCCTTCTAAAGATTTTCAACTGTATTTTTCTGTTTTCACACAAGAGTGTTACTCCTTCCTTCCTGCAATATGTGAGATGTTGAGACTTTTTAAAGCCAAGTGGTAGAAACTGGGTAATTATGTTTTTCTCTATATTTCTCTATTATTTTTTGGTGTTTATATACCTCAGAAAAAATAACTCGAGATGAAAGAATATATGTTATAAAGAATGTTTATCCTTGGGCAGCAGACAACTAAAGGTTCAACAGTGGGAAATGATAAAATGAATGTTAGTTAAGCTATATAATATAACATGCAGCCATTAAAAATTGTATGTTGAAAAATAATCAAATGTGGAAATGCTCACAATATCATAATTTTAGAATATAAATAATGCATGTTATAATATGCAAATAGGCAAGATTCATTTTATTTAAAAGAATGTGAAAGATTGGAGAGAAGTACTCAAATATGTTCCGAGTTATTATTTCTGGGTGGTAGGTTAATAGTTTATTGTTTTCTCTTTTGGATGTTTCTGTATCTTACAATTTTCTATGCTGAACATTGACCACTTTTTAAGTCAATGGCTATTTAATATCTATTGATTTTTATAAGGATATTTGGGTACTGTTTTTATAAGTTAAAAAGTTATAGTGAAAAAATACTGTGTTGGGTTTTGACATGTATATCGGTCTTATAGATAACCACTAGAAAACTGTTTTTAAAAATACTTATTTTTTTGTTTACCTTGTTCCATAAAAGATTTGAATCAGCTTGTAAGAAATCATATTATAGGCCCTGGCTGGCGTAGCTCAGTGGATTGAGCGCGGGCTGTGAACCAAAGCATCGCAGGTTCGATTCCCAGTCAGGGCACATGCCTGGGTTGCAGGCCACGGCCCCCAGCAACTGCAGATTGATGTTTCTCTCTCTCCTTCTCCCTCCCTTCCCTCTCTAAAAAATAAATAAATAAAATCTTTTTAAAAAACTTAAAAAAAAGAAATCATATTATAAAAGGTATGTATTAAAGAGTTGAAGGAATCAGGGAAAATTAATACACAGAAAACAGTGCCTGAGCAAAAAAGGCGATCCATGATCTGTCGCGTGATGAACTGTGCATGAGTTGTGGGGAGAGGCAGGCGGACAGGGAGGCGTGTAATGTTGTTAGGTATTGAGGAGTAAAACACTCTCCTGATTTTAACTTTAAACAATTAAGTTGTGATGCTTCTTCAAAATCCCGGTTGAGAGAAGTGTAAAGAGTATTTTGATGATTGTAAAACCTCAGAGTAAACAATTTAAATTGCTAGGTTAATAATTACATAAATTTTAAAAATTTTCCTAGACCAGCACTTGATGGACAGGATTTTCTGTGATGTTGAAAATGTTCACCACCTACGTTGCCCTATGGAACAGCCATTAGCTACATGCGGGGCACTTTAAATGTGGCTAGTGCATGACACACTTAAATTTCAATAGTCACATGTTATAGTCACACGTCACATAATTCTAGACCAGTGGTTGTATAAATAATGCTGATGTGTTTTTATTCCTGAAATTAACAAAACTAATTCAGATCGTGAATGTTTTACTTGATATCCAGTGTCTTCTTTGGGGAAAAACTGTAGACAACTGCACGTGAAAATAGATAGGTTTGGCAAGCTGGATATACATTCATTGAATTTCAGTTTTTACAATATCTTACTTGTTTTTCATTTTCTTGTTTTAGAAATAAAATTAGCTGTTTTTCACCCTGAGGATAGGACTGTAGGTCAGAGAAAAGAGTGGACAATCTCCAGACTTGTGTTTTTACATCCCAAAAAGTTTTATGCTTTCCTCCCACAAGGCAATACAAAATATTAATGGGATTATATTGTCTATGTGAATGTATAAACACAGGAAAACAATTGAAAACCAGTAATCTGAAATAATTTACTATAAAATAGTTTATATGTTTAATTTAGAAGTAGAATGATTGCCAGTCAAACAATATGTATAAGAAGACAGTTTTTCTATGTTTGAAATGTTCTAAACAGAACATGCAATTAGTTCTTTTATAGCAAAGCTATGGGTGTTTATTTCTCTATTATCCCTCTCTGTCCAAATTTTTCCTAAATATTACCAAGAATTATTGTATATGGAAATTTGGGGTTAAGATATGAGAGTACTAAATATATATCATATGCTTTCCTACATTATCAAACAAAAAATTAATTTAAAGTACTCCAAAAAATCAGTTGTTTTGAACAAAACAAGAAAAACCAGGGCCCAACCCAACGCCATAAATTTCTAACATCCATAGCCAAACAAGTCTTCATTAGGTTCAGTTCCTAACTTTATTCTCATATCTAGAAAAAACCAATGGAATAGCATAATCTTAAGAAATAATTAGGACTGATAGTCTCAAACTAAAGCAAATATTTCCGAAAGCAACACTGAATTGGGTGTATGATTTAAACCCTAATAGTAAACCACATCCCAAATGGGAATAAAATATTCACTGAACACAAGAAATTGGCATTTAAAGAAATCTCATAAGAAGATTAAGAGCCTTGGTCTTCTGAAAAAGAAAAGATGGCATTTAACTTTGGCTAAGTCTCATAACATGAATGTACAGGAAAATGGGTGGAAATCAAAATACTCAGCCCTCAAACTGTAGCTAGAGGAAAAACTCAATCTGGAAAAAAACTTAATCCAAGAACAGAAGGCAATTCCTCCATAAGAGATTTATGAAAAAGTTTAACAAATTAGAACATGAGTTCAATAAAATAATATTGAAAATAGATAAGAAAACACGAGAAGTAGATAAAAAAGGATAATTGTAGAATTAAAAATAAAAGTCGACTTAAATATCATTACCCAATATAGTAGCAACAAGGAACAGGCTTGTGATAGTCACAGTGAAGTTAAAGAAAAGAGATTAAAACAAGTGAGAATATAGTTACAATGTAGAAAAAAATTATTTAAATTAATTAGTCAGGAACTACTGTATTGGACAGCACAAGTATAGAACATTTCCAACATCACAGAAAATTCTCTTGGTCAGCGCCGGTCTAGAAAATGGGAAAACATTTATTCATCTAACATTTTAATTGTTTACTGTGTGATGTTTTGTAACTGTTGATGATACACAAGGGTATTTTCCATATTTCATTATGGAATGGAAAAATAATTTTAAACCTGAGACATGAAAATATTTTACTTCAAATTCAGAATCTTCAATTAAAGGGGCATCTAGTTGACAAGGGGGAGCGTATACAAAGCAGTACATCCATGTAGGTTTAGTCTTTTAAGCTATTGAACTACAAAGATAAAAGAAAAATTGTTCCAGTGTTCAGGCAGGAAAAGCAAGTCTACAAGGGTGGAATCCTTCAGACTTCCCCACAGCACCATTTTTTGTCCACAGACAATAAAGAAATTTCTACCAACTTCTAAGCAAATTAAAATATTAGGAAATATAATATCCAACCAAAATGTTAGTCAAGTAAAAATGTGTCTCATTTATTTCCTCAAGGAGAACTTCATGGGCTAACCTCTTTAAAGTAACACCACCTTCCATTACTCTGTGTTCCTTTCCTGTTTTTACTTCAAGTTCATATTACTACCCTTCTAGGATGTAACTCCATGAAAGCAAGGACTTGATTTTGTTCACTGCTTTGTGCCTTGTACCTTCCCTACACTGTTAAATAAGTACAGGTATCAATGAAAAGAACTCAAGAACAGTGGGACAGCAGCAAAAGGACCAATGAGGAACTCATTCAACAAAAGCCTTGGCAGCAAACTAGAATGTAAATGCTGTAACCTTGACAACATAGAAATAATAGGGCAACTACTAAACTTGGAGCCAGGGAAGTACGAGAAAGCATTTTAAGTGCTAATTTCCTCATTTTTTATAGGCGGAAAGGAGAGAGGTCCTGATTTTGTTGAAAACTGAAATGTGTGAAAGGGAGCATGGTGATTCCAACATCTTATAATGGGCTTCATAATCCCATTTCTCAACTGAGAGGAGAATATGTTAAGAAATAATATTTATTGAAATAATCGATCAGTTCAACAATTCTTTCCATTTTACTTTGCTGTTTTCTTTTAAAAATTAATGTACAAAAATTTTTATTAACTTTTTTAAAAGATTTTCTTTATTTGTTTTTAGAGAGAGAGGAAGGAAGAGAGGGAAAGAAACATTGGTGTGTGAGAGATACATTGATTAGTTGCCTCTCACACACCCCCACTGGGGACCTGGCCCACAACCCAGGCATGTGCCCTGACTGGGCATCAAACTGGCAACCCTTCTGTTTACAGGCCAACACACTCAATCCACTGAGCCACACCAGCCAGGGCTAAAGTACAAAATTATTAATAGCATTTTATCATATACTGCTTTTATAGAAGGATTTTGTGTAATATACCTATCTATATCTATAGATAGATATAGATATATATGTATACAAGGTCTGTCCAGAAAAAGCCCAGCCATTGTTAATACAATGAGAATGATTTACACAACATTCATGTAACCTGGCAGCCAAGGAGAGTGGACTGCAATGTGCATGTATAAACAATGACGATGTCACTGAACTAGTCAGTGGGGGTGGTAGACACCATTGAATGAGCGTGTGTACTGTGTGGCCATCACATCCAGTATGACTGAGTGAGTACAGCAACGAGTCTGCGTCAGATTTTGCATTAAGCTTGAACATTCCTCCATGGAAACCATTAAGATGATTCAGAAGGCCGTACCTGTGGGCACCTGGTGACTGGCAGCTTCATTACAACAATGCATCTGCTTACGCACTACGTCTCATGCATAGTTTTTTGGTGAAACATCAAATCACCAGGTGACTGAGCCTCCTTACAACCCAGATTTGGTGCCCTGCTACTTCTGACTTTTCCCAAGACTAAAATCATCTTTGAAAGACAAGAGATTTCAGACAGTCCATGAGGTTCAGGAAAATGCAGTGGGGCAATTGATGGTGCATGGGAGAATTGTGTGAGGTCCCAAGGTGCCTACTTTGAAGGGGACTGAGGCATCATTATGCTATGTACAATGTTTCTGGTATCTTCTTCAATAAATATCTCTATTTTTCATATCATGTGACTGGATACTGTCTGGACAGACCTCGTGTGCCATGAATGTTGTTTACTTAACGTTAATGATTATTGTGGAAGAGTGTGGCTTTTTTTATTTTTTTATTTTTTAATCTTTGTCAGACTACAATATTACTGAGTGTCCCTGAGACTGAAAAGCCATGTTAATCCAAATATTTGTACTATTATCTGGTGTTGACAGTCCAAATGTGTGGCCCTGAGTAATGATTAAGACAATTATTTTACTGAATTCTTATAATCAAGCATTTATTGAGTGCTTAATATGCAGCAGGCACCATTCTCTATGTTTTATATTTTAAGTTATTTATTCCTTACAACAATCCAATGAAGTAAATACATTGTTCTTCACTGTTCAAGTGATAAATGGAAACGTAAAGAAGTCCTGTAGGTGTGTAACCTAACCACAGATAAAGCTACTGGTACATAAAGTCAAGGTTTGGTCCTAAACAGACTTGTTGAATTCAAACTCACAACCACTTTGCTGTATTGTACTGTACACCTCACAAATATTTACTTCCATCAGAAAAGGGAGTTACTTTATATTTTGTAAGATACATATGCTATTCTTAGGAATGATGGATTCATAGCTTAAATGACATAACTAGTTTCTAATACTGGCATAAATTAAAGTGTGAATCTATTTGGAGATCTTTTAGGAGGTGACTGAAATATATGATGCTTAGTATGTTTTCCAGCTGATTAGTTGACTTCTTTCTAAGTATAAATAAGTCTGATCCTGAAAAGCAAAAGCTGAAATTTAGACTATTAATGATATAGTACAAGATTATGTTTATTAATCTAGTACCCCACATGATCTTTATGATTCTGGCTAATAAAAGATACAATTATTGCATGAGCTTTCCTTCTCCAGGAAACTTACATCCTTTTTTTCTTTACATTATTTATATAGTACATTTTCACCGAAAATAAAGTCCTCTATGTTTTTTGTAGTCACTCAGCAGGTCAGCTTCCCCCCAAAAAAGGTAAAATTGGAATTCATCATCTCTTCATTTAATCAAAGATTTTAAATTTTGCTTTTATTGTTTAAAGAAGAGGCAGAAGCTTGCAGGTGCAAAACTGATGTTTGCTATGGACAAAATAAATGTCTTTATTCTTAGTTTTTTTTTTCACCCATTATTTTAGTAAACGAGTTTTTTGCATTCTAGAATTGTAAGCAGATTGCACACAACCCTTACTTCTACCTTGTGGCAAACGTAACAGTAATTGCATGTAATATGTAAGTGCTGATTTGAGACTCTGCTTTAAGTGTATAAATTCAAAACATAAGCACAGCTTCTTGTTGCAGTAGCAGTTGATTTTGGTTACTATAAAAATTTGAATTTTTTATTTAAATTCTATTTACTCCTTTTCTCTTGTTTTAGGTTTCTTTTGTTATAACTTTATACTTAAACCAATTTTAAGGCGTCAATTTTTACTACATTGAAATATTCTAGTATTGGTAATATTATTTAGGAAAATTATCATAGTTTTTACCACACATGCTAAATAATGTATCATTCTGTTTTCTCAGGAGCTTCCTGCACCGTTACTTGATGATAACTGTAAAAAAGAATTTGATGAAGACGTGGGTGATCATAAAGCACCAGACTCTGATATTAAGATGAAAATAGCTTGGCGTTATCAGCTATTACCCAAGATGGAGGCAAGTCAACATACAAGCTATTTCTAAAATTTTTAATGCATTTGTTTTCATTTTATCTAATCTCTTGTATAACTGTTATCTTTAAGTGCAATACAATGTATATTTGCTTATTTAAATAGATATTTATAGCATATTTGATCAAGATGACATATTTCTTAAAAATAAGATTATGGCAAATTGGTATTTTTTTAAACCAAAGTAGATTGTTTCATTTTTTCCATAGTCTTCACATAGAATCTTTTAATCTAAGGTTTCAGGCCAGAGTAAGTGAACTAACAAAGCCGTATTTTTTCTTTTTATTTTTTATTGAATTTATTGAGGTGATATTTGTTAATAAAATTGCACAGGTTTCAGGGGCACAGTTCTACGACACATCATCTGTGCATTGCATCATGTGTTGTTCCCCACCCCACGTCAAGTCTCCGTCCGTCCCCATTCATCCCCTTCACCCTCTACTACCCACCCCAGCCCCCTTCCCCTCTGGTAATACCATGAATTACTTTGTTTGTTTTTGCTTAATCCCTTCTCCTATCCACCCAGCCCCCTACCCTCTTCCTCAGACAGCTATCTGAGTTCTCTATATCTGTGAACCCGTTTTTATTTTGTTTGTTAGTTTACTCTGTTTATTACGTTCCACATATAAGTAAAATCATATGTTACCTGTCTTTCTCTGACTGGCTTATTTCACCTAGCATAATGCTCTCTGGGTCTGTTCATGCTGTCACAAAGGATAAGATTTCCTTTTTTATTTTTTTATTTTTTATGGCCAAGTAGTACTCCATTGTGTAAATGTACCACTGCTTTTTTAATCCACCAATCTACTGACGGGCATTTGGGCTGCTTCCAAATCCTGGCTCTTGTAGTTAGTGCTATAGTGATCATAGTGCTGCAGTAATCATAGGTGCATATATCCTTTTGAATTAATATTTCAGATTTCTTCAGATATATTCCCGGAAGTGTAATCACTGGGTTATACGGCAATTCCAGTTTTAATTCTTCGAGGAAACTTCATGCTGTTTTCCACAATGGCTGTACCAGTCTGCATTCCCAGCAACAGTGCATGAAGGTTCCCTTTTCTCCACATCCTCGCCAGCACTTACTGTTCATTGATTCATTGGTGGTAGCCATTCTAACAGATGTGAGGTGGTATCACACGGTGGTTTTAATTTCTCTGATGATGAGTGGTGCTGAGCATCTTCTCCTATGTCTGTTGGCCATCTGTAGGTCCTCTTTGGAGAAGTGTCTGTTCAGGTCCTTGCCCTTTTTCAAATTGGATTGTTTGATTTTTTTGGTGTTAAGTCTTTGAGTTCTTTATAAATTTTGAATATTAACCCCTTATCATGTATATCATGACAAGTATGTTCTCCCATTCCGTGGGTTGTCTCCTCATTTTATCAGTGGTTTCCTTACTGTGGAAAACTTCTTTAGTTTGATACAATAACATTTGTATATTTTTTATTTTGTTTCTCTTGCCTAAGGAGATATATAAAATATATATATATATTGCTACGATAAGTATCTGAGATTTAACTGCCTGTGTTTTCTTCTAGGATTTTTATGGTTTTGAGTCTTACATTTAAGTTTTTCATCTATTTTGAGTTTATTCTTCTGTATGGTGTGAGAAGATGGTCTTGTTTCACTTTTATTTTGCATGTATCTGTCCAATTTTCCCAAGACTATTTATCAAATATACTGTCTTTGCTTGTATGTGCTTGCCTCCTTTGTCATGCTCCATTGTATATGCTTGCTTCCTTTGTCAAATATTAATTGACCATAAAGGCATAGGTTTATTTCTGGGTTGTCTATTCTGTTCCATTGATCTACATGTCTGTTTTTATGCCAGTACCATACTGTTTTGATTACTATGGCCTTGTAATATAGTTTGATATCAGTAGCATGATTCCTCCAACTTTGTTCTTCTTTCTCAATATCGCTATGCCTATTTGGGGTCTTTTGGAACATTGTTGTAGTTCATGAAATACTCTATTGCTATCTTCATAGGAATTGCTTTGACTCTGTAGATTGCATTGGGTACTATGGACATTTTAATGATAACTAACAAAGCCATTTGTATCCAGCATGATCACTTCTAAATATTCAATGTAAGTTGTAGTTCTTTGGAATTACTATTTTTACTTGTATACCTTTTCAACCAATTATACTTCCAAACTCAGGTATCTCATAACCTGGCCTATCCAGTTTTGACTAGGAGGAAAGTTAGGAGTAAATCTCTGAGAAATCAAAATAGATGTCAGTAAATCTACCCACTAAAGCTCATGAAGTCTGTTCCTGTCGGAGGCTCTTTTCATCTGTTATCTCCCTCATTTGTTCACTTGCTTCACTATAATGTCCACCTGAGATTATCATACTGGTAGAGTGAAAGAAAGGACGGGAGGAAGGGAGGGAGAAGGGAGGGAGGGGTTCTAACTGAATACAACGCAATTCCCATAGTCCCCCCTTACCTAGTCTTCCGCATTGAGATCAGCGTTAGTTTTCCCAAGGACAGACAGAAGTATGTTTACAACACTGTTAAACTGCAAATGCCTAATTTGTTTTCCTGTTTCCACTGCCTCCTTCTGAATTCCTGGCAGATTGTCAGTCATAGTGCCCTCCTACAAAGCTTAGATGCAACCTTAGAATTTTCTGTAGAGTGGGCTGGATGATCACACCAGTTGATGAGAGTTAGTGGTATATGAGATGAAACCTGTTTGTCATTATCAGCCTGTAATATGAAATATAAAGTTTTCAAGGCTGCATAGAAGATCTATACAATTTAATTCAAGCCTCCCATTTTAACTTGTTCCGCATGTGTACTTATAAAACATTATATTCCCCCATCTTGTGAGAATCATTCCTTATGAATTGCTTGGATTTCTGCTGTTAAAGCATTTTTTTTTATTAATTCATCCTTCTCCAAGTGCAAATGTTACTACCTCTGACAGCTTTCCATATGTAATTGCTTAGTTTTTTAATTTTTGTTTCCATAGCACTTCATACACTTTAAAGTACTTGTATACACTGTGTTATAGTTGTTAGTATAACCCTCCTCTCCCCCAGACAGAATTCTCTACAAAGGCTGAGATCTTATTTCATTTTCTCTATCTCCAGCACTGTATTAATACCCACACACTCAATAAATATTTAGTGAATGATAAATCTATTTACTCAGTCAGCAGATATTGATTAAGCATCAACTGTGTACCAAGTGTAAAATGTTGTAATAGATACAGATTAAGCAACAGTAAATTATTCTAATTTAGATAGGAAAGCTATTTGAATAATATGATTTTTAAGCTGTAATATAAATGACCAGGAACAAACTACAAACTGGAAGAGGACATTTACAAATCATATAACAGAATAAGAACTAAATTTCCTTGTATATCAAGAACTTCTAAATTGAATAAGGAATACTGGTCTTCAATGCAATTTTTAAAATGGGCAAAAATATGAAAAGGAAATCCAGGTGACTCTTAAACGTATGAAAACAGATGCCCAATTTCAGTTACAATAGGGAAATACAAATTAAAACTACACCAACTTACCATTTTTTTCTTATCAGATTGTCAATAATCTAAAATGTTTGGTAAGACGCTGACTTGGTGGGGTGGGGGTGGGCGGGACTAGCACTCACACTTTGCTGAAGTGTAAGTAGGTACAACTTTTGTGAAAGTTCATTTGGTAGTAACCTTCAGAATTACAAAAACATATATCCTTTGATTTGTTTTTAGAAGGTTACCTTATGAATATATTTACACAGTGTAAGATAAATTATATATGAGCTTTTTATGCAGCATATTTTTAAATAGCAGATGATTGGAAAGGATCTAAATATCTGTCGGTAAGCAACTAGTTAAAAAAATAACGGTGTTACAGTAGAATGCCACACATTTGTGTTAAAGAAAAAAGGAAACTCTATGTAAACAATGGTTTTCGTAGGCATAGCCTAGCTTGGGAGTGACTGAGAATTGAGTGCAAGAGGCCAGAATAGCTGCAGTTTTCCGTTTAGGAAAATGCGAGTTGAGTGACAGAGTTTAGAACAGATGAGGAATGGAGAATTAGCACTTGCGAAGCCCAATGGCAAAGACCTTTGTGTCTTTGATCTGGCAGACTCATTTGAGTAACTGGGCTTAGCAATGACTCTTTATTTTATTTTTCCATTATAGTTTACATTTGATTATTATTGTATATTAGTTTCAGGTAAACAACATAATGGTTAGACAATCACATACTTCACAGAGTGTTCCCCACAATATTTCCAGTACCCACCTGTCATCATCAGGCACAATTATTACAGTGTTATTTAGTCTACTCCCTGTGCTGTACTTTACATCGCTATGACTATTTTCTAAGTACCAATTTGTATTTATTGATCCCTTCCCTTTTTACCGAGTTCTTTAACCACCACCATCCCTCCCCACCCCTCAAATGGCAACCATCAGTCTGTTCTAACAGTGATCCTTGCAAGGAGTGACTGTTCTGATTTTTCTACTGGTGTGTTCTGAAAGAGTAATGAAAATGTAAGCTCTAAACCATAGTTTTTTTGTAAAGACAGTATACCTATTCAGTTTTAGATTATATAAGTCACTGTGTCTTCTGTTTCCTTTAGTTTTTTACTCTTCCCTCACTAGGTTTTGGTCTTTTCATTGGTAGTAATATTTTTCAAGTGAAAATGCAGTTAACTGCATCTTTAAGCAGTTTTTCTCACTGTTTATTATAAAATTTGTTTAAAGTTGGAGAGAATGTTTTTTGTTTCTTTATAATTCATTGTTTCTTTTTATACCGTAATTGTAGATGATGCTCCTGCCCTTCCACCTTTTACATGTAAGTGAGCAGTCCTTATTCCACCCTTCCATTCAGAGTGAGGTGCCTGCATGTTTGGTCTAGGGGAATAGATTTCTGAGGTGACATTGGCACACAAAGCCAGTGATCAGTTTTCAAGATTTTCAACTTGTTTTAAACACTGTGCTCTTCTTACAGTGGTCTTTCCCAGATGACTTATTCTCCCATTTTCTTTGAGTCTCCACTAAAATATCACTTTATCAGGAATGTCTTCCTTTGTCACTTCATATAAAATAAAACCTCTCTATCAGCTCCTTTCACTGTCTGATTTTTCCTCAGGCACTTACAGTACAGCATCTGTCTGCTCTACCAGAATGCCAGCTCAGTGAGAGAGAAAGGGACTTGGACTATTTTGTTTTACTGGCATACAGTGGGTGCTCAGTAGTTATTTGTTCAATATTCAAGTGAATGAATTATATAGTATGCGAATTAAATGTGAAACTCAGTTAAGTTGCATTAATTAATATAATAAAAGAACAGCTTGTTTTTAATTTACAGTCAATGTTCAAACTTAAATTTATACTTACAGGTAAGTTCTGTCAAGTTTAGAATAGAGAAGTCATCTTCTGGCTTCTTCGCTTTTCTTTGAAATGTTACCTGCATATATTTGCTTGATGCAGAAATTTAGCATGTGGTGATTTGCCAAAACTGATAGTCATTGGTGATCACTCATCATCATCTACTTTATAAATCCAGACCTTACTTTGCCATTAGCAGTTTAAAAACAATACCAATTTAACTCTGGTTTTTTGTATTTTGCTCGGGCCAAAATATAGTTGACACTGTAATGAGTAAAGATTAAACAAGTAGTCCAAAACTAGCTGTGTCGATTATCAGGAATGCCTTTGAATACAGGTTGTCATAGAGTCTTAAGAGTAGAACAGTAATATTTCCATTTAGGGAATGCCAAAAAGAGGGTAAAATATGCACAACTAAATCAATAACAATAGCTCAGTAAAGCAGAAAGCCAGTGCTTCCAGTTAGAGGGGCGTGTAGCTTTCAAGGGCCCACCCACGTCCCTCGGCCTTTGATTTTGATTCTATCTCCTCAGTGCACTGTCCTCTTCTTTCCTGTCCAGTCATCAAGCCCTGCTCTCCCTTCACCCCAAGAACTGCTAGCCCGCAGCTTAGGCTGATCCCCAGTTTCTTCAGTGTTGTAGAGCTCTCCTACTGCAAAGGCCCGCAAATGACTGCAGCAACTCAGGACAGCGCGGTGGATGTTTATTAAGTTCAGTTCATTCCACTTCGGTTTTCTATCCTGGTGTTTCAGCCACAACAGTGCTGTGACAGATGTGTGCATGTTGTAGATGACAACAGATGACGTTTTTTTCAATAACCAATGTAATTACAAAAGAGAGTAATGAATCTTCTGATGGCTCGTGGATCATGACACAATAATAATAATATTTACAATAGTGCTTTATAACTTACAGAAAATTCGCTGCCAGCGTTGCATCAGATTCTCACAACAGCCCAGTGAGATAGTTATCAGCTCTAGTTCTGGCGCTTGAACTGAGGCTCAGAGTGGTTCAGTAAGTAACCCTTTGGGTTCTTGCTTTCTGTTGTGCTGTACGGAGAAATAAGAAATGGTGCCAATGGTAGGAAAATGTCTTACTTAGACTGTTTATTTGTGGTGCAGCTTTTCTCTCAGTTTTGTTTCTTTTTGACCTAGTGGAGGTGGAAGGTCATCCCCCCACAATCAGAGTTTGTTTACTTTGCCTGCGTCAGTTTTTACTGAGTCATATTAACTCGCCTCCACAGTTGAATAGTGAGTGGGTAGTTTATGAATGAGAAATAGTTTTCATGATGTAACACTAAAGCAAGATGTTCTTATTAAACTGAGTAAACTGACTAGTTATTGATGCTTAATTTTTAATATATCTTTTTTGTGTGTAGAGTTGAGAGTTTTTCATGTATTTTTATTATTAGATATAAAGCATTTAGTTATCCTTTTCAGAGAAATATTAAAGTCTTTGTTTTATAATTCTAGGCCTCAAAAGATTTCACTTCATTTCAAAAATCTGATTCTATGTTAATGCTAGGTCTCTTGGGTAGAAAAGCTTACAAAATTGTTTTTTTCTTGAGTATATTCAGTTTTCATTTTTCTATTGAAGGATTAAATTTTTATCACTAATAAAATTTTCAGTGTCTTGTCAGTATTTTAGTTTCTTATCTAATCTGACTTTCTAAAAAATTAATAAAAATTGCAATAAAAACCTCCTACTTTATTTTTCATTTTAATGAATTATATGTGTTCTACATATAAACTGTCACAGCATGAAATCAGTTTTTTGCCTTGATCCTTTCCAAATCTGAGGTTTCTATCACATTAATATTAAAAATTAGGAACATTAATAGAGACTGGCAGCTTTAAAAGCAGACTTTGCTTCTTGACAATTTAGCATATTTCTCTGAGTGCACAGGACTTCAAGAACCTTCAGTTCACTAATAAATTTATTAACTCAAACTTAAAAGAAGTGAAAAGTCTCCTTTCTTTCACTCTCCCCATGGCCAGCCTGCTAAAATAGATTATTCATGCTTATTTGATTCAGGTAGGCTTTTGCAAGCTTCCCTACTAGGCCTGGGAATGTGGTACATTGAGGCCTTTTCAGAGGCTTCTGACATAGACCAAGCTTTTATTGCATGGTGTTTTATTATTACCAAATCCTAGTCTCCACCCAGTTTGTAGGCACTCTGCTTATTCTTTTGAATCGGGAAAGGTTATCACCTACCTTAATCCATGCGGCAGTATGGATTAAGGACACCAGTGTGCCCCAGGATTCTCAAAGAGGATCCTGGAAACTTCTTGTTTCTTCTTTTTTTGCTGTCTTTACTAAATTCTATTGGGCCTTAGAGGGATTTGCATCTGAAATGGGCAACCTGGTGTTTTTCTCAATGAAGACATCAGATCAAAGTTCAGTTAGTCAAGGCCTTTCTAAAACATTAAGGGGGCCTGGACTTACACAATGAAAAGATGAGCTCTAGCAGAGATTGCAGTAAAAACATTCTGAACTGTAATCCGGATAAAGAATAGATTATAGGCCAAAGAACAGACCTTGTTTAAATTGCTTTAGACTAATAACTTTACATTTTTTAATTTTACACCCTGTTTTTAAGAAACAAATTTTAATGTCACATAATTTATTAGTCAGTATTTTCATGGTAAACAGATAAATCATCTTTTGGGAACCATACTTCTGTGTATTATATTGGAAAGATTAAATTAAGCCAATTAATAGGTCTCTGTCATTAATGAAAATTAAAGAGTACCTTATGGAGGGATGAGCAGTCATTTCATTTAGAAAATAAATATTAAAGCCACAGACTGAATCTGAGACTAATGTTTCTGCTAGGCTTAAATGTTTTTTATCCTCTGTTCCTGTATAATTTGATGTTTGTAGGCATTTAATTTAAGAATATGAATCATTAAAGTCTTAAAAATGCAAATATCTAGTCTTGAGCAAATGTCTGTTTCTAATCTAAATTACAAAGTTGTTAATTCCTTAGTAAAATATGTTAAGATTTTATTGTGTATAATTCTTCAATTTCCACAGAGGCTCCCTAGTTTGTTGAATGTTCCAAAACTTGTCTGTTTTGTAGCATTCGGGACAGTTGAAATTATGTAAATTTAGGTCAGAGATTTCATGAGAAACTAATAATGCCAGGTGGAACCTATTACTATCTCAACTTTGCATAGAGGTGTAAATATTTCCCATGTGCTGAAAGAAAGAAATCAGCCCGGAGTTCCTTCAAATATAAGAATAATGTTACATTACTAGGACTTCACTATCCTGTGTAATAAATTCAGCATCAGTAGTTAGTAGAGTTTCTTAAGAGAAAACCAATGTGTTGGTGGAATTGTCAGTGATTATGCCAGATTTCTCATTTATCTATGGCAGCTTGCATATATTCTCCCATTTTGCTTTGTGCTCTGTTCCCAGCTGGAGGACCCTCGTACTTTTTATACTATAAGCTTACTATTGTTTGTAAGTAATATTGAATATACATACAAACTGCCTGGTGAAAATTTAGTTTTAAAGTGATGCTCCATTTACTGTATTTAAGTAGCTAGTTTCTTTTGGGCCCCTCACCGTGAATTAATTCAGCTTAAGTTTTCATTGATTCTTAGCTACTACATATTTGTCCTTAAAACCTGGAGTTTAAAAAAATAATTAAGACACATATATTAAATTTTTTATTTTAAGAAGTTATACAGATTCATAAAAAAACTAAAGAGGTCTTAAATTTTTATCAAACGTAGAGAACCACCGGGAGTAAAGAGACATGGGAGATGAAAGGGTTGATTTCTAGCCACACAGATTGAAGTAATGAAGGTTGTCGTGTGTGCTTCTTTGATATTTAATGCCTGTGTACGTCAGCTTTCTCTTGTTTGTATTAAAATGCATAAATAGATCAGCATTTTGCTGAGTGTAGGACAAATAGATTGTATTTTTTAAATATATTTTTAACAACAAATGTGGGTTTTATTAATAGGCTGGACCAGTGTCATCTTCAAGATTTGGTCACTATTATGATGCATCAAAAAAAATACCACAAGAACTACTTAAGGCTTCAAAATGGCATGGATTTTTTCTTCCAGAAAAAGTGCCTTCAACTGTTAACATAGAACCCTGGTAAGTTCCTGACCCAATTTTGATTTCAGAGGTTGATAGAATATATTTTTACCACATTCTTTGAAAGAACGCATATCAAAAGTACATCTCCTAATAATAGATATTAGAACCTACATAATATGTAGCCTTAATTGTGCGTATTTGTGCATGTGTTCATTATTATTTCATTATACAGTAGGGTGGGGAAAAACTAGGCTTACAGTTCGTATGGAAAAATGATACAATAATTAATGAATAATAATACAAAAATAAACTCACTTTTATGTACTCAAAACTGTAAACCAACTGTTCTCACCCTGTACCACAGTTTACTTTTTCTGGCCTTCTAACTGTTGGACATGCTGTTACCCCTTAATTTGCAACTTAAAAAGTCTGGACGCCAAGTTGCAATACCTGCTGTTTTTATTTTCAAGAAAATGTGAAACACCTCAGAATCAGAGTCCCTCAATCATAAATGCAAATAGATGCCTAAATATTACTTATTGATAACAATAGCAGTGAAACAGTATAAAGTAATGTTATCGTTCCCTGTTTTTTCAATAAGTGCTATTTCAGAAATTAAACACATGCATGTTTTCCAATATTTTATTTATTATGGTTTTCTGTTTCCAGTAATGCTGTAAATAAAACAATCTGTTTTTTTTAGATGACTTAAGAGAACTTAGGGTTTGAGTTTTACAGTGAAGAGTTTTAAGTATTAAACCAATGCTACCAGTTTAAGGCAAAACTGTGAAAAGTACAGTACTTGACACTGAATAATTTATAAAAGTTAAGAATATTTTATTCTTACTGCAGTTGAATCAAGGGAAGGTAGTCCACGGAATCTGTTATCACCTCTATTTTCTTTCGCAGTGTAAACCATCATGTTCAAAGTGAGACCAGTTATTAAGTGGAAATTTAATAGACAGGAAGTTGTGAACTTAAATGACTTAAAAATCTATCATCTCTTTCCCAGAAATATTACGTAAGAATTTAGCGAAGACTGTCCTATTTATTTTCATTAAATCTGTTTGAAAAAGGAATTCTGTACGTCATCGTGGCGTTCTCTAGCCTGTGCACGAGGGGCTGCTGTGCGTCAGTCACCGTAGTACATACCTCACCTTTGCTATCTATCCTGTGAAAGAAATATTCCCAGTTTCCAGAAGAAGATACCACAATTCACGAAAGAGATTTATCTGAGGCTCAACAGCTTCAAAAGATTTTCATGTCCTTTATTCACCTTTACTGTCCTGTGTTATGGAGGGCAGAGTGCTGACAAAGAAATTTATAAAAATCTGGGTTTTGATACTGAGCTTGTCCTACTGTTAACTTTGGGCAAATCCCTTAAATTCCGTGAAAATCAATATCTTTCTGTGAAAAATTGAGGTCTGGAGGAATACCATTTATTCTACCTGCATCATTAATTTTTGTTAAGTTTGAATGATTATATTGATTTTACTAGTGCCTAATTTTTGTTATTCAGTGAACCAGACAAAAATATATACAGGCCTGGGAAGGTCAAAATAACTTTCCTAGCCCTGGCTGGTATGGCTCAGTAGATGGAGCACTGGCCTGGGAACCAAAAGGTTGCCAGTTTGATTCCCAGTCAGGACTCATGCCTGGGTTGCTGGGGGAAGGGGGGCAGGAGTGCACAAGAGACAACCACACATTGATGTTTCTCCCTACCCCCGTCTTTAAAAATAAATAAATAAAATCTTTAAAAAAAATAACTTTTCCATGATTTCTTACATAGTAAGAACTCAAAGTCAGTTCTTTCTGACTCAGAAACTTTTGTTAGCAATAATGCTATACTACCTCCATTCATGGACTATTTAGGAGAAATAAAAAATGTGAAGTGTACATTCAGTATGATGTAAGTGGATAAAAAATAACATGATGATACCTTGTAATTAAATATATGTATATATTAAGTGTAAAACTTTTTCTGAGCCAATAAGTACAAGGTTTTTGTTCATTCATTGGACAACGAAAGGGAGGAGGAATTAACACTTGTCAAAAACCTGCTCCATGTCAGGAACTGTTCCAGGCATTTGATCATAGAATAACTAATTCTCCCAGCAGCCTTCCAAGAAAAATAGTATTGTCCCAAAGTTTTAGGAAACTTGAAGTCAGAGACACTGAGTAGCTTTCCCATCACTGACTGACTCTCAGAGACTGAACTGAAACCCAAACCCCAGTCTCCTGAACCCCTGCCCTTTCCTGAGCGAGGCGGCCACTGTTCACAGCCGCAATCAGTGGGCCGCCCGTGAAGCCAGCAGAATCTTTTTTGAGAACTTGCGTTTTTACACACAAAATAGGAAAATTTATAGATTTTAATTATCAAGGCAGTATTTCATTTCATAATGGTTAACCGATAATTCATTTATTTCATATTAAACTTAAGTGCTTAATTAAATGTAATTAAACTTTAAACATGTAATTAAATTAATTTTGAAAATGGGTACTTTACCATGTGAGATTTATTTTAATGTATGAAAAGCGTGTGCTCATCTCACTAAAATGAACCTTACTGGTTCATTTATAAAATAATAAAGCATAGCCTTAGAGTTGTCTGTACTTTTCCTGTAATTAAAACTAGTGGACATAGCTATATCCTACTATCACATGTGAGGATATAACATATAATTCTGCAATTTCTAAAGGGACTATTGAAACATGTAGAGGTTTGTTATTTTTTTTTACAGTAAGAAAAACTGAAGGTCATTTAAAATTTGGATTAACTAATTTTAAATTATTGGTAGGTTTGACTATAGAAAATTTTCATTCATACAGTATAACATGTCAAATTAAAGCTTGGGTATAAAAACCTGAGATATATCACAAGAGTGTTATCCAGTTGATTTTGCTTTGATATTTTACTGTCATGAATTAGAGAATCTGAGTCACAAAACAATCAATGATACAAAAATAAATTTTGAGAATAATTCTGTAGTCAAAGATTTTTTAAATCTGACATTGTTTTGAATTAAGCTTTACTAACAAGTGTGCCCACTCTTCTGTTTTCTTACAAGGTTCCTCATTCTGCAGCACACAGTAGTGCCTCAACTTTCTTATTTACTAATGAACCTACCAACATACTCCTTCACCTACTGTTACAGACTGAATGTTGGTATGCCCCAAGGTCAGCTGTTGAAGTTCTAATACTCAGTGGAACGGTATTTGGACATGGGGCGTTTGGGAGGTCATTAGGGTTAGATGAGGTCATGAGGGTGGAGCCCAAGTCTGATAGGCTAGGTGTCTTTAAGAAAGATTGAGAGACACTGAGCTCACACTTTCCTCCTGAGGACACATCCAGGAAAGGCTATGCGACCACACAGTGAGAAAGTGGCCATCTGTAGCCAATGGGGAGAGCTCTCACCAGACACTAACCCTACTAGCGCCTTGATCTTGAACTTAGTCTCCAGAGCTGCAATGAAATAAATACCTGTGGTGTAAGCCACCCAATCTGCGTTATTTTGTTGTGGAAGTCCAAGCTGACTAATACACCTACTATACTGTAAAATACCACTTTTTTTATTATAGATATGTCAGGTCTTGAATATTGAGATCATATGCAGCTTGTAGTAAATAGAACAAATTTATTTTGGTATGTTTCTTTGAAATTCAAGATTTTATTTTGACATTTATCCTAACAATGGCTAGTAGTGTCTTATATTAGCTAAAAGTTTTGTGTTAAGTTGAATGAACTGAATTCTGAGACAACCAGTTATCTTTCCAAGAAAAAAAAATCAGTGGAAAGAGGCTAGGTGTAATACTTAAGATTTTAGAAGTCATTTCATTTTCTTCTGCCAAGTTTCCCTACCAGCTTAAATGGAACTTTGTCATAAGCTTTTGTAATAATATTTTCCTGTTGAAATCATAGTTATGCTCCCCTGCTTTCCTGCTTAACTTTTGTTTTTACTTCTGTCAGCCCACAGTGCATTGTGCTATAATTATCTGGCTTGTCTACAATCTCATTTTCTCTCTCAAGCATTGGAAATCCTGGAGGAAAGGGTTATGCTTTCTTTATCTATTTATTCCCTGAATCTAGGACACAGGTGTTGAGTTGAGTGTTGGTGAATTAACGGACCAATGCACAAAGTATGGTAATAACTCCGAGTAACTATATATAGCCTTGCTCTGAGTAGAACGATTTAGTGGCATAAAACCAATAACTGAAACATAGCCATGTAAGAGTATATTTTATTTCAACAATATATATCCCTTAGATCAAGAAGCAGAGAAGCACACTATATTGAGAAACTACCAGTAGAAAATTAACTGATGAGAAAGGAATTCTGGAAGAGTTTCTAGCTAAGACTAAAAGTTTAGAACAAAAGTCATGAAGTTATAGAAATATGCTATAGACAACTTTATTAAAAGAATGTAGTGAGTGATGTACTAATACTGATATCTGAAGTGGGGGAAAGGCAAGATGTAAGTATAAGGAGGAACTTTACCTGTCTGCTTACCTGCTGGTGGTACAAAGATAATATCTGGACATTTATAGAGAGAACTAATATCCTGAACCTTTTCTAACATGAACTCAGATGTTAGTTTCAGTTCCAAAAACAGAAATCCGTGACAAGTGGTCAGATAAGCCCATGAAAGACTGCCAGCCAGATCCCCTGATTGGACTAAGTATGCACGGCATACTTAGTATTTGAAATAATGCTGGAGAGAAGTGCCAAAATTAAACAAAAATTATTAGAGTTATCATTCCGTTTACATGTGTTTATTAATAAAAAATGCTCTTGTCTTCAGAATGAGAAAACATTTCTATCGGCGTGCTTCCACACATCCCGCAGTAGTCCCCCCAGTGAGCGATGGGAGCGCCGGCGCAGAGAGCCCTGAGAGGTGTCGGTCACACTGCCGGCCCCGTGTTCGCCTCTGGGCGGTGGGTTTCGGGTGTCTTTTTCCATTCTTCATATGTTTCATGTATTTGAATTTTATGATGAAGAAACATTTCTGTAATGTAGAGGCATTTCAAATAAGCAGGAAAGCCTAATCATTTGGGAATAATACAGTGAAATCCTTTACCTCATATCTCTTACCAAACTATGTTTCTAAAGAGTTAAAGGTTTGATGCCCTGACTGGTGTGGCTCAGTGGATTGAGCAGTGGGCTGCAAACCAAAAGGTCACTGGTTCAATTCCCAGTCAGAGCACATGCCTGGGTTGCAGGCCAGGACCCCTGTTGGGGGACATGCAGCCAATAAATGTTTCTCCTCCTCTCTTTCACCCTCCTTCCCATCTCTAAAATTAAATAAATAGATAAATTTTTAAAGAGTTAAAGATGTGAATATAATAAATGAAATTATAGAAGTACTAGAAGAAAATACAAGAGAAAGTCTTAAACTCTTGGAATGGTGGGGAAATCTCAGTGACTGTATATGGTGATCTGATCTATTACCTTTCTCACTTTGAAATAGCCAGGACTCTTTGAAGGAACACTTAACTCAAAGGAAAGAAAAAGATATACTGGTAACATCTCTTTATGTTTAGATGTGCTTAAAGAATGATGAGGACATGCTGAAAGGATATAGAAGCCAGCTCAAAAGAGCTCCCACTGGCCAAAGAGGAGAAAAATTAAGCATCAAAATAAATAATGATAGTAATGGATTATAACTAGCACTGAGTAAAACAGGAAGCCGCACGTAGTCACTGATACAAATCAATGTATGAATAAGTAAGTCATTGGGGAGCAAGCTATTACATAGCCTCATAGTGCCTCCCCACAAAATGCTTATTGACCGCAAAGAGGAAAGAATAATTCTGTAGTGGAGAGGCCTGGCAGACATCACCTTAGTCGAGTGACCGTTGCCATTGAAGGGGCAAATTGAAATCCTGTATCGCCTCGTAACACGCAGTGAGAAGAACTCAGCTACACTTCTGCAACACCTACCAAACAAACCTGATCTAGACTTCCTCGTGAGAAAACATACTCAAGCCCAAACTGGGAGCATGCTCCCAATACCTGACCTGTAACCCTCAGAAGTTTTGAAACCGTAAAAACCAAGGAACATCCAGATTCAAGGAGACTGAAAAGAGACTTGACAACTGAGTACATGTTACTCTGGACTGGGTCACTTGCTAGAAGGGGTGATACTGGGACAGATGCGAAACTTGAATGGGGTCTGGGCATTAAATGTATCAGTTATATCAGTATCCTAAGTCAGATGGTTATATTATTGTTAGATAGGATAATGTACTTGTTTGTAGGAATTATACCCAAGTTATTAAGAAGTAATTGGTCATCATGTCAATAACTTATTGGTAGAATGGGGAAAAAGAGTTTTTGTTCTATATTTACAACTTTTTTTGTAAGTTTGAGATTCTTTTAAAAATTTTTTAAAGTATGTTTTTCTTTTTTTAAAAAGATTTTATTTATTTATTTTTAGAGAGGGAAGGGAGGGAGAAAGAGAAAGAGAGAGAAACATCAATGTGCGGTTGCTGGGGGCCGTGGCCTGCAACCTAGGCATGTGCCCTGACTGGGAATCGAACCTGACTGGGTGTTTAAAATTTTTTAAAAATGTAAACCTATGCATGTATATGCACATATATTAATATCTTCAGTATATTTAGACCATTTTTAAATTGATAAGAACAACTTGAGTACCCTAGCGCAAAATAGGCAAAAGGTCAACAGCATGTTCTCAAAAGAAGATAAAGAAATTGCTAAAAGCCTCACTAATGGTCAAAGAGAGGTAAACAGAAACCAAAGAGACAGCAGTTTTCACGTATCCGACATTGAAAACTATAGTGCTGCGCATTGGAGACGATGGGGAGAAACACGCGCCTCTCGTCTTGGTAGCTGGTAGCCGTGGGAGTGCGCGCTGTTAACGCAGCTCCAGGAGAGCGGAGCGGAGCGTCGCAGTGCACATTGTCATCATTCCTGCCATCGTGCCAGTTCTAGGGATTTATCATAAAGAAACAGTAACACAAGTTAGCAAAGAATGGTCACCATAGCTCTGTGTCATACTGAAAATCTGGGGAAAAACTAACAGTCGTCAGTATAGATTAGTTAAATAAATTATATTGCATCTAAAAATGGAATACCTTACTTGCAAAGTAAAAACATTCAGAAAAGAATATAACATATATAATGTCATGTATAATATACAGCATATTTGTAGAGAATAATGATTCTTCATGAAAGAGCACAACCTCTCTCAATAGTATTCTTGTCAGACAGTGGGCTGTTTAGCCTGTGCATGCAGTTCAATATCGAAAAGGGAAAAATCAATAAATGACAGCCTTCAGGGTAATAGTAATGTACTTCTTAACTTGAAAATTACTTGTGAATAGACTTCAGAGTCTTTATAGTCACATGCAAAATATATGCTAATAGAACTGTCGCTCAGCAAACTATTTTACACAATTAGTCGAAACATTTGATGCTATGCCTATTGTGTTACATCTCACTGTCATAGGTGAATCCCTGGAAATATATGTGTAGTTAGATTTTTGGCAATACAAATCATATTTTCTCAGTAATTTACATAGTAATGTCAAAATGCTTCATCTTCACTTTAAATTAATCCCAATTGGTAGTGATAACTGTTTTTCTTCCTAAGTATTTCTATCAAATAGTTAAATCAATATTTAAATGCTCCAGAAGTTCTGACTTTTTAAAATAGCAATGAATCATTTTAGTGAGAAAAATTATTCCTAAAAAAGAAAAAGAAATGTCATTCTTGAACCACTTAATTTTAAGTTAAAATGGACAACAGAGATTATCCAGTGCAAATCATTCAGTGTACAATTAAAAAAAAATTTGAGGCCCAAAACAGGAAAATTAAAGAATTTGCCTCATATCACACATTTAGCTAGAGTTGTTGCTGTAGGTAGAACTATAGATAGAACCTTCAGCGTACTGTTCACTGTGCTGTTCTGGTATCTTTTATGTATTTATAAATCTATACTTTTTAACGTTAAATTTTATTCATAAATCATGCACCAAGTTAATAATGAGTGAATATCTTATCAGTACAACTAAGAGAAACATCTTCCCAAAACTCTACACCGGAAGACTTCATTTGACTGCCTCTAATGGAGCCCTGTCCAGACCCTGTCTCAGCCGCCTGTGTATTTGAACCCACAGACTTTTCCTTGAATTTGGATCTCACTCTGAGGCTTTCTTTACCTTAGTTTAGGCAAAGAGCAAGGAACTTGAAGTGAGACCTTGAGTTTTGAGCGTCTCTTAATTGTTATATAGACTTGGGCAAATCACTAGCTTCTAATGGGTCTTAATTTTCTCAATCATAATATGGAGCTAATGACTATGCCAGCCTCTTACAGACATTGTAGTGATCAAATGTTGTGGCTGATGCAGAAGGCTTTGAGTATTTATTATGTACCAGGCATTTTACTAATCATTAAAATTAAAATCACATAGTTTTGTTAGAAATAAACTGAGCTTCTTATTATTAAGTAAAAAAATCAAATTGTTAATTTTATATACACATTATTTTATTTTTGTAGTTTACCTTTTCACAAAATCTTATCTCCTATTACCCAAGCTTTTTTGTCATTGACACATTTATTCTTTGATCACATTAAGATTTATAAGTATTTCTTTGTTTATCATTTGAGAACCTGAAACATAATTATCTATTATCTACTTGATTTCTTTCCTGGGTAGACTACAACTGATTCGTTTTCTTACAGCAGATTTTTTCAATCTTCCTTAATGAGATTGAATGACAAAATTACTTTTTACAAGAAAACCAGTGCCATTTATTAATATACGTGAAAGTTCTCTGATGCAAAATGTCTGTTAGACCACAAGCTGATATTGATAGGCACAAACAATTTTTTCTATTAGCTCTTTAAAAAATGTTAAACTCTCCCTGGCTGGTGTGGCTCACTGGACTAGAGCATCATCCCACATACCAAAAAGTTACTGGTCCGATTCCTGGTCAGGGCACATATCTGTCTACTTTGTGCGTTCCTTCCCTGGTCAGGGCACATAAGTAGGCAACCGGTCGATGTTTCTCTTTTATGTCAATGGTTCTTTCTCTCCCTTTTTCCCTCCTTCTCTTCCTCCCTTTCTTCCTTCCTCAGGTGAGGATAAAAAATGAAAGTTAAGCTTAGTCATCAATATGGATTTCCATTTGTGTCATTGGGTTCCTTTTTCCATGTCATACATTAATACAAAGAAATAAATGATAACATAAACAGACACATGAATAATGAACATGGAACAGTGTTTTAAACTAAAAATGTTAAATGCTTGATATTTACAGGTAAAAATTGAATTTCTAATAATTATTTTTATATTCTTTGTACTGTTACAGGTTTAAAGATATTGTAGAATCTCAAGATAGATCATTTTACTATAAAATTTGTTTAAAACTATGAAAATCATTAAAGAATATATATTATTTGAAATGTAGTGCCTTTGGAACATATTATAAATACTTTGATAACCTCACCTTTGTTGAAGGTCTGGAAATGTCAGAAAACCAGGGTCGTGTTCGTAACCAAGTTTCCTTCTTGTCAATTTCTGTTTTATGAGTTACTAGACTGCTGAAGGGCAACAACAAAAAATAGACAACATCTGCAAAATCAAAGGGGTTTAATAAAAAAATTTTTAGATAACAATGGAAGATACTTATTTCACCCACAAAACATACTATTAAACAAGCTTGCTGACAAAGAAATACACTTCATGAAGATTAATAACCTAATATTTTTAATATCAAGACCAGATAAAATGATTGTTTTAAATGATATAATTTTATGTATATAAAAATGAATATCCTCAATTTATTTGCCTAAATGTATTGATTTTTCCCCATTTTATTTTGTTACCCTGTATTTATTGTCCTAGAAATCTTACTTGGAGAAATGTATGTTATTACTTAAAAAGTTCTAAGCATTGTTGACCACACTATTTATATCAGTATTTAATAGAGAAAGAGATTAAGATGTATTGGCTTTATGTTCATTTTTATTCTCATATCAAAACAAACCCTTTACCCTTGAAGAGAATCCTAGATCTACTTATAGTTATCGTAACAGAGAGTAAGATGTAAAATTAATAAAAGATCATGTTGGTTGGATAACTGGTGGCACTTAAAACACTAAAATGTAATTTATGTGTGTGGTATTTAATAATGTGCCTTCAGATAGCAAGTTTACTACAAAGTACTTAAGGCAGATTTTATTATTGAACAATTTGGGGCAGAGGGGAAATGCTCTAAAATTTTTTTCACGTGTATGAAGCAATAATTTTCTTAGGTAGGTTCATTATTGGTGGATTAGGGTGCACTGAGTATATTCTTGATCCACCCTCCTTTAACCCGTAGTGACATTCGTCAAATGGTTGGCTGGAGTTCATTTCAAAATCTGGGACCTTGCAGCAGATCTCACCCCCTGTGCAAAGCTAATTGACCCAGATAGGAATTACGTCTGCTGTGTTCGAACAGCAACACTGTGTTGGGGAAGTTGAACAGTCCAGCTAACCAGGACAAATGTGTGTGAAAATATGAAATAATCTCATCATTGACCTTACGGAATATCATTATTTATAGACACATTTTCTCACTCATGGAAGTAGAAAAATGTGTCCATGTAATTCATTGTATTTTTACTGCAAGTGAAGGAATAACTATATAAGAAATAACTGGACTGTCAAATCCTTCCATTGGAGCCATATTTGTTTTGCAAATATTTGTTGGAGCCATTGTTTTGTTTGTTTGTTTGTTTTGTTTTGTTTCTATTATATAGCTATTTTGGGTCTAGGTGTGAATGTTCAATAAAAGTTTTAGAGAGATACGCATATATTTTTGCTGAACCGCCTGCCATTGACTTTGCACACTAGGCAGTCTGCTACATTTCCTGGCTTTTATGTTCTTTAATGTTGCATGTATGCTTCAAAGTATATTTCATTCTTTCTTTAGGGCATTTTTTCTGCCTATGTGATTACTTTATCTGGAATCACAGTAAAGCAGATACTTTTGTGTTTTTAAGGTCACCTACAGCATTTTCAACATTTGGCACTTTAAAGTTTATGAATTAGCTATGCTCCAAAACCTCATTATCTTGACATTTAATGTTCAGCCATCGCACACGGGTTGTCCATTATGAAGAATCTTAAATTCAGTTAATGTTAAAGCAGATTTTCTTCACTCTTACTAAATTTTCTTTGAGATGTTTTATAGCATTTGCAAAGTATTTTAAAATAGTAACATTAATGTTACTATTCTGGTGCAAAATACTTTATTTTAGTTCATTTTATTAAATTTATACATTAACTTTATTGTCTTTTCACAAATGAAGTGGAGTTTACACTCACTTGTCTTCATTTGTCTTAATTCAGTTTTTTGAATTCATACTATTTTAGCAGTTTGTTCTAAGCAAGTTAAAACTTTGACGGAAGATGAGCTCAGGTGACCAGCACATTTATCAGGTGTACATGGCATAGCAGTTCATTAGCTGTGTGTTAATTATCTATGATTACTCCTGAAAAGCTGTAGTGGCTTCATCTTTTAAGTTGCTTCATTAAATCATTAATTTTCATGGAGGTAACTAAGCTTGACATAATTAAGTCATCTCAGTCTCCACAGATTTTTGTCTTCCCATGAAGTCAGGGACACTGAGCAAGTTAATATAAGGCATTGTATCTCATTTCCTGGATGTGTTGACCTTATTTTTTATCATTATTTATACTATTTTGGCTCATTTTATTATATTTAAATAGCCTCATGCATGTGTACCTTTTAATTATTTACTGACTGTTCTTAGCTTACATTTGTATTTCCTCTGTAATCAGCCCATTTATGTATTTGAACCACTTCTTACCAACAGTTCTCTGACCCACGGCTACATAGAGCTGCTTCAGTTTATCCAGAAAGTCATTTATGAGGAAGGATTTGATGGATCCAATCCCCAGGTACTGAGTAACTTCAAAGCCTTTTATAATCATGTATGTAATGTTGTTTGCAAGCTCTCTAGGGGTACACCCAGAAGGTCTTAGAATAATCAACAGTGAACAAGCTGTTTTCCAGGCAGAGAAGATACAAATCAGCAGAGCACAGGCAGCCTTAGTGGGCTACGAATGTGTGTCAAGGATTTTAGCCGCATCCTCGGTGAACGCACACAAGATGTACCTGTATGCTGGGAACATAGAAATATTACTTTAAAATATGCAATTTAAAAATATGTATTACTTAAAAAATATGTGTTTATAACACCTGGAATTAAGAAGTAGCCACATTTTGAAAATTACTTTTAAATCAGCCAGTCTTACACTTTTTAAATTTTTATACTTCTATCATTCAGGCCTTAATTTCTAATTACCTTATGAGTAAGAATTAATTATTTTAAGATTTTATTTTTACTACAGTATGCTTGGAGTTGTCTCAGTGAATAAAATGCATTTTTATTTGCCATGTTAAAATATTTTATAACTTAACTATTTTTCTGTAGCTCAGTTTTTAAAAATATCTCCAAATTACCACTATTAAAGATGTTCTGGTTAGTTTAACTTAAACAAAATGAGGGAAATTTTATTTCTAGCTACCATACCTCTCAGAATTCCTCCTCAGTGATTTTAATTGCTACTGCTGCTAAAATGTTTGCATTTCATTTATATTAGTTTAGCAGAATTATTTCCCGAGCACTGTAATTTTTATTGAAGGACACAAAGAAGCCTAAAGTCTTATTTTTCTCATTATCAATTACATTTGCTCTTCATTCATCGACTGTAAAAGTATTATTATAAAAACTTTACTGCTATATTTAACACTTTGTCCATGGCAAAATAAACATTTTTTTTTATTTGTCTTGATCACCAGTTTAATAGCAGGTTGAAAATACTTATGTGTGTCTGGTGGAGCATATTCATTTAGAGATGGTGTTTCATGCATGTGACAGTTTTTGTGAAGGCCCTTGGTACACAAATGTAGTCCAGTTTTGCCCTGCTCATTGTTGCTCCATTTTTTATCTTAGCGAAGATTTATGGGCAGCATGTCTTCTCTTTGGTGGTAGTGCCCGTCTGGAGAGGTAAATTGGTCCCTGACAGACACCTCTCCCCACACGCTGTGGTAACCATGGTAACGGGCATGTCATAACAGATCCTGCCATACACTGTGCAGAGCTGCTGCTCTTGCAGGACGATGACACATCCTGTAAGAGCAAGAAATTTAGAAGAAAAAATAAACAATAGTAAAAAGATACATACGTACATGTAAATGTACCTGTATGTGCACTCACGTATATATGTACGCGTCACACATACAGTCAGACAACCCTGAACAAGGAAGCTGTCATTGAAGTGGAATTAAAGATTTGTTTTCTTAGTTGTTTACTGGAGTATGAAAACTATCCCATTTTCCATAAACAGCATTTTATTTCATGAATGTTGATAGATAACAAATTGTAGCTGGTGTCACTCTCTGAACCAGAAGTTCTGTAACTGTTGACTTGCATAAAGATTGAACAGGGTGGAGATGGACATTTCCATGGCGAATACCAAGAAGGCTAAATTTTTTTATTAAATAAAAATATACCAGTAAGTTATTATAATAGTACATTTCCAGTTTTGTTGGAACTCAAATATAGTTAATGAATCTCCATGTTGTTAAATTATAGATTTTATCAGTTACTAAATTTCCGAGTCTATACATCTATCTCAGGAACTGGAGATAGTTCAGGAAGTCACAGCAAGCATCTCTCAGTCACTACATGAAAAAATATTCCTTAGTCCAAATAATATTTTGATACTGAATATCTCAAAAAACACAGGAAATTTGTAATTCAGCCTTCATTTTTACAACTTACTGTCATATTTTAAAAAACATGTATTTTCTGGAAGTATTATCTCAGTTATATTGTGATGTGCTGTACTCACTTAAATATCTTAACTCTCATAAATTGTTCAGCTCAATATTTTCATTCTTTCTATTTGCATATATCAGTTTATCTGTCAAAGTCACGAATCTCCTGTAGTCGGTTACTCTCCTGGTTCATTTTCGCTTTAGCAGGTGCTTTTCCATACAACAGTGATAGGTATTGATGGCTCTGTGTTAAAAGGTAGCTCACCTGTAGTTTGTTGAAATGTTGAGAGGAGAAACAATATGAAGTGGTCCCCCTTTACCTTCAGATTTCATTCTAACACCTCAATTTTTTTCTTGGAGTAAGTCTCTCTGTCTTTTTTCAGACCGCTCTTTCTGTTGGGAGCCTAAGTTAAGCTATATTTCATAAGTTTGGGGATGAAAAATGAACCTTTTTTTTAATCCTCACCCGAGAATGAGAATATAACTTATTTTAGAAAGAGAGAGGGAGGGGAACATCGATGGGAGAGCAGCATCACTCACTTGCCTCCCACAGGGACCCCGAAGGGGATTGAACCCGCAGCCCTTTTGGTGCACGGGGTGATGCTCCCACCAACGGAGCCACCCGGCCAAGACGAAAAACAAACCTTAATTGTGCCACTTTACTTAAATTCTGAGTATCTAAGTAATACAGAAAAAGGAATAAATAACATCCTATTTCACAGTTACATTTCCACAAATTCACCAGAAACTTACTTATAATTCCAACATATGCTCTGGTATGTCTTATTACTGCATTTCACTCAAGGAGTGCAGAAATAAAAAGAAAACTGTTCTGACCCATCTAGGATCATAACATACAGTATCTTAGGTGGTTTGTCTGTCATAACCTTCCTGCAGTGAGAAGAGGAAAGTCGGACCAGCTGCCTCGACAGTGTCGTCGTGCTTCAGGTCCTCGGAGTCAGGGAGATTTTTCAGCTGCGCTCAGATTAAATTACTCTTTCTGTTATCTCATTCTTGAGTTTTCTCCAAGACGTTGTGTCATTTCACATATTTGAAGGGTTGTGTGGTCTCGTAGAGCAGTGTTCTGTTCTTTGTATGGAAGAGATGAGAAGCTCAGGCCTGAGTAACGTGTGTATCTTAACCTGGACCTCGGGTCTGTTTGGCTCCCCAGTCCAGACCATGCATCTGTCTTACTCATTTTACTAACCACTGCCCCCTAGGTTTTCCTCTTCTATTATTTCATTGTTTTATTCATTTTGCCTACTTTTCTTTGTCAATAAGTTCTCCTTGAAAAGGAAATATACAAATTCAGGTTTCATCTGTAATATCAGAGAGAGATGTTGTGGGCAGGAAATGATTGGATCATAAATCACATTCACAGTATTTTATAGCAATAGCAAGGGATATATTTGAGGGCATAGTTTCATCAGAGTTCACACTCTAAAGCGGCACATCTTCCGGGTCTTTGCTTTCAGAGAGAAATCTTGTTTTTCCCATGAGAATCATAGTAATGATTTCCCAATTATTTCCAAGTGCCAGGTTTTGCTGAGATCTTCTTCCTTTGACCAGATTTTTTCTTTTTTTTGCTGGATTGCTCAAGAAAGTATTTACAAAACATTTGTTCAGTTAGAATAACCCAAACAGTAGAATTTATTATAAATACATCTATTGGAAAACGCTTTCTGACAGTCATGCTAGGTTTTATGTAATGATTTTAAGTGTTCTTTTTCCCAGGAAATATCGGTCACTATAATTATGACCTTAATATCAGTAGGCATTTTTAAATTTCAAAAATAGTCAGTCAGTGCACACAATAAAATTAAATGAGGAATATTGAGCAATTTATCATTTATTGAAAGACTTACAGAATTTTGTGATACTAAAAATGGTTTATAAGCACTCTAGTTTAGATTTTCTTTACTATCTCTGATTTGTTATATAGTTGAACTGCCTCCAAAACATTCTTAGAATAGTTACTATTAAAAGTTAGAAAAAATTAAAAGCTTGAGGCCTATGATACACTTCAAAAGTCTAAAAAGTAAAAGAAAAAAAACTATTGTAATCTAGAAGATTTTCTTTATGTTGCCTTGTTATTGATAGCACATAACACTTTTTACCATATGTGCATTACTTCCTTGATTTGTTATAAAGAAAATGGAGAAATAGCAAAAGTAAAAGAGGAATCCCTTGGTTAACAAAACTTATGTATTTACCGCCCCTCCACTGTCCTCTAGAAAAAACAGAAGAACATTTTGAGAATAGGAATCCAGAGTCTCGGCTCGCCGCTGTGGGGAGATGACGTTTGCTGCGCAGAGCACTGTGCCAGCAGCCACAGCCTCACCAAATTCCTCTACGTGCTCCGCGGTCTTCTGCGGACCTCGCTTTCAGCCTGTGTCGTCACCATGCCAACACACCTCCTCCAGGTGAGCGCTGTCCAAAACCACTTTCCCCTCGTTAGTGGTTAGTGACGAGCAAAATATAAATGCTTTAGGGGTCTAATAAATTATTTTCATAAGTCCCTTAGATAAAAGGGACTTCAGATGCTTAAACTACCAGAGCAGCAAAATATCTTTTAGTTTAGATCACTAAGTCCTTGTGTATTTGTGGTTTTCATACACAGTGAATATGTGGTAAGTCCATCTTTCCTGATTTTTTTTCTTTGCTTTCTTGTGAACTTGATAGTTTCGTTGTGATGTGAGGTTAAGTTTGGTTATGATATCTTTTAATTAATCCTAAAATAGTCTAAACATAGGTCCTGAAGAGATATTTGTAGGTCTGTGTGCATAACAGCATTCTTTGCAATAACTAAAATGTGAAGACAAACTAAGTATTCGTCATGATGGATGAGCAAAATGTGGCATATATTGCAATGGAATATGACTCATCCTTAAAAGGGAAGGAAATTCTGACATATGCTACAACATGGATGAATCCTGAGTACCTCGTTCTAAGAGAAATAAGTGTCACAAGAAGATACTGTAATTCCATTAATATGAGGTACTTCAAGTAGTCAGAATCTTAGACAGGAGGTAGCCTGGCAGTTGTCAGGGATGGGAGGAAGGAGGGTATGGAGTATTATTGTTTAATGGATGCAGAGTTTCAGTTTCACAAAACGAAAAAAGCTCTGGAAATGGCTGGTAATGATGACAGCCTATTATGAACATATGTAATACTAATGAACAGTATGCTTAAAAATGAATAAATTTTTATAAGATAAAATGGTAAATTTTGTTATTTTAACGTGCATACTAAAACAGGCTGATTTGAATTGACTTACTCTTATGGCAGAAGTTCTGAGTTTTGTTTTGCTTTACTTCTCTAGGAAATAGCAATAATACCAGTACTGATAGGAACTCAAGATATTGAAAATCGTTCCTTGGTCACTTGGAAATTATTGCTTCACTGAGTTATGCAGATCTTCCAAATATTTACCCAATTTAAAAAATCACTTTAATATCATCAACATCCACAGTGTTGTATGTGTCATGAGGTTATTTTTATCATCAATTAGTTTTCTGTTGTAAGAACATAACACAATTTCTTTATCTTTTCACTTACCAATGGACATTTGAGTGTTTCTAGATCGATACTATTATGAATTAGTCTGCTATGACCATTCACATAGAAGTCTTTGTGCAGATATATATATTTTTATCCCTCTAGGAATCACATCTTCAAAGTTTTTATTTTCAGTCTTTTTTATTTTAGCCATTGTGGTCTGTGTGAATTGTTATGACTGTGGTAATTTGCATTTCCTGCATAACTAATAATGTTGACCATCTTTCCATGTGTTTGTTGGCTATTTGCCTATCTTTTGTCTTAGTCTTTTGGCCGTTTTCTTTTTAGTCATCTATCAAGTTTTTAAAATCCTTATACATATTAGGTACAGTTTTGCAATATTTTTCTTCTAGCTTGTGATTTGTCTTTTCTTAAAAATATCTTTGAAGAGCTAAAGTTTTTAATATTGATGAAGGTTAATTTATCTATTGCTTTAATGTTTACTGGTTCCTCTGCCCCAGTTTTCCCATCTTACTAGACTTGACGCTCTAGCAATCATTTTCCTGCTTTTTCTTTCTAAAACATTTATAGTTTTATCTTTTCAAATGGATCAGTGTATTCTGATTTGAATTTTTACACTTTAGTTTGTGTTCCCAAACAGTTTTTGTCTTCGTAGTTAACATCCTAATTAATTGTTAACTCACTTTATGTTCACTGGTTCTCTTTCTATTAGCAGTACTATCTACCAAAGCACTTATCTTATAGTCTAACTCAAACATGTGATTTCAGATAATTTTATATATCTAATATATTGTAGTCTCTGCTAAGGCAGGGCCACATGTTTATAATTCTCCTTTTTTATCCAGGTTAGGATTATGATAATTATATATTATTAAATGCAATAAAGTATAAAAAGTCCTAGGTTAGTACCTAGGCCTTTTCTTTCTTTTTCTTTCCCTTTTTTTTATTGTTGTTCAATTACAGTTGTCCTCATTTTTCCCCCATTACTCTCCCCTACCCTGTCTACCCCTCACCTTGCACTTTCATTCTCTACCCCCATTGTCTTTGTCCATGGGTCCTTGATACATGTTCTTTGACTTGACCCTTCCCCTTCTTTTCCCTGTTATCCTCCCCCTCCCCTCTGATCACTGTCAGTTTGTTCTTTATTTACACGTCTCTGGTTCTGTCTTGCTCGTTTGTTTGTTTTGTTGATTAGGTTCCACTTATAGATGAGATCATATGGTATTTGTCTTTCACCTCCTCACTTGTTTCACTTACCATAATGCTCTCCAGTTCCATCCATGCTGTCCCAAAGGGTAGGAGCTTCTCCTTTCTTTCTGCTGTGTAGTATTCCATTGTGTAAATGTACCATAGTTTTTTGATCCACTCATTTACTGATGGGCCTTGGGCTGTTTCCAGCACTTGGCTATTGAAATAACACTGCTATGAACATTGGGTATATAGGTTCTTTTGAAGTGGTGTTTCAGGGTTCTTAGTGTATAATTCCAGCGTTGTAATTGCCAGGTAAAAAGTAGGCCTTTTTGATATTTGAAAAAATGTTAAAGGAATATTGATTTTTACTTGGAAAATTATTTCTAATACTTGATCGTTAAAACTCCTTGAAACTTTATTTAAATTTATGTAATTTTGGTATTTTTGTTCTAACATTTCCAAACCCTGTCTACAAATGGCAAGTTTATTAATTGTCATTTATTTACATTAATTATATATAATATATGTACAGTGTTTCAAGTCCTATGACTGAAAGTTCAGCATAAATAACAAATGAATTTTGACTCCTTAGCTACTTGAATTTATTTATAATAGTCATAAGAGTTTTCTGTTAAGGGCTTGAACCTAGCTATAATGAACTTAAAATCACACAAATATTATAGGAAAACTTCTTTTTCTAATCATCTTACACAGTGTACACATACTTATATTGTTTAATTGTTAATGGTAAGTCTTTATAAAGTTCATGTTTTGATAATAGATTGGTCAGATTTAATGAGCTTCTTGATTATCATGATGAATAACCCTGAAACAGACCTGGAGAACACACTGGCACTCATATACTGCTGCAACTACGCCATTACTACAGATATTGTTCGGCACGTGCCAGGTACTGTACAAGTGTTACGTCCTTGAATCCTCATCACAGCCCTTACCTCTGTTTCCACAGGTCACACAGCGAATGAGTGGCAGGGCCAGTCATGTTCGAACTCTGTTTTTCCCTGACCCCACCATCTTCACTGTTAGGTGATACAGTTTCCCCAATCATCACAAAATCTCGGCAAGATAGGTTCGATGCCAGTTGCAAAGACAATTAAAATGAAGTGATTCTCTAAAGTCACACATCTCTTACACGTGTAAAGCTAGCTAGCATCAAACTCAGTTCTGTTTCATTCCTTCTCTGTCACACTATATCCTTTGTGTCTCGAATTATTAACTACTTGTGATGGCTGTAACTTTCCATTAGAAAGAAAAGTTCTAGGCCAACATTGCTATTATTCAGCATTTTTAAAGAGAAAAAAAATAATCATTGCAAAATCTTTGGCAAACTAGTCCATGTGAAAGATTAAGCAAAGAGTTACATTCTAGATAAGGGAGAAAAAAAAAGATGGGAGCCTATTTCCTTATGTGTAATTGCAAGCAAAGGAAAACATTTATATATGCAATATTTATGTATTCCAAAGGGACCAATGCAAAAAAAGATGGGGAGAAAAATTTTTCAAAAGTCGTTTTAGTGGTGATCATTCTTAGTACCTAGTGAAGAGATTCCAAACCGACTGTGAATGTTTCTGATAGACATTCCTCTGGCCTCTCCGTAAGGGACCAGCAGTAGCACCATCAGATGACCTTAAGGCATCCTGTCTTGCCACCGGTTACATAATGATTGAAATGATAAATGGACTTCTGAATATTAATATTTAAATTTTGGTACTTTGTAGATATATTTATCTATTTAAGTATCTGGAAGAGATATGCAGTAATATCTCAGTACTTGTTGGCTTCAGAACTTGTCAAACCCTGTACTTGTTGTATTTTGATGGGGAAAAAAATGTTTCAGCACACACGCTGGCTCTGGGCTCGTGGCACTTGCTAGAACTTGCATGAGCCACAACACCGACCCGGGAGAGAAAGCCCTTCATCACTCATTGCTTGCTCAGTACTCGTTGGTTTTCAGCACTCGTCACAAGTTCCAGATCGAATTACTGACAAGTACCGAGGCAGCAGTGTAGTTTAAATTTTTACTTTTGAAAACTCCAGTGAAGACACTACTTTGAAATGGAAATGGAAAGACATAGGTCAGGCTTCCATGATTGCTGCTTCCTGAAGTGATTTTGCCTCGTTATCATACAGCAGTCTTCTGACTCAAACATCAGCTGAGCTATAAAAAACAAATAAATTATTTCTTTGCTCTTTGAACATGACACCTGACCATGTATTTGTTTCCATATCAAAATATTTAGGAAAAAAATACAAACCTTAATAGTTTGCATAAACCAGTCTTGATATAAATAGGGAATAAGCCTGTTGATAACTCTAAAAGACTGGCAGGGAAGATGACAACGTTTAGGCTAAGGAAGGAGACTAAGAACAGGAAGCAGTATGCGTACAAAGTTGGTCAAAGACATGAACACACAGAACCAGGGACTAAGTTTCTTTAATAAAAACTTACATAGTGATTTCTATGAGCCAGTTGCAGTCCTAAGATCTTTTCATATATTAATTCATTTGGTCCTCATAATAACCCTATGTGGTTGATGCTCTCACTATCTTCATTTTACAGATAAGAAAATAAGGGACAAAATATTGAATTGAATGGCAAGATTTAGACCTAAGCAGTACCCCTTTAATTACCATACTTTTAACCACTGTGCTGTGCTACTTACTCAGAGGTAGCAGTGAAATAGGGTCAGAATGAAGAAACAGACTGCATACATAGTAACATTCATCGGATTCAGTGACAGAAGGAGCCTGGGCTTTTGGAGGCAGATAGACTCAATTAGTTATATGATCTTAATCAAGTCTTAACTTCCTCAGCCTCAGCTTTTTCATCTGTAAAAATGGGACAAATAATATCCAATTGAGAGGATTATCAATAACAAGTACTGACACAGTCTGGCACGTAGTAGGCACTCAGTATATGCTAACCATTGTCATTTTCACTATTATTACTTCAACAAACCTCCAAAATTGAGAATTTGAACAGAGATCAGGCTACAAAAAAATAAAGTGAACAAGTCCGTCAAAGCAATAGAAATCTTCAGCTTTTTGCCTCTTTTTATGGAAAACACAGGGTCCTCTCAGGTTAGGTCTGAGACAGACCAGGAGGCGTGGATGACGTCCGATGGCCTTGTACATCTTAGTAACCGCACACCTGGTTGCTCGTAAGATGACTCTTTCTAACATTGTACATCAGCTTCTTCTCCACTGCGGCCAGGGCCGTCCCTGCAGACTCCGAGTCAGGGTTTAAGTGGTGATTGATTGTCTAAGGGAAACTTAGCTTATTCATGCAACAGATATTTATTACAGGCTCTCTCCTAGGCACCCATGGGGATATAGTCACGAACAAGAGAAGCAACGTCTGTCTCTCCGTGGAAGTTTTCCAGCAGTGTAAAGATAGCGTGGATGGAGCAGAAAATTAGTATATATAGGTATCTGCACACTCGAGCTTGGAATTTGATAGCGAAGTGGTTTCTAGCAGAAAATAGAAATGTAGTTTGATATTCTCGGAAATTTTGTCATATAGTTAAACACCCATACATAATAGAATTGTGATACTTTTATTTGAATATGTTATATAAAGTAACACTAGATTGAAAGTGAAATGAAATAGCTCTACTTCTTAGACTGGTAAAACAGCCCATCAGCGTTCTTACTCTAGTTATTAGCATCCTGTCAGACTTGTACAGTAATGATTAGTTGCCCTTTATTGTACTTTTGGCACGCTTCCCATGTTTCATTTTATTGTAGGAAAGGAACACATAGTTAAGAAAATTGCAAAGAGGATAAAAAGTTAAAATAGGGAAAGTAATGACATACATTCAAAACTGACTTTAACATATTGTTATAAGAATTTCACAAGTGGAATGCAAAAGAATTATTTTTAAATTTACACTTGAAATCTTTTGTGTTCCGCCTCACAACTTTGAACTTGAAACTTTTTATGTTCTTTGGGTTAAAGATTATCCCCATAACAGCAAAGGAAAAAATAACAAGCATATGTTGAAACAAATGTGTAAAAATTAATTCTAAATATCTGCTAAGAAAGAAAACATCAACATTATTCATCAGATATATATGTCTTAAAAATATATATAACCCTAAACAGTTTTCCCTGTAGAGTCATAGTATTATTCATATCGTCTCATTCTAGAATCTAGTATTAGTATCTGCCCAAAGACATTGAATTAAAAATGTGTGTGGAAGTGGCTAAGTTAAATACAGACTTTGTTACATGCTGAACTGTGTAGTTCAGTGCCGTTTAAAGGAGCAGAACTGTGGACGGCTCCCCTATATTCCAGCATTACTCAGTTCCCAGATCCCTGCTGTGTAGTTGTTCCACTCGCCAAGAAGCCTGTTAAAGAGCCCCCAAGAGCATGTGTACAGCCCTCCATGTTAATAGTTAATTGGTGAGGATGGCAAGACGAGAGGACAGCCGAACATGTGGGCTCTCAGACTCAAGCAGTAGACAGACCTCTGGTCACAATGACAGCAGCTGCTCACATTCTCACAACTCCACTGTTCAGACTCCGCTGTCAGGCGGAGGTTGTCGTGGACTGGGCGGCAGGGGAGGAGAGGTTACTTCTGAGACAAATAACTGCAGCCTAGCTTGAAATTCTTACTGCATACTATCTTGTGTGTGAGAATATTATTTCAACTTTTTAAAACTGAAATACAAGTTTCTGTATGAGAGGTTGTGATATTTCATTCTGTTGCTTTTTCCCCAGTTGCTTTTAGAAACAGAAATGTCTGTGTGCCTTTTGAAACTTCTTAAAATCTTTTTCATTTTTCAGTGGCAGTTGGTATACGACACTATGTCAGTTTCAGATGCACAACATAGTCATTAGACATTTATATAATTCCAAAGCGATAGAGGGTATTATGCTAAGTGAAATAAGTCAGACAGAGAAAGACAAAACAATACCTTAAAGTTTTTAATGAGATTTTTTACAGAGTGATAACTTAGAACCAGTTACAATGGGGTACTGTTTGATACCCATATCTAGCAAGATATTAAACTATTTATTTGATCTTATAAATAAATAGGAACTAGCTTACTAGTAGTAAAATTTGTCATCCACCTCCAAATTTTAGAAACATTTTGTGCCTTTTAAATCAATTTTATGTTTTAATTCACAGTGACCATGTGTGCTTGGGGCCAGAAATGATGACGAATCACATTTATTCCTTTTGGAAACAAAAACTTAGTTTTATGCTTTGTCGTGATTTTTATTGGCAAGGCAATAGGAAAATACATTTCCCTTTGCTTATGCATTTTGTTTACACAATCTGTGACAGGTTGTTCTTGACTTGTGTCTTTTATTAGTTAAAAGTACTTTTACCCACAAATGTCAGAAAATACTGAAGCTCTTAGAAATAGGGGTAAAACAGGGAAAGCTTTTTTTAATACTTTTCTCATAGTTTTCCTTTCATTAAGAATATTTACTCTTTATTGTTGCTAATCTATTCTAATTTTCATAATCTGTACTTTTAAGAAACCTTAAACATAATCTATTAAATTTGTCCTGAACTATAATAATATAGGAATGAAACCTTCTTTGACATTATTGATAATAAAATATGAAATAACCTTTTCTCATTCTAGAATAATTTGAAGTATTGCTAGCATTTAATGTATTTGCTTACAGAACATCATTTGGTAAATTATTTAAACCTTCTTTTATTCAGAACAGATTTTAGATTTTAAACTGGGCTGTACCATGTTTTTATTGGTCATCATTGGCACTTGGTCAGTTAATAGCCTTACTAAGTTTTTATCATATAACCAATGTTTTTCAGTGATTTGTTCTGTGGAATCTTTTCCTCCAGCTGTCTCAGTGAAAAAAACTTACCAGCACATTAGCTTGTACCTTGGAAAATTCCTTTTCTAAAGAAAAGAGAAAAAAATGCCTTGTTAAAATGTCTCTTGAAAATTGAATAAGGTTTTATTTAATGTGTTATTTAAATTTATATACAGTTTTTTCAAATTAATCTTGTATAATATTAAAATGTAATAGATTTGAACCCACTGAAGCGAACGATAGAGTATGTTCCCGCACAGAGAAATTCAGAACAAACCTTTCACATCCGTAAACTTTTGTGTTCCTGCCGAGCATCGAGCAGCTGAACCCTAAGTCAAGCAGTGTAGGTCTCACCACTCACACAGGGTTAGGAAACGTGGACTGCAGCAGCCTTGTGAATTCCTCTCCGTTTGAAGGTTTTTGTTCTTAAAACAAGATCTAAGAATAATTGCATGATGAGGGAACAACAGACTTTTATGAGTTCACAGCTGTAAGATTTTGGAAAATCATTTTAATTGTTGATATGAGCAGCGTTAGAGGAAAGCATAACACCACTTCTGTCATATGACTTGATCTATTTAAATGGTATCTCTAAGTGCGCTGTAGTGATGAGAATATTTAAGGAAGAAAATTACAGATTTAAGGATAAAGTTAGATACTCTGGATGTCAGTTTTTCATGAATTCCTTTTTTAAAAAAAGATATTCTCAGCTAGAATCTGTCTTTAATTTTTACTTCTGTCTTTAATTTTTATAACTCTTCTCAAATACTCTGAAATTGACTGTAAGAAATTGACTTTTTTAAAATCTTAAAAGAAGCAATTTAAAAAAATGAATCATATTAAAATCATTTTAATTTTATACCGCATTTGTCAAATTCCAGTTTTTGAAAATTTAGTAGCTTCATGAGTCTGATGAGTGGTAAACAAAATATATATATATTATACATATATGTATATATGTATCTTTTTATAGTAACAAAAAATAGAACCCTGTTTGAACTCCGCTGCTGTAGGCTTGGGATCTATGAATTCTGTAACTCCAGTTTTTATTCTCTTTCACCTTATGCATGCTGCTATCTGATTAATCTTTTAAATCTAATCTGAGCTGGTATGCATTATACAGATGTATTTAATTTACTTGCTTTGTCAAGAATGTTTGAAACTTTTTATATAAACTCCAAATTATATATGTTTCAGTCCACGTAGAGCATTAGCAATAGTGTGTATACCATTTTACCTTACTGTAAATATGCATATTAAGTAAAAGAATATTTTAAATTGTCAATATTATAATTTGCATCTTTAAAGGAAAAGTTACCATTTAGAAACCTTTTGTTATACTTAATCTAACCAAAGCATATTCAGCAAGCCATAAAAATAAAAATAATTTTTGTTTTAAATGATCTTTTGCTCTCTCTGAAATAATTTTTTGGTGTTAGAGTTCGCATCGCAATTCACACTGTAGTTCTTTGTAGTGATGGCGGTTGTTAAAGTACTCTTTAGAGCCAAAACTTTCAAATGTATCAGTGGTAGAAATATGGAAATGTCTCATCACAGTATGGAGATTGAGTCATCTGTTCGGGCATATGGAATCTTTGGCTGCAGGATGGCACAGTCTTTATAATGCCCAGTGTCCAGGCATGGGCACAACTGTTCTGGGAGCAGAAGCGGGGAGGGACCTCTGTGTTCAGTCCACTGGAACATGGTAGAAGAAGAAAGGGGGGAGGATCTTTAACATTTTCATTTCAGGCTATCCTCTACTCCATCACCTTTCATGTAGAAAAGAAATGAAATGCCACTTTGTTTTATTTTGCATTTATTTTCCAAATAATGTTACTGAGCCTTTTATCTTTGGTGTTACAAGCTATCAAAAAATGCCTACAAGAAAATGTAAGTTTTCAATGGTTTCTATTTATATACTTGGATGCATACCTTCCCTTAAAGAAAGATCACTGTCTTCAAAAAAAGACGAGACACAATATGCTTGCAACTAATTATAATTTAAAGTTGTTTAAGTACCAGGTCATATATTATATTCCTAACATTATGTTTTAGCCCTTTGCTATTAATTACACTATTATTGCTATATAAAGAGTTCCTGCTTCTTTAATAATGTTTTCGCACTGTACATAGTTAATCTCTAATGTTGGGGAGGACAGGGAAGAGATTAAATTAGCCTTGTAACCTCTTTCTCTTCTAGGCCGATGATGGAAAATAAAAGCTCTTAGCCACAAAATGTAACACTTAGAATTAATATTTAATTAGACTAGCAAATTGTACACTGTGGCTGAAAGCTTCCAAAGAGTTGTGAGTGCCACAATTGACCTACAGGTTTAATAATAACTCACTTCTAGAAGCAAGTGCCAGTTCAGCATAGTAGAGCCACTGCAAGAAAGTCCTGAGAGATTAAAATCAGCAAACCAAATGGCAGGCAGGGATTCCTGGGATGGAGCCTTCTGGAAGGCTGGGAGCTGGAAGAGCTTGTCAGCCAGGATTCAGATGAGAACAGTGGGTGAAAAAGCTGATCGCTCCTGTTCTGGGAGCGTCTGGTTGTAGTCCAAAATCTTAGAACAGATTTTTACTAAATGTTTTTGCTGCAGCTATTAACTTACATTGAAAATCGAATATTGAATAATCTTTCTGTAAAATTTAACAAATTTTTGTGTAAATGTCTGTTCTTAATTTCTTACATATCAGGACATAATATCTGTAAACTCAGATCATTAGATTATCAGATAGGTTTGGCGCTGTACATCTATGCTGTTTTGCTGTGACATGCTGTTTCCTTGTTCCCTGTATAGTTGATTTATATGGTTCATTTCTATATTATTTCATTACGGAGAATTGTGCAGAGCCTGAGAAGGAGAATGTGAAGTCTTTAGCCCAAGACTCTTTTTACTTCAAGCAAGTGTATATATATATATATAGAAAAATATAATTCAAAGGTACTTTTTAATTTTTAAAGGCCTTATAAAGGCATTGCTACATTTGCTTATTTTTTATAATGCAATTAAATTACAAGATAAAGAATTGGACCTCCTGGTGAAACATTGGATCCTCATATTTCTGACAAGTAATCTAGTGAAAAATTGGATGCCATGAGTTTGAATGTGCAAACACAGAACAACCAACTGAAGAAGGAGCACCTTACAAAATTTATCGGTTCTATCTTAAATAATGAAAGAAAAGTGAGTCATTCATTTAAAAGTCCAGCAGGTGAGAGCCTCACCAGCAGAGGGAGCAGTCCTGTGTTCCGTCCGGTTCCCGTCATTTTCCCACCTGCCTCAGCTTTTTCCCAGCCAGTTTCCCATCTGGACCTGGCTCCGTCAGCCTGCTCCTGATGACAGGCTATAATTTTATACTCAATATGGGATTATTCTAAGCTGATTTTAAACTTTAGTATCTTTAACCTACCACTGCATCACAAACATCAGCTGGATGCTCTGTTTGATACTTGGATATTGTGATTGTTTTCCCCGTCAGGGCGTATGTGAGGTTCTGGACATCTGTGAACTGCATTTTAAAGATTTCAACAGTAAAGTAGTGAGCAACAAATTCCTGACTTAGGAAGTTACCTAGAAAACATTTTAAAGCAAAAAATACAGACAAATTTTTATGTGAATAGTTTCTATAATACGAAATTAGATGATATATTGTTTATGAAAAATGCCTAAAATTAATTTTGAATATCATAGCATTATTCTGTTTAGCCCATTCATCACAGTATTTTGCTCACTCCATTTTATAACAGTTTTCAGAATATGCAGGATTTTGAGAAATGTTTTATAAAATAAAACTGACGTAAATACAAGTTCTGCAAAGTATATGGTATTTGAGGCCAGTGTAGATGCAAATAGCATTTCTGAAAGTGTTCTTTAAAAAATGCTTCCGTTTTAAGGCAGTAACATTTTAATAACAAAATTTACAATATCAAGTGTTTGATCTAATAGAAAACACAAAAAGATGTGGCTCCATTGCTTAATCCTAGCAAAATTTGACAAATTAGCAATTTCTTTCCTCCTTAAGGTTAAGTATATTTGCCTACTTCCTTTGTAGATGTGTTTTAACCATTGGAAAATGGAACCAAAACGTGTTTGTTTTATGATTTCCCCACACGTGTATCAGTTACAAAAGTTCCTTTATGTTTTAAAACTGTGTGTAACTTTGAATAAGTTCTGTGTTTAAAGTGAAAAGATTTAATATATCCCTAAGGTATTAATATTATTATAAATATGTATTAGTATAATTTTACTTGATAAAATGATATTCTTTCTTAAACTCCAAATATTTGAATGGCATTATTTTTCCCATTATTGATTATTTTAAAATTTTTATTTATTGATTTTTAGAGAGAAATAAAGTGGGGGATAGAGAGAGGGAAATACTGATTTTTTGTTACACTTCTTTATGCATTCATTGGTTGATTCTTGTATGTGCCCTGACCAGAGATTAAACCTGCAACCTTGGAATATCAGGACAACACTCTAACCAATTGAGCTATCTGGTCAGGGCTCATTTTCTTTTTAAATAAAATAAAAATCTAATCCACAGAAGTAACTGACAACTCTGGGGAAGAAAGGGAAAGGGAAAGTTTGTAAAAAATTACAAATTGTATAAATAATTTTATTATTTCATAGTCTCAATTTCTATAGGATGACTAATTGAATAATTATGGAAAAACAAATGCTTCATTAAAAATCTCTAGATTTATCCTTTTACCCAAGTTTATTTCTTTGATTACATGACAGGAAATGTCATCAGTTTCAGAGTGATCATGTTTCTATGCATGTAATTTTTCGGAAGATGTTATTGTAACTTGACTTGTTGAGTACACACATCATGTCATATAGTAGGATCAGACTAAAGCAACATAAATATTTCTTTAACTTTTCAACATTAAATTAATCATGCTTTCATGCTATGTCGTCCCAAATCGATATGTGTGCCATACTCCAATTAGGGCTCTACCCTTCATACTGTATTTGCTGTCTTATTTGAGGCATTGCATAAATGCTTTAAATCAGTTGGTTTATTCTTTTAAGCTCCTTGATAATTAAGTGATTGGTTAACTAATTTTGATTCTCTTGTTAATTTTTGTCTAGGAAATATATTTGGTATCGGTGTGTGTGTGTGTGTGTGTGTGTGTGTGTATGTGTATCTTTAATATTGTTGAGATAATTAGGTCCAGAAAGTTCAAAGTTTGAGGTATTCTGATTGTTACTTGGTTATTCTAAATAGGTAGCTGAACTGTTTCTATTAAAAAATGGAGGGAGCTTTGCATGGAAGTGGCTGATTTTTTATCTCTTGACAGTTTATGGTTTTGGCTTCGTGCGCTTTGAATTGGAAAGGAGTATTAATCTTCCCTCATTTAAAATCTACTCAATGGATTTGGTATGTCCTAGTAAAAAGAGATTACCACTCTATAAAAGCAAAGAGGAAACATTCTATGAAACCAAACATGGAAAAATAAAAAAAAACAAGTTTTTGTGAAATTGGAATATGAAGGTAGCCAACTGGACAATCTGATCTGCCTTTCATGTGCAACAGCATTTGATATAATTTAAACTATATATAATTAATTAAGAAATTACACTGCAACAGAGTGTTATAAGAGCCTTTTATGTAACTCCATACAATGCTATTTGAGGCTGCCAGCAAACTCTTAAAACTCCTGGACACGGGCTCTCTTCTCTCCTGGCTTCCCTCCTAGCCATGTCTTGGCCACTGTCCAGAGCTGACAACTTTCACCCAGGAGTGAAGGGAGATTTGTCAGTGTAAGAAGGATTTTTGAGCCACCCTAGATTTTCACATCCAGATGGGCAAGGAGGAGGGATGGCAATATAATTGTATATACATGGGTGATGTCATTATGCCATCCATGCAGGATAATCATTAATTTACTCATACTGGCGAATACCAAATGCCCTTATTCAAATGTTCCTTATTGGGAACTATAATGTAATGACTTCAAAATGTTTTAAAAATTATGTTCAAATTTATGCCTAAGGAATTGATGAACATAGCAGTGCTTCTCCATTTCCAACTGCATACACTGTAGGCCAAAGAGGTTTTGCATCTTAGCTAGTATCATAAATACACTTAAGAGTCTGTTAGGGTGAGAATGTGGAAGGCCTAGTATCAGGGCCTCTGCTCAGATCGTGATGCCAAGCTTTCTGAACACGGCCCATTATATTACGACAATTTACTGTCCAATTTTTTCTGTCCCTCCCAAAGTGCATTGTAATTACTATGCGCCTAAGGATTGTTTTTACCATCATTAATTTTAGATTCTTTCAAGTAAATTCACCTACCTTTATGTGAAAGACCATTTAGTGTTAAGATTACAATGTGAAGGCTGTTTGACAGGGGCGGTTTGAAGGTATGATCACGTCAGTGGACCACACTTACGAATCTTGGAAGTACAGCAGCAGTCTGTAACCTACTTTAACTTTTTAAAACAATACGTACATTTACATACGCAAATATCTTCAATGCTTTTACAAATAATTGGAAGACTATATGAGTCTTTAATTAAAATAAAGTCAGAAACTTAGACGTTATGTAATTTCCAGTGCTTTTTATTCCACAGAAATTTTCAGCTATCTTTACAACTTTCACAATAACCAGTTTGACACATTTCATAAACTGTGCCAAAACTACTGTGCAGAAAGGGGTAAGGTCACTGTTAAATATAACTTAATTTCCGTTAATAGTCTGATTAAAAGTTTATTCTTGTGCTAATACTTCATGAAAGCTTTCAAAATAGAATTGCGTTTATAGTTAGTAACTATTGATATAAACCTGTGGAACTTAAAAAATGACAAATGAAATATATGTTTGAATTTTGAGATTTGAAATCTGCATCTTTTTATACATATCTTTTATATTTGGAATTCATTAGTTTTCCTTAACAAAGTGGAAATAACTTTTTTAATCTCCCACAAACTACCTTATTGAAATCCCTGTAATGTTGAGAAATATTACCGGGTGTTAAATGGGTTACCAATAAATTTTAAGATTAAATTAAGGAAGGAAACCCTCTTCGAAATAAACAAATGTCAGGTTGACCATTAAATACACAGGACTTTGCTTATCTCCTACTAGCATGGAAGGCTAATCCCATCCTCAAACCTCACAACTTCTATTGTTCGCATAATTGAGAAAGCCCTACTTTTATATCAATGAAATCCTAAATATTTGAGTTCTAACAAAAACTCACTTTTATTATTTTAGAATCAGATATTTAGATACAAAGGCTTAGTCTTCTATTTATAGATAAAAGGAAATCTGACCTTTCTTGATTAAGAAACATTGTCAGGAGCCTTTTTTAAGTGCTTGTTCATCTGAGGGTCCACAAGAGCCGTACTGGTCCCAGTTGAGCCACCCCGGCAATGACGTGACAGGAGCCTGCTGGCTGCTACCTAGCGTTCTTCCTAATGGGAGAGCCACAGGGCCGTTCTTCGTCTCCCACTCGTTCTCATCCTCACGACCAACTGAGCCACACCCCACCCCCACCCCAACATTGTTCAGTACTCAGCACAATGAATCATTTTCAAGTTGACTCATTGCGAACTGTCTCCCAGCTGTTGGAATGTCTGGCAGACATTTTTGTTTGGGTGAAGAATGACTGGCTGAAGCCCAGCCTGGATGAATTTGATGTAATGGCCTTTGGCTAAAGAAATATTGAGAGGACCGTGGCTGTGGCCTCTGAAGCCCCCGGTATTCCTGGAGGAGGACCATCCCCTGTGGCACAGAACTGAAAGTAAAGAATCCATCTGGATTATTTTCCCACCATTGAGTGAAAAATTGCCTCCGAAGAAACAGGCATTTCCACATCATGTTTGCTTTTCTGTACTTGGTGCTCACGTGATTCAAAGTGTAAAGACAATGAGGAATGCTTACTTTCACTTGCTTCTCTGAAGAGACTAATTCAGATACTGAAGCATTCCTTGTATAACACACATCTCTCCTCATGGAGGAGTTCCACAGAGTGCCCCAGGTGTGAGTTAGCCGGTCACTTCAGCATAATGTTTCCTGACAGAGGCTATTAGTATTTCATGCTGATTCAGGTAACATTGACCCACCTCTCTAATTTTTCTTTTTTACGCAATCTTCACAAGAGGACTTAAGAAACAGAGGGATACAGATAAGCTGAGTGGTCAATCATGTTTTCAGAAAGTGAACAACTCTGATTATACTTGGACTTTTCTCTAACGGGACACAGATCCGACTAATAAATTTTCTTGACTGTTTTTCATTGTTCATCCTTTTTGTAAAGATTAGTTTTAAACTGGTAGACATGACCAGTGTATCAAGTGAGAGTTTCCAAATTATAAAATGTTTACAAACAGTAAGTGTTTTCAACTTATCTAGCTCTTACTAGCAATATTTTTTCTGGGATGTTATAGCTTATAAAACAATTTTTTGACCTAATCAGCCTGTTGAACTGAAAGAAATACTGAATTTTCACTAAATCAAATAATTCAAGGAAACCTATACGATATTTAATAGTTGTATTTTAAAGACATGAAATTCCGGGTATTTTAGAAGTTTGCTACTTAAAAGGTAACTTTAAAAGATGTACTGTCTAGCAATACTTTTGGTTCATGTCAGGGTGTGTTGGGAAGGAAAGGGTGTGCTCCCAGTCTGGTGCTAGTTACCTACCACCTTTCCTTTGCCTTCATTGTTATGCAGAGCCAGGCAGCTGCATCTGGAAGGAGAAAACAGAAAGCTCCAGAGCCAGCCATGCTGCAGCCTCTTGGCTGGACCCTTCCCTGTGTCTAATGCGATAGAGGACCTCAGCTGTTACAGGGCTAGGACCTGGTCCCAGGTGGCAGGTGACAGTAGGGCCTTGCCTTACACGTTTTGCTGCAGTGTTTACTGCTCCTGAATCCTGGTGCCTATCAGATTTTACTGTGGGCAGTGACTACAGTAATTTGCAAAATAATAGCTTATCAGCATAACGGTAGCCTTGCCCAACAAGACAAGAGAAAGATGATTAATTTATATTTTGTACCGAAACTAAAGTTCTTTGACTTGAAATAGAATACCTACATGGGCTGGAATTTTCAACGAAGGGCATAGTTTCATCCAGTTTTTGGCCTGTGGCAGCTTTAATTTTTAAGTCATTTCTCTCACCATCTTCATGGTCAGTCAGCTTTATAATTTGTCATTGAGATGGCAAAATGGCACTGTATAGATATTATATTTTTAAACATAACAGAGTTTTTGTTTTCTTATTTTACAGAATAAAGCAGTTATTGCTCGTATTACGAACTTGTCAGATACAGTAGTTCATCTGGAGTCATTTATTGGTTCTGACAGAGAAACCAACCCGTTATATAAGGATTATCATGGTAAGCAGCACCTTTAGACTGAGAAGAGCGTGTCATGGTCACTTCTAAGGTACCTGGAAGCATCTAGTCCAAGCCTAATACCTATTGTCAAGTAGCTTGGATTTCATTTTATAATATATCTGTTAAATGTTTTTTATTCCTGACAAGTCTTCCATGGCAGCTCGTCAGCAAACTACATTAAGACTATAGACTACATTAACACTGTGGCCTTGACTGGTGCGGCTCAGTGAGTTGGGTGTCATCCTACAAAGCATAAGGCCACCGGTTCGATTCTCAGTCAGGGCACATCCCCGGTTTGGGGACATGTGAGAGGCAACCAGTCTATGTTTCTGTCGCACGTCAATGTTTCTCTCCCTCTCCTTCTTCCTCCCTTTCCCTCTCTCTAAAAATAAATAAATAAAATCTTTTAAAGCAGAGGGAGTCAAACCCTAGTTCTGTGGCATGGCTTACTCAGATGTACGTTTTGTTTGTCCCAGTGGCCTAAACTCGCCATGAAGTCGGTCATACTTATTAGCCATGTTTGAAATAAGTATATTAATTTTAATAATAACAGCTTTGTACAAGGATTTATACTTTACATAGCTTAGCTGTATGGTAAATAAAAAAATTTATATTGCATTATGTTTTATTTAAGATTTTATTTATTTATTTACAGAGAGAGGAAGGGAGAAAGAGAGGGAGAGAAACATCAGTGTGTGCTTGCCTCTCACACCCTCCCACTGGGGATCTGGCCCACAACCCAGGCTTGTGCCCTGACTGGGAATCAAACCAGTGACGCTTTGGTTCACAGCCCAAGCTCAATCCACTGAGCTACACCAGCCAGGGCTGCATTATGTTTTAAAAGTCTTAGTAACATTTTCAGAAAGTGAGCATCTATGACCATATTTGGACTTTTCTCTGTCTACTCTTTTGTTGTTAGTTTGTATTAAGAACAAATTTTAAAATATCCCCACCAAGGGTGCCCGGCTAGTTGGTAGAGCATGAGACTCTTAAAATATCGCCTCCTAGTATAAGTACAGGACAGTTAATCAGACTTTTTAACTTCCATGTTTTGAAGCTTTTAATAGCATTTTAGTCATTTTGTTGATTTAGGGATTTTTTTTTAAATGAAGATTCTTACATAGAACTATTGCAACAGGAGAGGTTTAGTAATTATGCATATTGCAGATCTAAACTGAATACAGAGTGTGGTGAACAATATTGACTGTTGCTAGTGCTGCTGTGGGACCACTGCGCTGACTTGGAGACCTGTGGCCCGTCTGCCGCGAGGCTGCGATGGCAGGACTAGAGCAGTTCCAGCGCCCACACACGCGAAAAGATTACACTGTATTCTACGTGATGGTTGTCACTGCTTTGGAGCCAGCACGCAACCTTTAAAAAATAAAATATCACCGTCTAACAATCAAGTATTTTTTTAAAAGTCCATAAACTATAAGCTGCGAATAAAAGCTACATAAAATCATTTGCCTTGTGATCGTCTGCTTGTTTAAGTTTGCATCTGGGATATGCCCAGACCCTATATATAATTCCTTTAATGTAGCATTGATATGATTGGAAGAGAACCATTAAGATTAAACTGTTTCTTTTTTTAATGATTACAATTGACATATAATATTGTATGAGCTTTAGGTGTACAGCATAGTGATGTTGTTTATATATATATATATATTGAGAAATGATAACTACAGGAAGTTTAGCTAACATTCACCACCACACATAGTTCCAGTTTTTATCCTTGTGATGAGAACCTTTAAGATCTTCTCTCTTAGCCACTTTCGAATGCACAGTTCAGTATTGTTACCTGTAGTCACCGTGCTGTACACTACATCCCTAGGAACTACTTACTGTATAAATGGGCAAACTCTTTCTTTAATCTATTATTATTTTTCTTTTCTTTTAAAACAACTCAAATTAAATATTACTTCAATAGATTATATCTGGGTACCATTTGTAAGTACTATGACCTTGTGAATTTAGTAAAATTGTATTTTATATATTTTTTAATTTAATTTTATTTTTGAGAGATGGGGGAAGTGAGGGAAAAAGAGGGAGAGAAACACCAGTGTGCAAGAGAAATACCAATAGGTTGCTTCTCACACATACCCCAACTAGGGACTGGCCTGCAACCCAGGAATGTGCCCTGACCAGGAGTCAAACCAGCGACCTTTTGACACTCAAACCAACCCAGACACACCGATCGGGGCTATATTCTAAAAAACTTACTTCAAGACATTTCAAGGGTTAAAGACGGACATTTTGTGTTGAAATCTCTGAATTGATAAATTATTCTGCAAAAATCAATAGTTCTGATGACTGGTAAAGTTTCTATGAATGAAAAGGACCTGATGAATCATTCATTCACTCTGTAAGGCCTCCTGATGCAGTAGTTAGCTGAACAAGAACATGCAAGGTTAAAATGGAAAGTGTGCAAAGGGAAGTGTAGTGTACTTATTTCTAATACATTTTACACAGTAGCTCTGCATGAGATATTTTTAATTGGTATCTAAAAACGTGTCTTCTTAATAAATTTTTGCATTTCTAATTAAAAAATAAGCCAAATATTTTATTGAATTATTATTAAAGGGGCCATTTCTGAAGTAAAGCACCTAGCAATTTACCCATTTAAGCTAAAACGGATACATATGTTACTAAGCACTCAAACACACACAAAGCTCTATGCTAGAGAGCAGCTCTGTAAATAAGATTTATCTACTTTGTTCACATCGTGGTTTGTCTTCTTCCCCCATGTTTAGGGGTCAGTGTCTTTAGGATGGTGATTTTTAAATATGGGCTGAGTCAGGCAGAGAGACGCACTGAGGAGTCTTCATGTCTTCGTCTGTGGTAAATGACCCCTAGTTTAGTCAGAAACTGCATTAAGCTGCACAAAAGCCATCCAGTGCCCTTGTCAGAAAAAATTAGCAAGTGTTTCTCCTGCAAGAGGCCAAAGCTCACGGTTTACCTAGCACTGCTAGAAAGCTTATAGCAGCTACGGGAAGGTCTAACATGCCGCAGAAATGAGTATCGTGGGATGGCATAGGAATTAACATCTGATCCTAAAGGACGCTCTAAAATGTAGTTTTCTTCAATGGTTCGTTCAAGTTGTTAATAAGGTACAAGATGAAATACTTTTCACAAGAGCTTGACTGGTTATCAGTAACCCATAAGCCTTGTTTTGCTGGCTGCTTACTGGTGCATTTAATAAAATAAAGATCACCCAGTGGTGCCGTGGGCAGCATGCAAGGTGATAGCCATATTTGCTTACTGTAAATACAAGAGAAAATCACACACAGACCGGCTGTAGTTTTGACAAGTTTTAAGATCCCTCTTTACATCTGTACTTCTGTACCGAAGTGCAATTAGTTTTCCTCGCACAAGGATTTCTGTTTATCTTATTCTGCTTGATTACTTGAGTATAATCACACCATTTGCTTCATTGCTCCTGGTAGTAAGCTCCAGTTTTGAAAGGGGAGGGTGCTTGTGTGTAAATTTACAGGATTCTGCTGTAAGACTCTTGAATTTGTGCATCCAATGACAGCGTTTTTAATTTTTTCCCTTTTAATTTCGTTTCCACAAGGTTTGATTCACATACGGCAGATTCCTCGGCTTAATAACTTGATTTGTGACGTGTCAGAAGTCAAAGACTTAGCTTTTAAATTAAAAAGGAAGTCATTCACCATTGAGGTAAGAGAGAATTTTTGTATTTCAGTTCAGTTTTGAGGTAAATAGTATCTGTTAATATATGTAATGTATATATGTACTTTCTTAAGTGAAATTCTTAAATGGTTCATGCTAAATGTTTTTAAGTTTTTTTTGGTGTAACAAGATAATTTTTTAGACTATTCCATTTTTTTCTTTTACTTTAACAACATCTTGAGAGAGTATAGCAAAAATGATTTTGTTTCAAATGTCTATTAACGGTAGCTCCAAACTTACATGATGAGTGTGAGGTGTATATTTTCAAGGCTCTCAAAGGCATATTTGATTAAATATTAGTAGGCTGTGCTTGTTTGTGGATGGAACGGGAATGCCGCCCACAGTCGTGTGTGGCTGGCTAAGAGAAGAGGACCCTTACGTGCCCTTTACAAGCACTTCTTTCACTGGTAGTGAGCTCACCTTTCTGCTTTCTGTGCCGAAGAAAGCAAAGTATTCTAATTTACAGCGGTTGCCTTTAAGTAAATTGTCCACAAAACTTCAACTGTTTTTGTGACCTTTATGCAAGGAGTAGTGACAGAAAGTGGTAGTACAAAAGATTTATTTCAACTTAATCTTGCTAAAGAGCAAATGAACATAGCACTATTAAGCAATTAGGGTTGATGTATTTATTAACGGAATAAATGCTCAGAGAGAGATGGCTTTTGGGTGATGTGATAGTTATCAGTATAGCCGGTGCAATTTTTTTTTTTTTTAACAAAGACATAAAACAGCCAAGCAGCCTTGACAAACCATTTTGTTTAATCTCTTTTCAAATGAAAAGCTCTTAAGCAGGCCACTTGTCTTAACTGCTTGAAACCATAAAAAGAGAGAATTGCCACCAATAAATTAGCATATTTTTAACTTCATCACCAAATGATGGTCAATGTGGCTTGGCACTGCTTTGGTGTTTGGGACTTCACCCTTAAGTGACCACTTTGGCCCTTCTTTGACCCTCTGCCCTCTTTAGCTGGCCACTTGATAACGTAACTTAATGGTTCTCTCTCTTTTTCTCTTTCCCGTCACATTTGCAAGTAGCACTAACCTATAAATCATCGTAAAGGCCCTATCCAGTGACAAATTAATGTGCCCTCCTCCTAATTAATGGTCATCAATGTCCTTAATTATCTAATCCTATTGAGAGCAGTTAATAGTTAATCAGGCAGCCAGTTCTTCTAGCAGGTCATCTCTGCAGGAGCGTTAGAAGTTTCTCATCTGAGGATACTCCCTCCAAAAGCCACTTGAAGCCAAAAGAAATGGAGTGTAGAAATACTGATTCCTGAGCTAATTTGCTTTGGCTCTCAAAAGAAACCATTGAAATGGAACCCAACACTGTAATTGTTCAAACATTGCTTTCGTTTTCCTGACAGGTTATTGAGAGATTTACCATAATATATATAGTCATGAAAACAAATGTGAAGTTATAGTTGTTGGTGTCATACAGAGAGCATGCCTTGTCATTTTCTTTTAAGTTGAATTTATATTTTTAGTGAAGGATGTGAGTTTTTCTCTCCATGTGACACTTTCTCCTAAAATGAGCGTCTGACAACCAGGTCTAAGGTACCATACCTATCACCATAAAAAGTAAGCAAGGACATTCCTTAGTGAAAAAAGAATATTGCACCTAGGGAAAAAAGTAGCAGAATAGTATGAATCATGTTTATTCCTTCCCCCTCTCTCTCACACATACACACACGCCTGCACATGCGCACACCCACTGAATGGTATTTGGGGGTAAGAAGGTAGAAAGAAAGGACTTACATGATTTCAAGTGAGACCTCTGCTCTCAATAACTCCAGGTTCTAACAGTGGTGAGTTTTACCATTGAAGCCAGTGGAAGATTGTTTATTAACCACAAGAGTTTCTGTTTTATTTCCTCTCTCCCTGCTGTTCTGAACTAAAAGAACCATTATACTTGGTGATTCTGTGGTTTGGAAGCAATATTTGAAAACAAAACACTAGTAGATATTTTTAAGTTAATATTTAATACAATCAAATTCTTTACCTTTTTTGGCTTATAACCTAATCAACAATGTGAGTATGTGTATGTATATATATATATATATATGCACATATATGCACATACATAAATATATATATACATGTATAAACTTATTCTACATAATTTATGCCACCAAATTCAATTTGATGATTAGAATATATAAAGAATTAAACAAACCTAAAAAAGTACATGTAGGTATAATCACAATAGAATAAAATTTTGTGATTTGTGTAAGACTAATGCTTAAATACAGCATTGTACATTATAGGAACATACATATTCCTACAGATAGCGAGTCTTCAGTGATATATTCTAGACAATGAAAACAAGAGTACTTTTTATGTTGGGGGAAAAATTACCTACCAAGTGACAGTGTTTTAATATGTACAACAAATAACTGTTTTTTTTAACTTCCCTGATATTTAAAAAAATAATAATAAAATGTACACTATACTAGCCTGTAAAATCTGAGGCTATAATATACCAGGCATTGAATCTTCATCTTACTTTTAGAAGGGAAAAGTGGTTTAGCAGGTAAAGCAGAAATAACTTTTCTGATTCCATACAGGTAAGTTTGTTACAGGTTGGAAATTACTGTCGATCACATGGTCTAAAAAGGCAGCATGGTCAGAAACAGGGGCCAAAAAGAAACAGGCAGACAGACACTCTCATCTCCATTTTTAGGGTACTTTTTCTTTGATTTCTTAAACCATTGCCCTTTTTATATGTGCCAACTGAATATTGTTTGTACTGATGGCTGTCAGGGCCTTTAAAAGGTGGAGCAGCTTTAACCAGTAGTCTCTGATGCCTGAATGATTTGGAGAAGGCCAAGAATATTTCCTCCTCCTCGGAATGTGTGTCGGTGCTGTCCAGAATCAGGTGGAAGCATTTATCTGGTCACAGCAGATTTTTCTCATATCTAGTATTCACTGACTGAAAGCCCTGTGAATTCTTCCTCTACAATAACCATCGCAGAATCATATCTGCAGTAAAGACACTAAAACCCTGGCGTACGTCCTGGATAAGTAAAAGGAAAAGTTTAAAAAGTTGATTCAGTATGACTACAGTTGAAAGAAGGACTTTGCAATTCCCTGAAAAGTGGTAATCCTTGTAAACTGTGTGTGGTGACTCTCTAGCATGTTTGATTATTGGTAATATACCACTTACTCCCCTTCCTTACCGCAGCCCCCGTTCAACCAAAGCAACCGTTCACGCACTGAGCCTTTATGGTGTCATAGGTGCTCTGCTGACTTACTTACACTTTCTACACACTGACGAAATATTGTAGATAACTAATTATAACTACATATAAGAATAGACACAACATACAGAAGCTATGTCTTTTTCATCTTTGTTGCTATCCCAAAATTAAGAACAGAGTCATACACTTAGTAGTTATAAAATCTTTGCTGAAATATGTCATATTGATAAATTATGGAGTTTTAATAATAGTTCAAATACAACTGCAGGTATTATGTGAGCTCCACCGGCCGTGACCTATGAACACTGCCGTCTCAGGAAACTCCTGTAAGACGTATCGCTTCACTTCCAAGCTGAACCAACTACTTATACTTAATTTTTGATGTACTTGCTTAGTAGATACATTCTTAAGTATTAAGGCCAGAATAAATATATCAATATAAATTCCATGTGTCATCTATATAAATTAGCTTTCTAATAATACTTCAGTGTACTTGATGTGATTCAGTACAATTAATTGAAATTTTTACATATTAAAAGAGCATGAACTTTTGCAAACTACAAGGGTGTCAGGTCATTTTGACGGTGTTGGACAGTCTGGGATGTTGCGTGATGACTTTGGTCCTAGGTGTCCTTACTTCCCTACATCTTGTCAAACGGCCTTTTCAGTTTTTACTTGGCAAGTAGAAAGGTGGCTCTGTTTACCGTATCTAGAGGTAAAGGATAGTTAACTTATTTTTCAATTCACAATTATGTCACTAAAATATAATAATGGAAACGTAATTGTCTGGCTGGGAAGCATTATTAAGTTGTAGCATCAGGGCCCATATAGCCTACAGTACCTTTTCTGATAATGATTTCCTCCGTGAACTCTGGTTAGTACTTCAGTTCTCAGATATCACTGCGGTGAGCTAAGGAAAATCCAAGCAGAATATAGACATCTCTATATGGATGAAGCCATTTGTCACAAGTTGATCCAAATTAATTTTCGGTAATAATGGAAATGTTATTTTCTGCGTGTTTACGTTGAACGTATTACCACTCCCGTGGTTCTACTTTAATTCCCAAATGACAGATACACAGCATCTCCAGAAGTGGGACTAACACTCTGCTCTGCATATGTCACGTATCGTAGTGAGCCTATCAAAATTGCGAACCACCTTAAGGGGAACACAGTTTCGAGACTGTGTCTAATCCTATTTCTTCCCACTTTGGAATCTTAATTAGAAGAGATAAGGAAAAAAAAACATCATTTAACTAAATTATTGTCTTGAATCTGTAGCGAAAGGTATAATCCGCAATTGGGCCAATTAGTGAGCCCCATAGTTAGCTGTGCTGCAGCGAACAATTTGATTAGATCTGACACCATCCTAGTTCCCACTGTTGTTCTGCCAGGTATGACGGTCAGACTTCAAAGAGCTTGAGGCATCAGCAGGGCGAGGTTTGGAGGCCAGCTTAGGTCCGGTTGTTAATCTCTCTGCTAAAACCGCAGCAGCTCTCACACAAAACAAGCTTACACGACACAATCATGCGGCATTAAAGTTAGGGTTGAGTCATGACAATTTGCCTTTGATTTTTTGATGACTGACCGAAGATGGCTACACAACTAGACACATGCTGAAAGTGTGCTGATTAGGTAAGTTCCCAAAATACTTGAGGTATTTTTTTTAACTTCCTATGTAAATGTTGTGAAAACTTATGCCCTTTGATCAAACTTCCAAAGTACTAGTACTGTATCATGGGGGAAAATGAGTATTTCTTACTGGCAGTCTGAATCCCAAACTTTTCATTTACCACTTCATAAAAATTTGTCTTTACATTAATAATTTTAAAGGAATTTTTTCCTAAATGGTAAGCTTTATAAAAATCTATTCAGTGCGTTGAAAGAAAAAAAGACATTTTTCCCTGAGTCATTTATGATCACAGACAATTTTTCTGAAATTTTTTTATAATTGTTTTCCACTTAAATATTGAGTCAAGTGCCCTTGCAGGATGTGATTGCATAAGCGTTCTTTTCTCTGCGTTCTGATTTGTTGGAATATTGGCAGTAATAGTGACATGTTTCCATTCTGAGAAAAGCCCAAGGCTGCTTTAGTATTATTCCGAGTGATTGAAGCTGCCATCTTGCTGACTTTCCCTTCGGCAGCATAAGGCCCGTTTGCTTTTGTGTTCATTCCACATGCTTCCTGTGATTTCGGCTGGCAGAGCATCGTTGCTTCATTTGGGAAGGAAGAGAAAATTCATGTTTGGCTATAACATATCTTAAAAGTTTCTGTATGGTCACCTGTAACACCTAAGATATTAAACTTACGATTCATTACATTAAATGAATCCTATTTTATCCAGGAAATTTAAGGAAAGCATATATTTGAATAGCAAGATAGTTGCACAAAGCACAAGTCAAATATTGAGAATCTTTCAAAATAGTCTTCAGTCCCTGAGTCTCTCAGGAAAACCCTCTGGTACCTGTGTGTAGCAGTCTTACCTTTGAGACCAGGGTGTTACCAAGTCATCACCATCTAAGAACACAAAGAGGAGAAGATCTCTTCTCCTTGTAAAATTTTGCAGATACAACCCTGGCCAGTGTGGCTCAGTTATTTGGAGAGTTGTCCTGTAACCAAAGGGTTGCAGGTTCCATTCCCAGTCAGGGTACATATCTAGGTTAAGGGGTCAGTCCCAATCAGGGCATGTATGGGAGGCAACTGATCAATGCTTCTCTCTCATGTTGATGTTTCTCTCCCTTCCTCTCTCTTTAAGAGAAATAAAGAATATCCCCAGATGAGGATAAATAAAATAAAATAAATAAAATTTTGCAGATACAAAGATTTCTGTATGTTGTATGGTGTGGCTCCAGGAAAATTATATTGCATAGCCCTGGCCAGCTAGTTGCTTAGAACATCATCTCTGTATGACAAGGTTGTGGGTTTGATCCTGTCAGGGCACACATAAAATCAACCAATGAGTGGTAAGTGGAACAGCAAATGGATGTTTCTCTTTCTCTTTCCTTCTTCCTTCCTCTCTCTCTAAATCAGTAAATTAAAAAAAAAAATTAAAAAGAAGAAAAGAAATTACATTGCAGGGGTCCAAGATTTTCTTACAGCCTGTGCAGATCAGCTCCAGCAGAACTCGCCCAGCTTACGTGATATTCCCCGAAACATTTCCTCCCACAGTAACTTATTGTTCTATCTAAGGAAGATAGAAAAAGAAAAAAACAAAAGATGATGACAAATTTTGGTTGTCTCACTCAGCTCATCAGCTAGAGGGTAAGAAGAAAGTGTATTTTACTACTGTATTCTCCAGGGTGCCTAGAAGAGTGACAGATGCAATATAGAGCATAAAAAATATGGCATCTGCATTTGTGATACGTGATCTCACATATGTGGCTGATGTAGGTAGCCTCGGGGATGCTTTTGTACCCAAAACATCCTTAGGTCCTCCCCAGTGTCTTTGCACAGCCGATGTCCAGAATATCTATCTCTCCAATGCTTTCGTTGCTTTTTTTTCTCGTTGGATTGTAGGTCAAGATCTCAGTCTCTTTCTTAGAGATGTCTTCCCTGACTAGCCCATCTGAAGTATTCACTCAGTGACCTGCTATCATGCACCATATTTTAATTCTCCGTGTAATACTTACGTATTACTACAATTGTTTACAACTGTTGACAGTTGTTTATTTTACCAACCTCACTCAGCCTTACCTGTCATAACCCTCACAGAATTAGAGACATAGTCTGTCTTGTTCACAGCTAAATCCTAAGCACATACAGTAGTTATTCCATAAATACTTATTTTTAAAATACTATTTTTGAAGTAAATCATATTTACACTAAGGTTATTTAAAAAACATGTATTGGCTATTTCATTTGTTCTGGGCCTTGTGTTGGGTGCTTTTACATACATGACCATATTTAATTTTTATTTGGTTCTCATGGGAACCCTTGCCACAGCATTATTACCCACATTTTAATGTAAGGAAATAGAAAGAGTCACATAATCCTCCCAAAGTCAGAGAACTGTGTTTAGAGCCAGGGATAAATCCAAATCTCCTGACTCTGTGTGCAGAATTACACTGGAAAGTTAACATGTTCAGGAGCTATTATTATTATTATTATTATTATTATTATTAAAAATAAAAAGTTTTTTTGAGTTTTTACAGGAGACTGGGAATATTGCAGGTGCTTTGTAGCTGCTACCTCATTGATACTGTATCTACCATATACCATTAATATCTACATTTTATGAATGAAAAAACTTAAGGTTCAAAGAGACTAAGCAGCCTAATTAACCCAAAATCACAGAGTTGATCACTGACAGACATGACACTTAAATTCAAAAAGCCTGTTCTCCCTAACCACTAACTACTTACGACACCCCAAGATGTACTGCCGTCTCATTTCCAGTACGTAAGCCAGAAGACCTCTGCCTGGATGGATTAAAAAAGACAAACCACAAAAAACATGTATGTGTGCATACGAGGTCTGTTCAGAGGGTATCCAGCCCTGTACTGTGAAAAAGACATTTATTGAAGAAGACACAAGAAACATTGCACATAGGGCAAAGATGCCTCATTCCCCTTCAAAGTAGGCATCTTGGGACCTCACACAGTTCTCCCAATTACATCAGCTGCTCCATCGTATTTTCTTGAATCTCATTAAAGGTCTGATACTTCTTCCCTTTCAAAGTTGATTTTAGTTTTGGGGAAAAGCCAGAAGTCACAGGGCAGCAAATCTGGGCTATAGGGGGCTGAGTCACCTGGGTGATTTGATGTTTTACCAAAACACTCTGCAGGAGATGTGAGGTAGGAGTGGGTGTTTTGTCACGATGAAGCTGCCAATCACCAGTTGCCCATAGCTGCAGCCTTCTGACTCATCTGAATAGTTGCCAAGGAGGAACGTTCAAGCTTAACACAAAATTTGATGCAGATTCATTGCTCTACTTGCTCAGTCATTTTGAATTCGACAGCCACACAGCACACAGGCTCACTCAATGGCATCTACTGCCCATACTGACTAGTACAGTGAAGTTGTCATTGTTCACACATGTGCATTCCAGTCCACTCTCCATGACTATAAGGTTACATCAGTGTGATGCAAACTGTTCTCATTGTATCAACAATGGTTGGACTTTTCCCAGACAGATGTATATGTGTGTGTCTGTAAATACACATATTTACATATAATATATAAGATCTTGTTTATTTATTTTTAGAGAGAGGGGAAGGGAGGGAGAAAGAGAAGGAGAGAAACATTGATGTGCAAGAGGAACATTGATCAGTTGCCTCCTAGCCCACAAGCCCAGCATGTGATCAGACCAGGAATCGAACCAGCAACCTTTTGGTTTGTAGGACAACACCCAACCTTCTGAGGCACACCAATCAAGGCCATATAAATTATTTCACATTCAAGTTAAAAGTTCTTTTGTTCTAGCAAGGATTTATACTCTGTTTTAATAAAATAAATTATAAAATTCAGGTTGGATTAATCATAACTTCTCCCTTATATAATAGTTTGCTATGTTTTATACATAATATAGATATGACTATGTTAGGGTGGCAAAATTGCTTTTTCCTTATTTTACTTCTTTTGGTACAGGTAGGTATTTTTTAATTTAAAAAATTAATTTGCCTCAGTGGATTGAGCACGGGCTGCGAACCAGGCATCGCAGGTTCGATTCCCAGTCAGGGCACATGCCTAGGTTGCAGGCCATGTCCCCCAGCAACCACACATTGATGTTTCTGTCTCTCTCTCTTTCTCCCTCCCTTCCCTCTCTAAAAATAAATAAATAAAATCTTTAAAAAAATTTAATTTTCCAAAAGTATAATGCCATTCCGTGAAACACTATCCACTTCTGTAGGATTTCTGGGTTTTTGCTACATAGGTGGGGGAAATATTCTATACAAAGAAATAGTTCCCTTGTTCTAATCAACTACTTTGATATGCATCAAAAGTATCCCAAATTTAACTTCAGTGTGTTACTATTTTATGCACATAAATTATACATTTAAGTACTTTTGCAAATATTAGCTTACTAATAGTTACTTGTTTCTATATTGTTTCTTATAGTTTTCTAAATTATTTTTACATGTATCATCTTTAGAGCATCAAACATTTTTTTGTGAGATAATTAAGGTGTATACAACATATAATGAGTCAACCAAATTCAATTTTTCAAATTTCTAATTTTGCTTCCCCTTTTATCATAACTAGTTCTAGTGAAGATTTGATAAATTGTTATTAAAACCCCCATTCTCTGTTACAAAAGTTTTATTTATTGGAAGTTCTTTGAATACCATCTACAAGCAATAAATCCTGATTGCAAAATGCTGCCCTCTTTTATTAACGTTAAAAAGTTTGTTATAATTTAGTAATGAGAAGAAATTTTGTTCTTTGTTTTAAAAATATGAGATTAAATATAAACTGTTAGTTTTTAAAAGGTAGGATTTGGGGGGTCATGATAAATAACTAAAAGAAATGGGGGTGCTAGGGGAATGCTTTTATCTGCAAAACCAGTAAAGCAGTTCTCTTAGTTAAGCAGAAATTAGAATTTTGTCCAAGTTGTTACTGTCAGAACTCCATGCCGCAGCAGACATTCTGTGGAGTAGCCAGGTCAGGCTCTGAGCCCCAGTGCAGGGAAGCTCACTGAGCTGTTTTGTCAGGTGCTGTCAGGTCAGCCCACCACTGATGCAGAGAATCACACTAAACCCTTTCCGCGTGAGCCTTCCAGAAATAAGATACTCAATATGAATGGTTAATGAAATTGAATATTAGGTTTCAGGTTTTTGTAAGACTGTCAAAATATATTGCACTCATTCAGAAATTTCTGAGTTAATCACTTGAAATATCTGACCCTATACTCTATTTAAAATCTGTTTTAAATATTACTTAATATTCGTACTCTTGAAAGTATTTGGGTATGTTTTGTTAGGTAAATGATTCTTCACCAAACATTTCCAAGTAAAGTTCTAATTGTATAGTTGTGTAGAAAAAAGAGAAAAGGGGTGTCTTTTACTAAAATTAAAATGTTCTGTTATAAGGAGACTTGTTTCAAGCATGAAACAATACTTTCTGTTTCCAAAGGCTATCATTAAGAACAAAGTTGTATTTTATTAAGAATTCAAAGAAATTTTTATGCATGTCATAAATATTTCCTTTATGAGTAGGAAAACAGTTTATTTTTCTGATCAATATTTAAAAGGTATTATAGTATTATAGTATAGACTTAGTGAAAGGCCTCAAACTTTTTATTTACACATTTTGATGGATGGTGGTGCTGTTGCTATTTCTGTTCAATAACCTAAGAAATATTTTACCAACTTACACTGTAGCTATGGTGTAGCATTGAAAAACCTTGTAACAAAAAGCCTCTGGTGCAATTAAAGGTCACTTGTACATATTGTAATAGGCTACTCATTTACAACATCTTTGTTAAGGGTCAGTGCCATAGCATGAAATGGATTGCCCTTACTGAGCCTATAAATAAATGGGTCAACTTACGTGGTATTCAGTGGGCAAAGGAAAAGCTAACATAATACTAGTTTATTAATATTGTTACAGACAACTTGCTGAAATGCTGAGCAAAACCAAATGCACTGGCACTGTGTTCTTGACATAAATGATTATAGAAAATCAGTAGAATATATGACTACAATTTTTAAGGAGAACTGCTTGCACGGACACATTTTTGTTTTATTTAGATGTGTAACCTGCAGATAACAGAAAAACACAGCACAGGGATAGTATTCAAATGCCGTTTGCCATAAAAGTAGCATGCTTCAAAATGACTAAGCTGTACATACTCCACTTTTCTTTATTGAAGTTCAAAACCTGTAGGGATAGGTATGAAAATGGACTCAAACTAGATAGTGATTTATTTTAATTATCTTTCGTAGCCTTTCCAATGCTCTTAGGGAAAAAATGGTCATGCCAATAAAGTGTTAGTAATGAATTCAGTCACCTGATTTTTCAATAAAATAGACTTTAGCATAAATATAAAAATAATGTAAAGAATTTTATACCTTATAATAACTTCAATACACATAGGTTTTACATTACATATACTTTATGAGGTATGTCATTTTTTATTAAACTAAAATCAAATTAGTAAAAATATACTAATGAAATAAATTTATGCAACCCTTTCTAGATTCTTTTCTCAAAATTTCTCAGACACACAACTACAGAATGCTAATTTTATTTTTTTGTTGCTGTGTACTATCAAAAATAAAAAAAAAAACATCTAAATTGTAGTCAATGCCAAACCAAATCTTCTGAGTCAAACAAAAATAATTTAACGATGGCTTTGAATTAAGAATCAAATGAACAATGAGACATCACCACCCTGTAGCACTGATTGGTCTATAAAAACAATGCCAGTCATAAAGTGAGTAGCCAAGAAAAACCCTGATCCCAGTAATCTCTGCTTGTAATTCACCTCTTTAATATCAACTCTGCTCTGTTTTGTTTGCCTTTTTTTTTTAGAGACTCAGAATTTTGTTTTTATTTAAGACTTTATTTTCATTTTTAGAGAGGGGAAGGGAGGGAGGAAGAGAAGGTGAGAAACATCGATGTGTGGGAGAAATGTCCATCAGTCACCTTACCCCCTAACCTCCTGCATTGCCTCGGGCGCCCCCAGTCAGGGGCCTGGCCTGCACCCCGGCAGGCTCCCTGACCAGAAGTGAAACCAGCGACCTTTCGGTTTGCAAGATGGTGCCCAGCCCACTGAGCCACACCGTCCTGGCTGTTTTGTCTGTCTGCTGCCATACTTTAGCACAGTGACAATATCATCCTTAAACCTCTTTTATGAAGTATTGAAACTTTGGAAAGCTCTGGTTCATTTAGGGGCATAAGCACTTTAAACTTATGTCAATTTTACTCATCTGTCTCCTTTTCCTAGTTCAGTGTCTGATCATGCAGGTGCTCAAAAACTAATGAATGAATGAGTGAACTAATCAATGTCCTCGTGACAGAGCTCAAAACACATTGGAGAGCATGACCGTGAAGACCTCCTTGCCATTTCAGACTATGCAGAATGGTCTGATAATGATAATGTGATTTCCATAAGTGGTTAATGTACTTCTAAGGTTTTGAATAAGTAAAATAACTTTCAAAAATACTGGCCAATAATGTAATGAACTATTATTGCTGAAAATAAATCCAGCTGTACTTTTCAAAAATACCACATAGGAAATGAGATAGGATATAATTTTTAGTTAACAAAAGTGATTGATATTCTGTTTGAAGCATCATTTCCTTTTTGTCATTTTGTTGACACTTGAAAATTATTTTGAATGCTTTATCTTCAAAGATTTTATAGTAAGTTCTACAAATTTGTACAATAAACCTTCCCCCCCCCCACACACACACACACCAGAGATAATGAGAACCAATCTTGATTCCTGGGTTTGAAGTACCTACACTTCCTAATCCCCTTTAACCAGTGATAGCTTGTTAATGTGTCTCGTCTTCTCTGGCCAGTAGAGCTGATTTTATTGCCTGTGTGTTTTTCTGGCTTTAAACAGGAAAATATTGTGAAAGGTTTGTGAGACTTATGAGCTAGGGATGAAATGCTTGTGTACAGTGGGATTTGAATACAACATTTTGGATATTCTACAGCTCAGCTTTAAATATACCTTAGCAGTAAAGCAACTAATCTCTACATGTGACGGAATCTGGAACTATCGTTACTGAAGGAGCATCCCTTTCACGGGCCTCTTGGTGCACAGGGAGCTGACAAATCCCAACCTAGTTCTTTTCGTTCAGCTTCTTAAGAATTTCCTCCTGGGAAACCATCCTAGTTCAAATACAAATTTAGGGCAATTTTGTTCAGAAGAAAAGTTTTACAGTGCATAATTTATAACCAAATGCATTTCTTCACATGTCCTGTTGGCTTAATGTGCGATTCAGTCGAGAAACAGAAAGAGTACACATGAAGATGTTTTGGAAATGTGATCTACTCTTCATGGGGCCATATTGGCCATTTCTTTGCTTTAGCATTCAGTTATTACAACATTCCCATCATTTTATTGGAAAAGTTTTTATGCTTTGGTTGGTGTAAAATTAGATAAGTAGAAGGCATTATTAAATTAACTGGGCCCTTGAAGATTTAAAAAATGAGGTTAGCAAACTGTGGCCTGTGGGCCAGATCCACTTCCACTGGTTGTTTTAAATAAACTTTTATTGGAACACAGGCAGGTCTGCTTATTTTTTTCTTCATGCATTATCTATGGCTGCTTTCACTCTACATCACTAAGTTGGGATCTTATGGCACAAGAGGCCAAAATATCTACTACCTGGCTATTTACAGAGAAAGTTTGCTATGAAGAGCTACTCTAGAAGGCCATATACTTTAAAGAAAATTTACTGAGACAATTTTCAATTGTGGAAAAAGCTTAATATTAAGCTTTACTTAAGTAATATTAATTCATATAACCATTTTATGTGTAATTTGCACTTTGAGAATGAATGCAGGTGTAACTCTTGATGAAATACCTAGGTTTCTTAAAAGATTAAAATCAAGATGGAGTTTAAAGTACTTCAAAACCAACTTATTACTGTGTGCACCCAGCCTCTCTGTAATTATGGGGGACCCACTTCCTTAGACGTACCCCACTTCAGTCTCTACTAACTCCGGTGCTAAAAAATTCTTTCAGATGCTAAAACAACATCCCACCCCTTAGTACTAAATTTACCTTCTGAAGCCACACAAAAATTACTCTTTTCTATATATCACTGGTTCATAATAAATACCCAATGCATGAGAAACAGTTATAATTTATATTTATGTATGCATATCCTTGGTTTTCCTTAGATTTATATTTTTTTATAAAACACTGTAAATTAAATTGAACATTTCATTGTACATTTGTTTAAAATCTTAAGCATAAAGCTCATATAATTTTTATACCTTCCTATAAAGGAATCTTTATACTTTAAAAAAAATAAAATTTCACTTAGAAATATTAAATTAATAGCCTTGATTTCTGAACTAAAAATGCTTTATGAATTATAGGTTCATACATTTAAATATTAAAATGCAGTGTTTTTATTTGTAGCATGTTTGATTCCACAAATAAGCTTCAGATGATTAAAAATGATAAAATCAACATTAAATGTGATTTTTTCAAGTTTACTATAATCTACTTAAGATTATTTTACTGTACAGTAGGTTAAAATGTCACATTAAACTTTCCATGACTGAATAATGAGAGTCATAAGGATGTATTTCTAGCAAGTATTGATTTTATCAACAGAATTATACCATAAAATATCAGCTATTTATTACCCACACTATCTGGCATATATAATTGGTAGTCAGATGGGAACAGTAAGTTCAACTGGGCAGTATAGATCAAGACGTCTTGTTATTTTTCATTTTATTTTTAAAAACTATAGAAATGTCTTAAGCAAGGAAATAAGATCACATTGAATCTTAAAATGTGAATGTGTTTTAAAAGTAATTTGGGGGCTGGTAAGGTCATTTTTAAGCCATGAGATTCTTGAATTGGAATCTATTAGCATTTTAGTTAGGAAACTTAAACATGAGTACAGTTTTACTCAAAATTGCTCTTATTTAAGTTAATGTCTATTATTATTTTTTAAATAATCATATAAATATTTGTGTCCATGGCATTTGAACGTTGTTTTAAACTTAGATGAAACAAAACTTTTTTGCGAAGGTGTTTATAATGTAAAACAGAAAAGATTGCATGAAACCTCACCAAAAGGACTCAACTTGGTGTTTTCAGCCTAATAAAAATGTTGTAAAAATACTTGTAAGCTTGAAAATCACACTAGCTATTCTTGTTTCAGATTCTGTTTAATATATTGTTCCGTATGATTTTATAATAAACAGATTACTCCTTGAACAGGAATTAAGAATAAAGCTGCCAGGAAGGGGTTTTGTTGTCAGAGTGGTTCCCGCCTCATGTTTTGTAAGAGATTTCATGGTCCCATTGTAAAGAGTAGATGATTTAAAACGTGTTCCCAAGATAAACTTTCCCATTGTCATTAATGAGGATGAATAATACTGAGTGACAAGTGCATTAGGAATGACACAGAAAGAGCTGTTAGATTTGTCAGAGTGTATCACTTCAGGCAGTGACACTTGAGGACATTCTTTATGTGGATATTTGGGGTGGGGGTCAGATTTAAAGATACCAGAGCTTGGGTTTGCTTATAGAATAATATATTTTACTATTTATAAATATATTTTTTTCAGCATTTAGAAAATATTTGGGAGGTTATTTAGGTTTTCTTTCACATTTTAACTTTATTCTCTTATTATGTTCTTATTTCTTCCTAAGAAAATGATCAAACTATAACATTGAAATGTTAAAATATTTATTTAAAAACGCTGATTTTTTAAGTCTTATTTTTTGGAATAGCTAAGCAAAGCAAAGATATTTAAAATTACATAAATTTTTTAAAAATATTTTGCTCTCTTATTCCTACACATGTGGGACCTCATGCATTACCTTGAGCATAAATATTTTGAAATAAGATAATGCATGTAATTTATATTGTCTTTGTAAAAATATATTACTTTACAGAAACATACTTTAAATATTAACCAGGGACAATTAATAATGAATGACTTTGCTGATGTTTAAAGTATTTCCAAACTGTAGTATGCCTCTCGATTTCAGTTTCAAATATGCAATTGGTCACTTTTACGCCTTGATTCATCTTTCATGCTGCCAACCAAATTTGGTCTCCGTATCCCTGTTTGACACTAATAACGACTGAGTCTGTGTTCATTCGAGTTCAAGATTTCCCAAGCGGCAGTTTGGAGCTAGGATAAACTATCTATCATGATTGCATACCACTAATCTGTCTCACCCAAACCGCCCTATGACTGAAATTGTATTTGACAGTTCACCTCTTCTTGATGAGCCTAAGGTGAACATAGCTACAGACCATCCCTAGGAGGACATGGCAACTCCTCCATATGCCAGGGAGGCCCGTTGCATTTGTGAAACAAGGGGGACTACGCCTGTGGTGGGAGGGGAGATTCTTGCTCGCTCGCTGTTCCCCTCCCTCCCTGCTCCCCCTCATCCTCCCTCCCATCTTCCCTCCCTCCCTCTCTTTCTGCCATCACAAGTTCTGCCTAAAGTTTCACTGTGTGGTTAAAAAACCGTAAAGTCATTTAAAAAAAAATGTATGGTTTCTAAACTGGTCTCTTATTCATATAGGAATTGTCAAATATCAAAGCTTTCCCATCAGTATTTTGACTTATCAGAATTTACCAGTTCTTAAAACATCTCAGTAAGTTTTTATATTATAAAAGTGTTTCTAAGAGTTTAATTCTCTCATTTTAGCTTAAAAATATATTCAAACTGTTTCAAATTCTTTACTTAAAAATTATTTTTAAAAGATTTGAAGAGAGCAATAAACTAAACAGTGTAGCAGGAAATATTTTTAATTGTTTAACAAAATTTCCTACTGTAAACTTAATAGTCATTTTTACTATTGCAATACAGAATCTAGAGAAAAATGATTAAGGAAATAAAATTGTTAACTGCCTTACATCCTTTCTGTAAAAATATCTTTCCTTTGGGATCAGAAATTATCAAACATTTTGAGATGATGGATAAAGAGATGTTAACAGATTTATTGTTAATACCCTGAAAAAAAAAGAAATCGGAAGTAATTTTCAAGAATGTGTATGAAGGGTTTAATGTAAGGCCACCTGTACTAACCGACATGGAGAACCAAGTGAACAACGGATTTGATTTGGAAAGGGAAAGACTGAGGTTATTTAAACGAAGCACCTTTGACATTAAAATGGTTTTTCGAAGACCACATATAGAAATGTTATAAAATGTGACCTGTTGTAATCTGTCCTGGATTGTGGAGCTGGAATTCCACCTGAAGATGTGCAGATGAAAAATTTGGCTCGTGTTGTTCTGCTGGTTCATTGGAGAAGTCCTGAGTGAGTTTTACTCCTCATTGCCCTTACAGTTCATCATTCCCTGGAAATACTCCTTTTGGCGAGGGCAGTATGTTTCTGCCCTCTTAATCAGCAATACAATCGCTAATGCATTCTGCACGAAGCTTTTCTAAAGCACCTAATATCTTTTTCGTAAACTTATATAAATTAACTTCCTAGAATTACTGAGATATTTAGTCAGTATAGTGAATGAAACCTCATTTTTTGATGCAATGTAAATTATTTTTAAATGAAATTAATTTGCTTCAACTTTTATTATTTTCTACAGTATTTTTATTTCAGCTAATATAATGGTTACTCATGAGCCATTTAAAATTTCAGTAACATCACCTAAAATAAGTATTCTGAAAAAAGTCAAAATAAGCTATTTATATGTTTCCACATTTAATGTTAACTCGGTAATTTCTGCAGTGACCTGCATAACATACTTTGGTGATATGTATTCCTGAAGAAATGGGAATACTATCAAAGTAAATTAATAAACTGTCTAGGTATATTCTTTGTTCTGAAAGCAGTGAAATGAAAAGAAAATCTAACTTATACATTGATGCCAGTGATACACAGCCTTAATTTTCTGCTTAAATGTTAACTTAGGCAGTAAAATCTGTGATCCATTAATCTTACCAGACCCAGTTAACGCCTCCCATCTAATTATATGATCATTGAATGTACTTTTTTTATTATATGATGTATCTACATATTTTTTTACATGGAATTGCTTCCACTTTTACCACAAGCATCTATTTTCTAATCAGAAGAGTTGATATTATATTGTTTTACAGTAAATATTTAAAAATTTAAAAATGGTAATTATTGAATAGTTATGATCTAAAAAAGTAATTGCTTCATTTGGAAAGCAGATTTTGTTTATTTTAAATTTAGAAAACCACAGAATTAAAAGATGCATTGTGTAATACTTAAATAATTATGTTTTTTGTTTTGGGTGTTAATATAATCTTTTCAGTACTTTTTAAAATATGCTTATGTATCTAAGCATGGCACACAATGAATCTTATAAGTGTGACAAGAAAACACAATAAAGTGGCAATGCCTTTTAGTAAATAAATTATATAGACTTATGCTGGAAAATGCCTTGATACCATCACATAAGGCAAAATTATTGTGCTCTTTAGACAATTTTTAATAAAGTGGCATAACTCATTACTTGTTTGTATCAAGAAAAAATAATACTTTCCCACTAAAATAATTCCCTCATCTTTGGTTTTGAGATTGGGATGAAATTTCCTTTGGTGCCATGGGGAGGGGGCGCGGTATGAGTCTCACAGAGAAAAATGTAAGAAATCCTGTCATTTTTAGTACCTGGACCTATGGTGAAACCATTTGTTATTTCAATATAATGTACATCATTGGTCCATTAAAGTTTCAAAAATTAGTTATGTGAGAGAAAGATTAGCCATAGATTTTTATTATTTCATTCAGTAACTACTTACGAAGGTACTTTCCGGTGAATTTTTAATGTAGTCTTTTTTCCAAAATACACGTCCTTAAGATCTGGCCCCTGGCTACATCTCAAGTCTCACCTCTTGCCCGAGCTCCGCTGCAGCCTGATGCTCAGGTGCAGACCCTGTCGTGTCCCACTGTGTCACTCCAGGTCTTCTGTAAACGCCAAAACACTTCCACCTTCCTGGGAGAAGCGTTCTCGCCAGGTCAGCCGTACTTTTTCTTTAGTTCTCCGTGTGGATGTCACTTCCTCTAGAATCTCTTTCCTCGCTTTTCAAGACCAGCTTAGGTAGCCCACCTCCGTACTCCCAGAGCACCTTGTGAATTATCTCTGTTACAGCGCTTGTAGCACTGTTTTAATTTCCTGCTTCCTTGCTGTCCCTCTCTGTATCCTCCTGTAAGCTCGTGGCAGAAACTGTCGTGTCCTCATTCACTGACGCATCCACAGAACTGAACACAGGAGGCAGTAGTTTACAGGCAGGACTACGTGAAAGTTTATTCTTATATTTTATATTAATTATTATATTATTTGTGTTATAACTGTAAACCTACTTTTCCCCACCCCTGTACAGTAGGTGTTCAGTAAATATCTGTTGAATGAAAAACTGATAATATGTGGAACTTATTAAATATCTGGCATCTCTCTTTTTTTGTCACAAGAACACTGCACATGAGATCTACCCTCTTAACAGAATTTCAGGTGGGTCATACATTATCATTGACTATAGGTACTTGGTGGTAACCTGTCTGCATCTTTAATTAGCTCCCCGAGTGGGTCTCAGTTTTCTTCTCTTATGGGAAGAGCACTGTTAGTCAATTCTCAAAGCCCAGTCAGGGCACCCCTTTCCCTGCTGCAGTAGCCACACCAAACTGTTTAAATTTTCCCTAATTACCAAACTGTTTGTTGTCTTTAAGGCTGGAATACGCCCCCATATCAACTTGGAAATTTAAAAAAAAACTTTAACACCTAACTCAAATTTTTTTCTTAGCAGAAATTCTGCTAGCGCCTTCTCCACTCCATTCACCCTTCCCTGCTAATATATGGACTTCTGTCTAAACCTTCAGCATCCATAAAACTCACCTTTTAAACCAGAAAATCTACTACTCAATGCATTAAAACTTTACTAAGTAATTTAAATTTAAGTGCACTTTTCTTGCTAGTCTATATTATCTTTTACCTCTAGACATGTGGCAGCGGCTCAGTGCGGACAGCTGTCAGGATCATTAATTGAAGGCAAGCCTACTGAGCATTTTAAAATGTACCCTTGAAATAGAGGGGAGGTGCCAGGTCAATATTATCTTGGTAACACTGGATAGCAGCATCCCATGGGCTTCCATGTCCATTGTTCCCAGTCAGTTGACATTTATATCTATTATCACTTCAGTGAAACTTGATTCATTATTTTATGATAATCTGAATCATTGTTTAAAATTCAGTTTAGAAGTGTGGTGTCCTGGACATCTTCTGCTGCCATTGCTTTAGAAACAGCCACTCTGCTGTTTAGGGAAGATGATGTCTTCTTTCAGTTCTTACGTGATCGGCCTCCTTGTTTTCTGAATAGGAGACCCCTTCTCACTCTTTCTAAGTAACAGTTTTATGCTGCAGACATCGAAGATGAGGACAAAAATGTCACACTGTGAGTCTGTCTCCATGACACTCCACAATAATACAAAGTAAAAAATTAAAGCCAAAAGAGACTTTTGCTTTTTCCGTGGTATCAAAAATCATGTTTCTCAGGGTTTTTCCTCTAAATTGGGTGCTAAAATAATCATTTTTATATAATTTTGAAAGTTGTAATTATGTCTTGAAATTTTTATTCATAAAACATTTCCCCAAGTCACTCTTTTTCATAAGGTTGTTTTTTCCCTAAGAAACAGGAATTATAGTTCCAACTGTTTAAATTCTAGTTTAGCTGGAGATTTATTGTCTTAATCCATATGTAATGTGTTTGTCACATAGGAAAATTTTTTAAAAAGCATGAGTTAGTCATTTTGTATAATGCTATAATTATATCTTTCATCAGGGTAAAAGTAAATAAAGGTAAGGGTAAGATAATTCCTCATCTAAGATGCTTTTTCAAAGTATAAGGCTTATAATTAAAGATTTCAAATAAAAAGTAAAGGGCCTGGTACCCTTACATAACAGTCTAATTTTCAAAATAAAACCGTAAGACCTAGCTGAATGGTTTCTTCCCTTACACATTTACACATTGAATCACCACTGTCCACTTAGAAGCTTTTTGTTAAAAATAATTAAATAAAGTTAGTATCTTTACACTGGAGAACAGAACTTAAAGATGAATTTTATAGTTCAAATAACATGCAAGGTTGAGAGCAGAAATAATTTAACTAGCCTAGTGCCATCAGAAAGTATTTAAGATTTGCAATAGGAAGTATGTAAATTACCGTATTTTTCAGACTATAAGACTCACCTCCCCTTTCCCCAAACTTGGGAGGAATAATGGTTGTTACTGCTGCTGTGGAGTTCTGTTTGCATTTACATTGGTGAAATATTATGTTATTTATACTATAAAATATTTTACCACATTTTTTTGCTTCAAATTTTTTTTTCCTATTTTCCTCCTCTAAAACTTAGGCACGTCTTATGGTCCAAAAAATATGGTATTCATTTTGCATTAAACGGCTGGGGGAAATCACATTATGAGTCATGAAGGGTAAACATCACTCCTTATACATGATTTCATAGATTTAATACATATAGACAACATCTCACTAAATTGAGATATAAGCAAGATGACATGTCTTTTTATAACCAAGATGTATTTCCATTTTCCTACTTTCTTCCAGTCAGACTAAAAGGCACATAAAATTGTACCCTCGCCTAGTGTAGGCTACCACCTAATAGCCCTGACAGACGTGTATTTGCATCTAGATGCAGTCAGATACCCCCAAACACAACGGCCTTTCTCAGGGCTCATCAAGCTCCTCAGTGGATAAGGGCTACAGCATCTCAAGAGAGAAGGCAGCAGCCAAGACTTACATGTGACGCTACTGAAAAGCACTCGACTCCCCTGACTGTGCTAAACACAGATCTCTGTGGCCCTCTGCAGTAGCCGTGTGACCGAAGGGTTAGCTGCTGGCGACAAAGATGGGTCGTCAAGCCCTAGGCCTGCTGCGGCATTACCAGTCTCTCACTCCAGCCAAGAACTTGTTTTAAGCAGGGACCCGCCGGTGGGCTGTGTAGTACTCATTTGGGTTTCTGTGGGGGGGGTGTGGGCAGCAGAGATGAGGCTGGTGACTGTGAGTCGTGCCCTCTCCAACTCTAGTTTCACATACGGACAGGAAACTTCTCAGTACCTCTGTGGTCTCGCCGTGGCCTTCACCTGCCTGTCCAGCTGGTCCTCGTCTTACATAGCAGCAGTGGAGCCAGTGTGCGTGCCCTCCGTGTTCACTGTTATTGCACGATTCTCTGGAAAGGGCTTCTCTGTTGCAGAAGTTTCCAGCGAACTATACAAGTTGTTTAGTTATGTTGAAGTTGTATCAGACCACTTTTTTTGAAAGATAAGCCAGCATTGGGACTTTGGGCCTTTTGTTATAATGGCATTTGTTATAAATGGTGTTTATTCTGTCACTGTGGAAGTTTACATATAACTGTTCCGATCTGATTTTTACTGAGCATATGCGAATTGGAAATAATACTCCAGACAGCTGCACGTGCACAGTCTGTTCACTGAACAGTTCTAAGAACATGCCTCCAAATGGCTTCCGTGTGAGCCAGCGGTATTCTGTCAAGTTTAAGTGTGGAAGAGTAAAGCCCAGAAACTGCCAAAACGGTCATGATATGAGGGTAGTCTCTGGTCAGATCACAGGTGCCGTGTCTTTGATGCGTAAATTTTAATCTCACTGTCAGTCACCCTAACAAACTCTACCTCTTTAATTATCAAAACTTTGTAAGTGTAGGTGTGAAGTATTTAAAAGAAAATACCTGGAAGTATACATTTAAACATGTCAAATATGTTTGGAATTTCCACTACAGAAAGTAATTGGCTAGTATTTACTTCTTGATTATGTATCTAATGAAATGATAATTAGCTCATCATTACTGTATTTAACAGGACCTGAGAAGGATTCCTTAGAGATACTATTAGATGTCAATTTATTATGTAAGATTGCCCTTGACTTAGAGATGTGGTATATGGCCACAAAAACAAACCTAAGTAAGACCTTTATAGGTGTCCAGCAGGGATAATACTGTTAGCAATTCATTAGTCTGTGTACCGCACTGGAAAAAAGAAAGTCACTGGTATTGTTTCTTATTATAAGCAAACAATATGACAAGATCTCTGTAGAACCTCTTGAAAACTTTATTTAGTGGAGCATTTAATAGAATATTATTTAATAAACCTTTAAGACCCTTTAACACTATAAATTATTTTATTTAATAAAGGATTCATACCAGAGCATTCATTTACTAAAATTGGGAAAACTTGCCTCTGAGTTGGTGTGTTAAATTGCTTGCATACCCTTGGCGTTTAATAGGAAAACCTTAAGTGTGATACCACTGGTCATCACCATGTCTTTGGTTGACACATTTTCTGTAATGAAAGACAGAAAATGGGGACACATATATTTTTATTTAATCTGAATAGAAGTCTGTATTATGAGGATATTTGGAAAGCGATGCCAGAACACTTGGTATGCAAATTTTCATTGAGTGGACAGTTAATATGACTTACCTGTTTTGCTTGACCTGCCAACCGCTTTCTCTTTTCATCTCGCCAGTTGTGCATCTTAGGATTAGAAGTAAACGGGGCCCAAACAGCCTTCCCTGTAGCCTTGGGGTTCTTCACAGAGCGCTGGTTTGAAAAATGCCAGGGCATGGTCTTTCTCTGAAACTCAGAGACACTTATAAAATTAAGCATGATTTATTCAGGGTTTATTCTGAAGCAATTTAATTTTGCATTTAGGAACTAAATCAACATTATGTTCATATTACTAAAACAGAACTGAGTGTGATTTTTTACATGCTATCAGTGACAATGTCGTCATTAATTCAGGTTTCTAGTACATAGATTTTTTTTTTTTTTTTAGAATCTGGTATTGTAGTGTTTGCTAGGTATATTTGCACATGATGTAGTAGTAACGAAGCTTTGGAAATTACTGAAGGTAAACGCTTGGTAACAGCTGTAACCCTCTTTTTCCTATTGCTAATCTTACAAAACGTCGTTGTTTCTTCACCTGATTTTCTTAGCATATAATGTCTTTGCGAGCCGCAAAAGGTGCTGCTGTCTTGATCACCGTAGCTTGAAATCTTGAAGTCAGGTAGTTTGCTAGGGCTGCCGTAACAAATACCACAGACTAGGTGGCTTAAACAACAGAAGTTTTTATCTTCTCGCAGTTCTGGAGGCTGGAAATCTAAGATCGAGGTGTAGCAGGACTGGCTTCTTCTAAGTCCCTTTGTTTTTGGCTTGCAGCTGGCCATCTTCTCCGTCTTCACATGGTCTTCCCCTGTCCATGTACCTGTCCATGTCCAGACTTCTTCTTATGAGGACCAGTCATACTGGATTAGGGCCCACCTTAAGAAGCACAATCGCCTCTTTAAAGACCTTATCTCCAAATACAGTTATGTTCTGAGGTACGTAGGGTTAGGGCTTCGACATAGAAAATTGGAGGAGGAGGGGTGTGCACAATTCAGCCCATAACAGATAAGGTCAGTCCTCTGAATATGTTCTTTCCCTTCAGTACTCTGTGGGCTATTCTAAGTTTTTTGCCTTTCCCTATAAACTTCAGAATTATTTTGTCAATATCCACAGAATAACTTGCTGAGATTTTTATTGGGATTGCGGTGAATCTATAGATCAAGTTGGAAAGAACTGAAAACTTGACAATATTGAGTCTTCCTGTCCCTGAGACTGGCTCCCCCTGGGGTTTTGTGATCTCAAAACTTCATTTTCACTGAGCTTCCAGCAATTCATCACTTACAGCTTAGGTTTTCCTTCTCTAGTACCGGTTCCTGTGGAGATTTTTATTCCCAGGCTTCTGCTCTGGTAAATTGTGATTCTCTGTATCTGCCTGTCATTTCTACAGTTGGGGGTGGGGTGGGGTGGGGGTGGGGAGCCATTTGCCCTGGGACCCCAGTGCTCTAGTGAATCTAAGAAGAGTGGTTGATTTTCAGTTTGTTCAGCTTTTTTCACATAGTGGGGTTGGGAGTGATAACTTCCAAGCTTTTTATGTTCAAACTGGAAGCGAGAACTCTCCAAGGTACTTTTTATTATTGCAACATAATCATTAACAAAATTAAGCATTTATTGGTCCATTATTCTATAGAAGGAACTGAGGTATAATACATTGTGTCTTAACAATGGCAAAAATCCTATTTTCCCAAAGTGATATTTATGAAAATATTTCCATATTTGTATCAGAAGTTTTTAAAACATATATACCTTAGAGTTTCGACTACCAGTCTACAATCCAGCAAAAAAAGAAGAGATTGATGGAAGAAGAAAAGGAAAACTTTCCATATATTCTTCTTCTGTCTTCTGTCTTGCAACACACTGGCCAGAACTTTGCATATTGCCACCCTGGCTGTCGGGAGACTGGAAAAGTGAGAGTTTCTAGCTTTGCACATTACCCCTCTCAACTAAAAAGGCAGGAAAATATCCTGTGTTACTTTGGGTTTTTTTTGTTGAGTTTATTGGGATGACATAGGTTTCAGGCATACACCTGACATACAGTAATATGTCCACCTGTATATTATACTGTGTATTTACCACCCCAAGTCAAGTCTTTTTTTTAACATTTTATTTATTTATTTTTAAAGAAGAGAGGGAGAAAGAGAGAGAAACATCAATGTGTGGTTGCCTCTTGCACACCCACTACCGAGGACCTGGCCTGCAACCCAGGCATGTGCCCTGACTGAGAATCAAACCGGTGACCCTTTGGTTCACAGGCTGGTGCTCAACCCACCAAGCCACACCAGCCAGGGCTAATTTCTTTTTCTGATCCTTTCTAGGCTGCATCACTTATCAAAGAAGAAAACAAGCTTACTTGTGAAAATATTTTTTGTTCATAGTCTATCTCATGTTAGCTTTAATTCAATTAAGATTGCCACCCTCTTTTTTTTGTTAATACCAGTAAGTCTGGTGTCTTATTATTTATCTTAACACTGATTTTTATTCTATATTCTACCTATACTGTATTTCTGATCTTTTGTTTTTCTGTTGTATGTGTAGAGAGTGTTTTGGGGAGGAAGGTGGTTATGAAATGATTTCTTATCTTAATTTTCCTAAATGCAAACATTCACTGTAATTAGATGCAAACATTTGAATATTTCATTAAGACTTCAGTTTACCTGGATAAGGGAAGGAAGCCCTTATTCATGTTATTCTGGAGAGAACGATTGTGGGGTTTCACTCATGGGTGATGAATTTTACACAAGGTTTGCCGATCAGATTTCTGCTTCAGAAAGATCACTCGGGCAGCAGTATGAAAAGATAGACGGGAGGGAATGACAAGACTGGAGGCGGGGCCAAGTTAGGAAAATGCTGTAGAGCCCAGGTCATGGTCGTCATCATCATGGCCTGGACTGAGGAATGGACCTGGTAGAAATGAAATAAAGTCCACTAAAGGTCAAAGTCCATTTGGTCACTTGTTGAGGCAGAAGGAGCCTAAGGTGGCTTTGAATGACATGCTGGGATGGGCGTCTTTCACTAAAGAGAGGACCATAGGTAAAGGTGCAGTTTTGGTGGCATAGAATGGACCTTCAGGTGGAAGCAGCCTATGAACATTCGGATATGTGAATTGGTTAGGGGAAATAGATGGGCCAGAGATAGCAATTTAGGAATTGCTCTTACATAGCTGGTAGTCAGAGTGTTTAGAGTAGGAAAGATTAGAACATATGTTTCAATTCAGAAAAGGAAAAAGCGAAAGAATCCTATGGAGTGGTCTCATGGAAATTTAGTGAGGAGAGAATAAGGAACAATGCTGTATGTATTGAACAATGAATGAAAAGTCAACAGTTGAGTCATGGAAAGAGAAGTCCATCATATTTAGTCATGTGAAGGTCATGGGCAACCAACCATTGACCAAGGTGTTGCAGGGATATGAATGCAGAACCTTGATTACATACAGTTGCTTAAAGACTGAATGGATTTTGCAATTAAAAAATATATATTTAAAAAGTGAATGGGAGGTAAAGAAAGAGAAATAGCAAGTATCCACTCTGTTTCTGATTCTTGTTTGAAAGAAAGGAGGAAGAATAACAGCCAGAAGGTTAGAGAGTTTTTCAATTCTTTTGTTTTCCCACTCGTTTGTTAATTAAAATGTTGCTTTTAGTTGCATTTTCATAAGTTAATGTTAAACTTTGTATTTTTTAATAATCATTCTATAATTTTTTGGCTAATGGCATAAGTTGGAAAGAATCAAGGATACTCCCAAATCAAATCAGGTGTAAATACTAAATTGTGTGATTCCCATGCATACACAGGATTTAAAAATATTTATGACAGAAATATGTAAAATCATGATTGAATAAAAGGAAGCAGTTGACAGCGTGTTGGATAAATGTGAGATATCTTACAAATGATTTTTAAATGAGGCCATCTGTTAAAGCTTGCCGATGCTCTCAGTCTGGAGCAAGAGGTTATTTATGTTTTCACGCAAATCAGGCTTTAACCAAAATACTTTGGAAAAAACAGATGTCTTATAGAAATTCATTATTCCTAAAATAATTACAGCCCTCTAAATGTTAACATCCCTTCCTACAAAGAATGGTATTATGCTAATACTGTTTATATATGTGAATGTGAAATTATTGTAAATTATTGTATCATTGCTGTAATATAATGCAATGGTTTCTCCCTGCCCCACCTCCAACCTCACCCCCAGGAGATACATGCCTGCTTACCAGGACCAATTTTCTACTTATTTAGCCAAAAATAATTGACCTTTGAAAGTCATAACTCAAGAAGTTGCGTTTGAACTAAAATCTAAAGGTAAACCTAATCTTTTCAAGCATTCTCTCCTGCCACTCTTACGCTCTTTTTGAGACTCCCAGTAAGTCTCACTGATACATTGAAGTAAAAGAAATTTCATAATAGATTATAGACATTCTGTCGTGTTTCATAAATGAAGTTGAAGAATTAGTAACATTTTGCTAGGAAATGAACTGCAGTGTTACTACTATTTTGCTAATGTGCACAGCCACTTACTTGTAAGGAGTGAACTGTGTGCAGAACAGAGAAATCACGAGAGCCTAAATTCTACAATACATCAATGTAACGTTAATTTGTGTTTGCACTGAAAGAGGTCAGTCTTGTGAGGCTTAGAGACAGAAGTTGAAGAGACTTCTCACTTACAGCTTTTATCATAACTGAGAGAGCAGTAAATCAGGAACAGAGGAAGATTGGGGGTTTCTCTACTTTACGGCATTTTGTTAACTAGGTCACTGAGTGGAATGCTGAACCAAGTTCGCATTAAGCACCTTGCTCAAGGTTCACTTTAGGACTTTGAGAAGCTTTTAGGCATAGACTCTTTGTTTAGTAAACTAATGAAAGTATTGTCAACCGATGTCTTCTTGTTCTTTGAGAATGCTTTTTAGCTTTGGTAGGCTCTTACTTACATGAAGGTAGTGGTGTGCCCACTCAGATGATCCGTCTCTTTTCTCCATCCTAAGAGCTCTTAGGGTTGAAGCACTTATCAGAATGGAAGACAGAGGACTGGAGAGTTACATATGTCAAAGCCCCTGCCTAGCTCTTTGCTCACGGTAGGAAGTCTGTGCCCGCTACTTCCTTGTCTTATGTCTTATGTGCTCTCTAAGTAGTATGTAGCATGGTGATTTGGGGTGAGGCTCTGCAGACTGATGGCCTGAGTCTGAGAATTGGCTCCAATTGGTTGTGTGAGCTCAGCAAATAATTTGTCTGTTCCTCAGTTTCCTCATCTATTAAATGGAGATGATAATAGCACCTTGCCCATAGTGTGGTTGTCAGGATTAAATAAGTGAACATATTTAAAAGGCCTGACAGAAGGCCTAATGGGTGGTTGTGGTGACAGTTTTTCACCCAGACAGCAAAGCAATGCTCTGCTCATGGAAATCTGGAGAAGTGCTTGCTGCCAGGTAGCACCTTTACCCTCGACAGCCCTCTCTGTACCAAGGGGATGTAGTTGGTCCCTAGGAGGAAGGGGCACCGAAATATCGCTCCTCTCACAACAGAAGGAAGAGAAAACATAATGTGTTTTCACCAGCATCATCACATTTAATCTTCAGGACAGTCCTTGCAAAATAGATCATTAGTCAATTTTACACATGAGGGACCGGAAGCTTTACACAAGATCAGTTGGTCACTAGATAGCAAAGTCCAGATTTAGTCAGAGCGGTACCCAACTCAAAAAGCCCAGCAAAGGGGGAAAAATTGGAACAACTGTAATAATATAATCAATAAAATATATATATTTTTAAAAGCCCAGCTATTTCCTTCTGATTCTAGTGGATCATCTGCCACTATTTGGGGCATAGCTGTTTCCATCCCTTGTAGACGTGGCAAGTTAAAGAGACCACTGCTCCGGTGCAGTCCACCCTTCTTCCTTCCCCCTTCTCCCTTCAAGTGGCAGACACTCAAATAATGTTTGGTCATTGACCAGGCAAATACTACTTATTTTCCTCACACACTTTGCATCTTTAATATTGCAGTGTTTCATTTGTACTATAATATAAGTATCTGTGACATGCAGAAAATAAAAATAGAACTTACATGAGACAAAGTTACCAATGCAATGATACCCTCTTCTGCTGAGTAGATTACGAAGGCTGAGTTAATGAGAAAGTGTGACTGTAGTAACTTCCTATCCTCATTCTATTTTGATTATTTTTTTATTTCTTTAAAGAAAATGCTGGCCCCAGAATTCTTGCCTTTGGCCAAAAACAATACCATTCTTATTTGTTAATAACTTTGTGTAAAAATACAGGAGTCAGCCATGGCTGGTGTGGCTCAGTGGACTGAGTGCCAGCCTGCGAACCAAAAAATCCCAGGTTTGATTCCCAGTCAGGGCACATGCCTGCGTTGTGGGCCGAGCAAGAGGCAACCCATCGATGTATCTCCTGCACATTGATGTTTCTCTCCCTCTTTTTCCTCCTTCCCTTCCCTTCTCTCTAAAAGTAAAAGTATATTTTTTAACATATAAGAGTTATATGAATGATAATTATTTTCCACCTAAGGTAATAATGTGTTTATATGTGTAAGGCACTTGTATTATAGGGAACTTTACAGAAAGAATCAAGTTCAAAGTAAAGGTATCTTTAGTGCATCTGTTTTGAACTGGTATACAACTACATGAGAACGCTATTGTTATTTTGCTCAGCTAAGTCATGTTCTTGCAATGAAACCCTCTGTGCTTATCCTGCTAATGCCAGTCATTCTAGAAACTAGCCACCATTCCATCACTCCTTCTAGACATATTTATGCCTCTCTGCAGCTGTATGTTTAGTAAGCAGTGCTCATCACCAGCATTTATGTGTTTCCCCACAGCACACAGTTGAACACTCTTCCACTGACTAGTTGTGTTAACATAGTTATGTAGCCTTGAGAATGTTACCTGACTTCATTGTCCCTCACCTTTTAATCTTTAGGTGTGTCAGCTACTGTACCAGTTGCTTTATGTGTCCACTTTCATTATCTTCCTGTACATGTAAAGGAGAGGCCGAAGAGGCAATGTGTTTGTTCATTTCACTCTCACAACAACTTTGAAGTTGGGTGCTATTATCATTTTGCTGATTAGGGTACTGAGATACAGATGCTGGGCCCATTGCTCAACTTCGCTGCGAAGATGAACCACATACTCAAAGCTGGCCTGGTAAACTCCAGCTCAGAAGGACACCAGTTAAAAATTTCCAACCATAAACTAATACTTCTGCCCCCATTCTTACTTCTCTTAAAGTGGCAGTTTTCTTACAAGCTACTAAACAAATGCCCTGTTGACTTCTGGTTGTCTGCCCAAATAGATACTTAAGAAATGTTACCTGGTTGACTGTCCTGAAAAAAGGAACACTTCAAACAACCCCATCTGTCGACGAGAATGTGTGTGATCGCACTGAAGAGTGCGGACTCTGGGGTCCTCCAGACCTGGCTCCACACTTAAGGTTATGTTACCTTAGGCAGGTTATTTCTCCTTTTTCTTCATCTGTGAAATCGGGACAGTAATGTTGGCAGCATGCGATGGTGGTGAGGGTAAACTGAGGAAATTCTGTAAGTACTTGGTGCACGTGGTGCACATTAGTCACGTAATGAATAGTTGTCCTTGATGGTAGTCCTTTTTGTTTTTAATAGTTATTCATTCATTCATTCATCGATTCATTCATTCATTCTTTCATTCATTTGGGCGCGGGCAAGGCAGAGAAGGAGAGGAAGAGGAACAACGATCCACTGCCTCTTACACGCCCCTTAGGAATCTAACCGGCAACCTTCATTGGTTCATAGGCCAGTGTTCGACCACACCAGCCAGGACCTGGTGGTTTTTAAGGTGTTCTTTACTGAACGAGTAGATCCGCACTTTCTTATTTGAGACCTCTTTTTAGAGCCCTTCTGTGGCTCTTTCCTCTAATTCCTGGTTTCCAGTCAGATGCTTCGGAAACAACTTGAATTCTTCCGAACACCGGATACCATTTAGTGCCTCCCAGATTCCCTGAGTCTTAAAGTGTCTACACACTGAAAAGCCGCTGCATCTTAAGTCACATCTCAAGCACCTCAAGGAAGCACGTTAGCGCCTTTACTGCCATTTCCCTTGTTTAGAATGCCTTTTTGTTGTGTACCTTTGTGGATTTACAGCACGACTAAAGATGAACTCCTTAATATGTATATTATGTTTTCAGAGCCTGTTAATTCTTTGAGGAAATTAAGGGAAAAAATAATGAAGCCATGTTATACAGGTACTTAATTTTTTTTAAAATCTGTGGTAGTACTATGGTAATTAATGCTTATTTTATGCAAACTAGACTATATCTGTTAACGGACACATTACTGTCAAGAAAATATTACTTGTCTTAATTATCAGTAATGAAGCAGGGATAAGCTGCTCACTTAGATATAATATATCTAATGACCTTTTCAGTTAGAGGTTGTGATGAAAGGTATCAGTTTCACAAATTATGCTTCATTCAGCTTCTGGCCTTTGTGTAGATTAATGTTTTGTGGATGAGTTTTAAAGTCAGGCATAAATTGTGTTTTGTGTTTAAAATTGATTTAGTGTCTTGCTTTTAGTACATCATTTTCTCATTTATAAAGCCTCAATTTTATCTTCAAGCTTAAAAAAAGAGCCCTTAGTAAATTTAGGACTGCTTTCCTAACTGCCAATGTTTTCTTAACCTTAACAAATAAAACAGTACATATACTGCCACATTTTTAACCAAAGGGCAAATCTCTTTGTTATTTCTGAATTCAGGACAATAAGCACAATTTTGAACTAGGAATATAGGACCATAAATAATTCTAACGCTATTTTTCCTAATGAGATTTTCTACAGTGACCCAGAGCTAGTTGTTTTGATAGAATTTATGATATCCCTTAATCAGCCTCTTACTGAATAATAAAGCAGTACTATCAGGGTATTGAAACATCATTCAAGAACTCAGAGATTTAGCCCTGCATTTTACACTAATAAGGAAATTGCTCCATGTGTTAAGTTGCTAAGCAAGGATTTAAGCATTGGGGGTTGATGCAAAAAAGCAATGAACTGAAGTGATTTTCAAATTGTTTAAGCCTTGGAACCCTTTCTCTATCTAAAACTTATTCAGAAGCCCAACTTTAAAATCTAGCAAAATTGGAGCTACTCTGCTTGAGTGGAAAGATTCCGACAGTAACTTGAACGCGTCCAGAGCTGCCAAGGAGCAGGGTCCTGATACTGCGCTGCTGCATTTGACTTGTTCACAGAGCCCAAGTACTAAAGCGGAAGGGTACGCACATCTTTTCAACCCCTTCATTTTAATTGCAGGGCACCTAAAGTTTAATACAAAGTAACCAGGCTAAACTCATGCAGTCAGTAAGTGCTATGATCTGAAATCTTATATATATATACACACTATATATATACTGAACTAGGAATATATATTTTGAACTAGGAATATATATACTATAGTATTTGTGGTGATGGAATCTTTCCTCTACTCTTTGTTGCCCTACTACTATAATAATGAATTTTGAAAACTCTTTAAAGAACAGTTTGTAAATTGACCTAATCTTTGCATTAAAAACAAAACAGTAAGCTGTAGATTTCCATTTGCAAGGAAAGTCCTGCCTGTTCCCAGATGCCCACTCCTGCTCGCCCCATTGCTCCTTTTGGACTAGTGTGGAATGCTGGGTGCTGACTGTCCACTCTGGCTTTGCTGAAGAGCAGGAGCAAAGGTGAGCAAAAGAGGCATTTCCCTGTGCTATATTCAGATTCTTTCAGTCCTCGGAAGTGTTTGCATGTACGGAGCTGGCTGTGATTAGAACCTTCCGTCCGACAACTCCTCCACCACCTACCACCGTCACCTCAACCAAGCTGACTGTACTTATTCCTCAGGCGACATTAACTGTCGCTGTATCCTTTAGGGTTTCTCTGAGCCGTCCACACCAAGTCTGGATTGGATAGCCCTCATTTGTTCTCTCAGAGCATCCTGTGCTTCATCCCAGCAGTAACCATACTGCATTGCAATTACTTTCATCATCCCCTTCTACATGTTCAGTGCCCTAAATACAGAGACCACAGATGTCTTGTTCAGTATTGAATTGCATAGTCTAGCAGAGTTTCTGACATGTGGCAAGTGCCCTATATTTATTAGGGAAGGAGGGAGGGACATCGACGCTACTCCCCACTCAGAGGATGTAATATATTGATATAAACTGTTTTCTTGTTGAGAGGCAGCCTTGGACTTCTGTATCACTTTGAAAGACTGTCTGTCTCCAGGTCTTTGTTTTCCTTTCCAATAGGGTGATAATATCTCTGATGCATAACTTATGTCTTACTCCCGTGTCAGAGCTTTCTTCTCAGTTTTTGAAGCATAATGGAGGGGGGAAGTTAGGTTCCCCTTCAGATTCCAAATTAAGGAGGCCTCTCTTCGTTTACAAATAAGTCTGTGTACTGTTAATGGTGATGACATTCTTTAAGTGAAATGTACTTATAAATATGCTTGTAAACTTTAGAATTTTATTTCTTTGTTTTAGCCTTAAGAATGGTACTTACACAACTCATAACTAAACATGTATACTGTATAGCCATGATGGAATTATTGTCTACAACTTAAAATGTCTGAAGTTGCTCCTGTCAGAAATGAGTAGTGTCCCATCAAAAGCAGTGCCGCTCCACCAGTTACTCATTACATTATTTCTGTATTGTCACGAGCAGCTGATGAGGTGAAGGGGTGCAGGGGACAGAAGGTGAGGCAGGAAGGGGATTATCCCACTTGGTTTTTTCAGGAAGTTGAGAAAGAAAAAGTTAAGTGCAAGAAGAAGACCCATTGAACTTCAGTAGTGATTCTACTACATACTAGGGGGTAAAAAACATTTTTAAGGATTTGAGGGAGGGGGAATAATGCATGCACATAACCAGAATAGCAGTTTATATTTAACAGAACTAAATGGTCACATTTTCAAGTAAAGTACTCCCTGGCATTTGAACAGCTGTTATATCTAAATCAGATTTGAATACTGTGTTTAACCTTCCCAGCTGTAGTGGGGGCGGCTTGGTAGTCTAATTCAGTAAAAAATATGCATAGCATACTTAAATTTGAAACTTTAAACACATATTTGTATCAAACTGATAAATTGTGGTCCTATAGCCTATTTTAGATAAACCCTTTATCTCTGACTTACTTATTGTTTTCAATGGAATTGTGTGTTTGAAAATAGCTAAAATGTCTTTCTAAAAACCCTTTCAATGTTTTTATACTTTTGTATTAGGAATGAACAAAAGATATACCTTTTGTATACATATACTTGTAATTGCATCGGTGTATTCATGGGAAAATTTAAATTGTATATTTTCCTGTATTTCTTCCTGCTCGATTTCTCTAACTCTAACAGAATTTTCTTTGCTAACACAGTCTTGGAAATGGAATGAGGGCAAGATGGGTGCTATGGGAAGGCAAAATAAAAGACCAGCACTTCTCAACCTTACAAGATTAAGGTTAAAAGAGATTAAGATCAAAACACGCGTGATTATGGAGCATATGAATGTAGTGAAAACAGTTTTGGCCTGCTGCACAAAAAAACATTGCTTGACATTTGAAGGAGATGATTTCAGAAGAAATAAGCATGACCGCTCGTGGACACACACCTCGTGTGCACGCTCGCGCACACACACAGATAAATGCACAAGACCTGCAGGTTCATGTCTGTGTCTGTTCGTGCCCTGAGTACATGCATGCATCCTTAGCCTTGTCTTCTGGAGAGGTTAGGAGCAATAACGACCTAAGGAATTCTCCAAGTACCCAGACATTGGCTTCTAAGTATCACTCACCACTAATAAACATAAAAAAGAAAAAAGAAGACGAAGAAGGAAAGGGAGGCCTTTTGGAGAAATAGCTGATTCTGGGGTGTAGAACATGTAATTCTCCTATTAGAATTTGTGCCAAAATGCAGGGAGGTATGCAAAGCGTAAGAAGACACAGGCCTCACTTTGAAGAGGACCCTACTAGCCGAATCTGAGAAATTGGAGCTACAAAATAATTAATGGAAAATAGCCCAGTGAGTAAAATAGAAATCCACAAGTCCATACCCAGATAGATGTCTGGCTGACTGGATGGATGGGTAGATGACAAAAGAAACCTCTTTCATACAAAATACTGATGAATAAACATTGAAGGAATGATGAAGTAGAAAATCAGCATTTGATGGTCATATCGTAAATCCATTCAGACAAAAAATGTCAGTGGAGGCTAAAGTGACTGGTGGGTTGATGAGGTTTGATGAGGAACAGGATATGGACAGAATCTCAAAGTATTTCCAAACCACTGATCAGTTACAAAGGGGAGAGTTGTGACTTCACATTAGAAAAGCCTGATGAACACGACCAAGTGATCAGTTAGCATCACAAGGGGGCAGACAGCGTGTGTGACCCATCGCCTGGATGTGAGATACTAAGAAAGCAGAGTCTCATGTTAGTGGTTTCCTGTGCAAAAAGCATAGTCAAGAGGAAATATCAGATGGATCTAAGGTCATGGAAGCCTGCAGGATGAAAGTCCTGTATTCTTAAAGAACTGTAGAGGACTCGAAAGACAGGGAGGGGCTGAGAATATTGGAAGAGAATGAATGTCCTGCTATTGCTGGGGCAGTTGAAAAGTGTAAATGGACTCTGAATTGACAGCACTGTTGTATTAATACTGATTTTCTGACCTGAAGGATTGTGTGGTGATTATGTAGTAGGATGCCTTTGTTTTGGAAAACACACACTGCAATATTTAGAGGTAATATAAATCATATATGCTGCCTGTTCTTAAGTGATATAGAAAAAATCTAATTATGGTCTATATACATTCTGGAGAAGGGCGTCTATATTTCAATGGAAAGAGGAGAGATGGAGCATGTGTGAAATGTTAAAAGTTAAGGAATCTATGTGAGAGGAATATAAGTGTTCTGTTTTTCATACTTTTCTGTGTTTGAAAATATTTCAAAATAAATTATTCTAAAATATTTATCTAAAAGGTAGTAGTAAATACTTCATAATTAAATACATTAATATTTCTACAATAAAACATATGAGGAGTCACATGAAATAGCATTAATAAAAACTGTAAATAGCTTGTGTTAGTCCAGGCAAGATTTTGCCACCAAATGAAGTAAGGTTTTCAAAGCTTTATAGATTTGTGAATTGAGAATAAAGGTCATTGGATCTGCATAAGGTACCTGAGGCCCAGATGAATAAGTTTTCCATCTCACACAGAAAGTAACAGAACCAGGTGCAGAACCAAGACTAGAACCAGTCTACTATTCCCAATCCTTGTCCGACAGCTGAGTAACAAATTGCTAAGGCAAGACAAGGATCTCTGTGTTCAAATTCTGACCTGTGGGAGTTCATTCAGGAAAGTGTCTGATTTACAAAATGCCCCGTGAGTTTCATCATTAGTTTCACCAAGAGGGCATGTTCTAGCTGTGATTCAAATTCATCCCAAAGAAATACAGAAAACCTTTTTCATTCCCCTCACCTATTTCCTAGGTGGTAGTATAAATGTAGGAATGAGCAGATTTCTTCTTCTCTCTGTCTCTCTTTGTCATCCCTAACTTGCTTACCCTGTACGACAGAGGTAGCAAACACAAGCCCCAGAGACCGAATCTGGCCCTCCACCTTGTTTTATCCAGCCCAGCACTTTGTTTCTACCCAGCGGCAGTGCCAAGCTCTCGCTTAACTGTTAAGGAGTAGTTACATTTATACAGTCCTAAAATTACATTTGGCCCTTTGAAGGCAACCTCAAGGCTGACGTGGCCCCCGGTGAAAGTGAGTTTGACACTCCTGCTGTACGACTTCTTTCTGCTCTATGGGATTAGAGCATAGACTTGGATTTCAGTGACTACTTTTTTCTAATGCAATTTCCCATTTACTTGAATATTCCTCATGCCTAAAGTGTTTTTAAAGTTTCAGGTAGCTAGCCGCTGACTTGCACTGCTGTGTAAGAAACGGTCTTTCCTGGACCCTATTTCTCCCTGTGCAGTTTTGAATATGGTTAAGGGTTGTGTACTCAGCATTTCCTTTTTCTTAAATTTCTTATTAAATGTTTTGTTGTTCTATTACAATTGTCCTCTTTAATGTCATTTTCTTACTAAGAAAAGAAAATATTCTTGGATATTTTCTATTTTATAGCCAATTTAAATAAATCCATTTTAAGGGTTACATATTATTCTTTAGCTATCATAATTGCTTAAGTGGGTTTTCAGTAAGCTTCTTATATCTTGAAATTTTTATTCTTTAAAACCTTTTAAAAGATTTTTCTGGAAAATAACCAAGAAATGTCACAGTTTTGCTACTTAAACACTTACGTATTTAAAAGAAGATTGCTTATGAGCCCTGGCCAGTGTGGCTCAGTTAATTGGAGCACTGTCCCATAGACTGAAGGCTCATGGGTTTGATTCCCCATTAGGGCACATGTCTGGGTTGTGGGCCAGATCCCCAGTTGACATGAGAGGCAACCACACATGATGTTTCTGTCCTTCTCTCCTTTTTTTCTTCCTCCCTTCCCCTCTCTCTGAAAATAAATAAATAAAATATTTTAAAATATATGTGTGTATAATATACACATGCATGGAGTATATGTGTGTACACATATATGTGCATATATCCAGGTATGCATGTATATACAGGTACACAAATACATGCATGTGTGTGTGCATATATATATGGAGAGGAGGATGGGGAAGTTACCATGTAATAGGTACGGAGTTTCAGTTTGGGATGATGGGAAAGGTCTGGAGATGGGCAGTAGTGATGGTTCTACAACAGTGTGAAAGTACTTAATGTACAGTTAAAATATATAAATTTTGTTTACTTTACCACTATATATATTTAAAATCGGATTTATAATTTTTCATCTGTAGGTAATGTTTCCTTGTTGTAGATATTAGCTATCATTTGGTCTTCACCAATAACATAGACTATTCATTTAATATGTTACATACTTATACTATGTTAGGTATACATTCTGAGTGTAAAAATGTCTGAAAGTTATTTTCGTAATGGACTCAGATATTTTTCTTAGCTATGTGACCTTGTATAAGGTACATAAACAAACCCTATAACTTCAGCTTTCTTATGTATAAAATAAGGATAATATCTCTGAAAGTTTGTTTCAGGGAGTAGTTAATATAAAAAATTTTATTGGGAAAATGAATATTATTCATGTAAAGCACTTAGCACACAATGAAATGCATAGAAAGCACTCAAGAAATCATAGCTTTAGCACTTTTATTAAACAATGCAAAGGAACTAACACACCATAGTCACTTGCAATTCTTGATTGTCTTTGGGGGCCGCATATAATGGGTTACGTCTTATAGTCACTTCCTGCAGTCTCTTTGTTTACTTCCTGTACTCCACTTGCTAAACATGGCACATACAAAGGATCCTGTGGCCCTTTGTGGGTTTTTGGACCCCTTCAGCCACCCAGGCCTTGCACCAGCGGCTTGGTCAACCAGCTTGCTAAGCAAGGGCAGCAGAGAAAGACAGGCATACAATGTGCTGGCATTTCTGTGGACCAACCCGCATTGCTGAGCAGTCCCTAGAGAGCCCGAGACAGCTCTGACACCTTTCAGACATAGATAGCCTCTTTCTTAACAATCCTGTAGGGCTGCTAGTTTCAAACAGTTACTGTTGAACAAAAAGGTTAACTGGTGTTCATCAAAGTACAAATATGTTATTTTTATCATAATTTATATACTTATACCCTGGTTCCTTTATGAGAGGATTTGAGACAGTTATCCAATGGCCGTTATAACCATTTTATTGAAATGCAAAACTGGACAGAAAGGTACCTCAGAAGGGTGTCTCCTCAGTGTCTTCTCTGCCTTGGCTGTGGTGGTCCCACGAGGTCTTCCCAGAGCTAGCATGTGACGTCTGTGGCGGTGAACAGCTGGATTGCTTGCTGGTTCGTCGGTTCGTTGTCATGGTTCCCTTGCCTGGACTAACAGAATAGCTGTCACTGGGTCTTTACACTGCCTTCAGAGAACTTTCTTGTTCTTTTATTGCCTATTCCAGTATTCTTTTTTTATTTTTCCCTTTGTATTGAATTAATTGGGATGACACTGGTTAACAAACTCACACAGGTTTCAGGTGCACAGATCTACAGCACACCATCCGTGCACTGTGCCATGTGCTCCCCACCCCAAGTCAAGTCTTCGTCCTTCAGTATCTATCCCCCCTTACCTTCCTCCACCAAGGAGATTATTTTCTGGTTGGAAAAAGAATTAGTGCCGGTTTTTTATCTTAATTAATATACCCTCTCCTAAAATAATTCTCAACTTGTTGAAACTGAAGGTCAAGAATATGGAATGAAATGGAAGTAGTATGACACAGCTAAATATATCACCTTTTAGGTATTTATCCAGAAACAGAAAATTCAAAATGTTATGTGTTCACATACTCAGCACTTTTACTAAGCTAAAACACTTCTGAAATCTGATAGGAACAATATTGTAAAGCTTAATTATATTTTTATGGCCCATGCCATCTGTGCATTTGTTCTGCTTACAATAGTAATAGAGTATTCAAAAGACAATAGATTTCGTTTGCAATGCAATCTTCTTATCACAAATGCATCAGGGCAAATTATCTCCTATCATTTAAGATCCTCTTCTTGTATCGTGGATTTTTGTATCTGTTTGAAAATAGAAAAATTTCTCAGCTACTAAAAAGCCATATGTGGTTAATTCAAACAGAAGACACAAAACTCCCGTTTTTGTTTCTTGAAATAGATTCTAATTTAGATGAAAGAAAACTATAATTGTTTAATATACAGTGGTATATGAGTTAAAGATCATTTTCTGATGTCTAAAAATTAAGACTTTCAAAGTCATCATATAACGTACTTACATTTAGTTGCTTTATAATTAGAAACTATAGATTTTAAAACTACTGCTATACAAATTTGAAATATGCAGTTTCACAATCTATTTGACATTTTAATAATTTTTCCAAAAATATTATAGATGTTAAAATTTCTCTATAATCGTAATATAGCTATTACCTCTCTTATAAATGATAATAATGGTTATGTCTTATTTTTAAATTTTTTTTCAAAGAGAAAAATAGGATACCATAACCAAAACATCTAGTAATTTCTCTAAAGGTAAGAGATAGGTATTAAATTAATCTTTGTGATGTTTAATCTCATAAATGTTTGACATTCTACATGTCAGATTTTGATAATGATGTATTTTTCATGTAACATAAAATTTAATACCAATCAATATACATAATTTCATGTATATACATTTATGAAGTAAACCTTATAATTTATGTTAGTAAGAATACTGCCTACTGTCTTTGATATTCCACTGAAGATATATCAGCTGGTCAAGGTCTTCATTTTAGCAGCTATAATCTATTGAAAATAAGCTTTTAGATACAACAAATATTGAATCATTTTTGTATGTCATAAGTGTGAGAGTTTTAATGGACTCACATACTAATACTCCATTCTATAACAATGCATTATTTTATGTATTCTATGATTCAGATATGCCCTGAGTATACCAATTCAGATTGGTAAAAATTCATCAATCCTACTTTAATAATCAATGCTTTCTCTTTCTTTATATTATACTGATCTGTATGAGTTTCTTATTGCTGCTATACCAAATTAGCACAAATTTAGTAACTTAAAAATAACCCAAATTTACTGTTACAGTTCCAGAGATCAGAAGTCCAAAATCAGTCTTAGACTAAAGTCAAGGTATTAGCAAGACTAGTTTTTTCTGAAGCTCTGGGAGAGAATCCGTTTCTCGGCTTTTCCAGTTCTAGAGATTGCCAGCTTTCCTTAGCTTGTGGATGCATCACTCTAGCCCCTACTTTCATCATCACGTCACCTTCTCTCCAAACTTGACATTTCTGCCTCCCTCTCATGAGGATTCTTGTGAGTAAATTGGGGCCAGGACATTCTCCTAATCTGAGAATCCTTAACTGAATCACATCTGAAAAGTCCCGTTAGCCATCCAGAACATATTTACAAGTTCCAAGGATTAAAGACAGGAACATCTTTGGGGGTAGGCAACGGCGTTATGCAGCCTACCATATTATCTGTCTGTCTACCTGTTTGTCTGTTTATCTATCTATCATCTATATATCTATCTATCTGACTATGTATCTATCTATCTAGTTAGTTAGTTAGTTAGTTATTTTAGTTTTAATTCCTTAAAATAGCATTGTTCTCTTTTGCCACAAGGCCTCTGCATTGCTCTTGAGACTTCCTAGAATACCTTTCACAGTTCCCGCCTGCCTAAATAATGCTTGCTGTGGCTCCAGAATAAACCTTCCACAACCTCTCTCACTAAATTAATTTCTCCTCTTATATACCCTCAAGGCACCATGTACTTCTTCATAGCACTTACAGCTTATTACTTTCATGTTTACTGGTATGAGTCTGTGTAGCTTTTGCCCCACTGTCCTCTATAAACTCCATGAGGGCAGCACCATGAGTTTGTCATTGATTTGTTTCTCTTCCCTTTGTATTCCCACTGCCTCCTGAGCAAATATTTGTGAAAGGGAATGCATAGTCTTGCACATTTCATGTCAGGTTTATTTCTAAATATTTTGTGAGGCTATCCCTTGTGAATGGGGCTCTTTTTTCTGTTTCATGATATTTTTGTAATGATGCTTAAAAGTTGATCTTGTATCTAGCCACTTTATTGAGCCATCTCATTAATGATAATAGTTTCCCAGTTCAGGCTCTTGGATTATAGGTAGATGATCACATTATCTACAAGTAATGATCATTTGTCTCTCCCTTTCTGATATTTGTAAACTTTAGTTCTTATTCAGTTGCACTGTTATTCAGTTGCACTGTGCAGGACCTGCAATGTGATGTTAAATCTGTTGGGGAAATCTTTGTTCCTATATTTTATATTGTTTTACCATTAAAAGAATAAATTTGTTTATGATATTTGGTAGGTCTCATTTTTCAGTTGTAAGATGCTTCTTACAATTTTCTAGCTTATGAAGATTTATTGAGTGTTTTTTTCTGCTTTTAATTTTTGTCCTTCAATCTTTACATAATAAATTCCTATTTTTATATTCAAATTGTGTATTTCTCCCACCCCATTTCTCTTTCTTCTTCTATAATGCCTACTCCATAGGCATTAAAATTTCTGAATCTAGTGTCCATCTTTTAACTTTTCTCTATTTGATTTCCTTTGTCCTTTTGATTTATATTCTGTTAGAATTCCTTTATCTTGCAACTCAGTTGTATCCATTCTGTTAGTCAATCGAAGTTGTGTTTTGGGGGGTTTTTGACAGTTAAATGAGAGCATATTATTGGTTTCCATGTTTTCTAATTGGTTCTTTTTCTAATAGCCTCCCTTACCCAGTTAAGGATATTAATCCTACTGGAAAGTCTTCTGTGTTTATACACTATTTCATTAGGTATAAGTCCTTGTTGTTTAGTACCCATGGGTACTTCAATGTTGGGTGATTCTTGATTAAACTCTTGTCTTTGTATTTGAGATAAATATGGATCATGTGTGGATCTATTTCTCTCTCCTATAGCCTATCGTAATCTGCCTCTGGGTTAGAGGAAGTAGACAACATTTGCTCCCAGGGGGAAAATGCGAGTACTTGTCTCTGGGAGTGGATTCCCTTGTGCTCTGGGAAATTTAGTAGCTACCTGGTGTCATTATCTTATTTCTTCAATTATATTTTTAAACAATTAAAAAAAATAAAATAAATACAAAGAATTTACTTTAATAATGTATACTAGTAAACCAATTACTCCATGTTTTATTTCTGTATTCTTTGTTTTTATTAATTCATTTTCTGATTTCTCATTTATTCATCTTAAAAATGTCTTGACTACTTCCTTTTGTGTTTCTTGTGCTCAGTGTTGTCTTCTGGGCAGTTTCTTCCTCTCTTCTGGACACAACAAAGCCATTAAAGCATTCTGCCTCAGCTCTGGCAGTTTTCATCTAAGCCCATACATTGTAACTTTTATTTCTGAAATTTTAGCAGTGTGCATATTTTTAAAAGCCAATTCTCAGTTATCTTCATTATCCATATTTCAGTTTATCAGCAACAAAGATTTCAAGTTTTTATTGACAACATCATATCATTTTCTTTTTTTCTTTTTTTAACTTTTTTGTTCAAGTATGTTTGTCTCCATTTTCCCTCCACCACTCCCCCCTCCCCAGCCATCCCACCCTTGAGTCATTTTCCTAACTAAGAACCTTTTCATATAAATATTATATGAGGTACCCAAAACAGTCAAACTCACAGAAGCAGAGGAGAAATAGTGGTTGCCAGAAGCCAGGAATGGGGAGAATGGGGAACTGTAACTCATTGGATATAAAGTTTCTCTTATGCAAGATGAATAGGTTCTATAAATCTGCTGAACATAATAGTACCTATAGTTAAGAATATCATATTGTACACTTTAAAATATGTTGAGGAGCCCTGACTGGCATGTCTTAGTGGATTGGGCATCGTCCTGCAAACCAAAAGGTTACTGGTTCGATTCCCAGTCAGGCCTCATGCGTGGGTTGTGGGCCAGGTCCCTGGTTGGGGGCATGCAAGAGAGGCAACCAATCGATGTTTCTCTCCCTCTCTTTCCCTCTCTCTCAAAGTAATAAATAAAATTAAAAGGATATATGTTGAGAATAGATCTCAGGTTAAGTGTTCTTACCACCAATCAATAAGTAAATAAACTTGGAAGAACACAAGGAAATTGTTGTAGGTGATAGGGATGTAGGAGGGTTTGGTGCTTTGAATGTGGTGATGGTACCGTGGGTATGTGCAGATGTAGACTCATCAAGATATAGTCAGTGTTGCATGAAAGTAGGTTTATAGTTGTCAGTACACGCAACACAGTGTATTTCTGTATGGTTATTTATTAATGTATCATTTTCCATAGAAGCAATTATATACCTAATTTTGCCCCACCCTATACATTAAGTGCATACAATTTTTGTACATCAGTTAAGCCTCAGTAAAGCTAAAGAAATACAATACTTATTTACTATAACCTGGCCAGATCTGGAAGAGAAGAGTTACCAGTTCACTCAAGTGAAGGTGAGAGGCAGCGAATTTATAAACGGGTGCTTCCCGGCTCTGGTTTGAACTTGTGTGTCAGTACAAGTACCCTGAGAAATGGTGCTCATTTTTGCCGGCCGTGGGAAAGAAGGGTCAAGCAATAGAGTTACAGAAGCCAGCTAACTACTAACTTCCTTCTGATGAAACCACGATAAAAATAATGCCGGATTATGTTTTGAGTCAAATATGCTTTTTTCTTCAAGCTGTTCTTTTGGATTACCAGTGCCAATGGTCTAACTCCAACTTAGTGAAAAACGATTCTTCATTAATGGATTTTATTAAATTTCCTACTGTGTATAACAATTCTCTTATCTATACATCCTTTCATGGAATATTTTAGTTTTTGAGTCAAAATAATTTGCGTGAAAGAATATGAGCTGAAAGTGGACAATTGCTGGTACGGGATTCATGTGTCCTGAGTAGGAAAACACTGTGCATACAACAGCTTGGTTCAAGTGAGGGATAGGGTGATGAGACGCTGCATTAGAAACGAGATTAGAAATTTCTTTACCCAAGATTTTCTTTTTTTTTTTGAAACATGTTAGTTTGGTTTTTTTTTATAATCAATGACATTCTTTTTTTTAATATTTTATTTATTTATTTTTAGAGAGGGAAGGGAGGGAGAAAGAGAGAGAGAGAGAGAAACATCAATGTGCGGTTGCTGGGGGCCGTGGCCTGCAACCCAGGCGTGTGCCCTGACTGGGAATCGAACCTGCGATGCTTTGGTTCGCAGCCCGTGCTCAATCCACTGAGCTATGCCAGCCAGGGCAACCCAAGATTTTCAATCCAAAAGTCTCTGTCTCCAGAAAAAGTCTTTGGAGGCTAAGTTTATGCTCAGAGCAGGGAAGCTGCCTCCAGAAAGTGTAACACCTACTGAAAGAACCAAGTGAAGTATAAGTGCTGATACATGCAAATGACTGGTACATAAACCCTCCAAACATGATCCCTGTCTGCAAGGAGTGTGTCACGGTAATTAATGTACCACACTTCGGTATTTTCAGACATAGGTCTTAGTTCCAGCTCTGGCACTACTAATTGTCTGGCTTTAAGTAACTTAATCTAATTCAGCTTCCCTTTTTCCTCATCTTGAGTAAAATGTGGTACTAACGAAAATACCTACTTTGTTCTAAGGATAAAACGGTAAGATGCATGTGAATTGTTCAGTACAATAATCATGGGTACATCTTCAATCCTCAGTTACAACAAGTATCATCGTTACCAGATTCTGGTTTGGGAAGCAAAATTTACACCCCAAATGAATCAAATATCACTTCAAGATAATAATGGATTAAGCTATAGGTATTAATATATACTGAGAATGCTATGGGAAATAAGCCTTCTCTCATCACACTATATAAGTCACGTACACGTGTACGCTCCCTCAGCTCAGCAACTGTTCCTTCCCTTTACTTATCACAGTCTGTGTTTGTCACTTCTTATCTGTCTTTCCCACTGCACTGTCAGCTTTTTTAGGGCACAGGCCATGTTCTCTCATTAATTTCTTGCAGCCCTGGCACCCTGATGCAGAGCAGAGACTCAATAAATGTTTGTTGAATATATGAATTAGAGGGGAAATTATTGTTGACCAGCATTAGCAGAGCAGCATTGTAGAGAAGAAGAGTTTTGAAATGGATCTGGTCAAATGAACAGTATTTAGATGGACAGTGTTCAGAAAAAATGGATTTCGAGATGAGGTTGAAGAAAGAATGATTATGTTAAAAGGCAAGAACTAACTGAAACACAATGAGTAGAGAGAGAGAATGAATAAGAAAGGAGCCATTTAATTTTAGGTAAAAAGAGATCATTGAAGCAAGCTTTTCACACCTCTTCATTTTACAGATAAGAAAAATGAGACCCGACCCTGGCCGGGTGGCTCAGTTAATTGGAGCATCATTCCGTGCACCAAAAACTTGTGTTTTCCATCCCTGGTCAGGGCTGGTACCTAGTTTACAGGTTTAAATCCCTGGTCAGGGCACATGCAAGAGCCAACTGATCGATGTTTCTATCTCACATCAGTGTTTCTCTCTCTGTCTCCTTCTTCCCCTTCCTCTCTCTCTAAAATCAATAAAAATATCCTTAGGTGAGGATTTAAAAAGAGGAGAAAAGAAAAAGAAGACCCAGACAGTGACAGAATCAGGATTAGAGTCCCTGTCTTTTCTACACTGTGTAACTAACAGAGCTTACACTGTAATAGAGCAGACCAGAGCCCATGACTTAAGGCCGTCAGTTCCACGAAGGAGGAATTAGGTGGGGAGGTGACTGTAAGCAAGAGGTCTACTTAGGAAATGCTTCTGATAAGCAGAGCTCGAAGGGTTAAGGGAAACAAGAAGTAGAGCAGAGTCATCATACGCTGTGTTTCACTATACTCGTTTAGACTGGAGGTGAATCTTTACAGTTAGCACAGACGTGGGGCCTAGTAGGAAACTCGTGAGTGTGAATGCAGATAGAACATTCTGTGGTATTCTAGTCGAACCATATGGAAGTATAAAAAGCAAAATATACTTTATTTGTTGGCTAGTCTTTATGAAAAAGTGAACAGGTTCCCTTAAACCTAGGGATAATCAAAACCTTACCTTGGGTACTTTTGTAAAGGAAGGCACTGTGTGCACCATGTGGGGGGTGTTAGGTGTCCTCCTAACAAATCATCCACAGGACAGCCACAGATGAGCAAACCTTGCAAAGCGGGCTGGCGGTGTCTGACAGCATTATAAAGCCATCTCTGAGAGCCAGTAATTCAGTCAGGCCCATCTGAATCATTTCCTCTATAAATTGTCTTTGGTGGAAATGCAACAAAAAGCACCCGTGAACTAATGATTATCTCCTCTTTGTCATCAGAGTGGCCTAGGTTAGTTAAATGCCATCTCAAAATTAACGTCATCTTTTTTTTAATCTATCTGGAATTCTTCTGTTGTTCTTTTCTTAAACTATAGCACATTTGTATGTGACTTTGTTTTCTTTTGGGTTTTTTTTTCTGTATCTTTTACAGATCCAGAAAGTCAGTATAATGATAAATAGGTGCCTCAGAATTCTTTTTAGACTCTTTCTATAAGTTTTAAATCAAATATTTTGACTGAATTAACCATGTTAGTCACTTATTTAATAAGCTGTAGATACAACTGTAGACTTCATTACTTTCTTTCTCTTCACTTTAATAAATATATATATTCCATAATGAATTAAACCTATAAATTAACAACTGGCTCATACTACAACTTCATGTTAATGATGCAGCTGATGGAAACAAGTATCCATAACCTGAAGATGCGTAGTGCTAGGGACAAAGGTGGCATTTTACATTTTTATTAACACTTGTAATTTCCTCCTGCTTGATTTCTGTTAGGCCAAGCCCAATTTCTTCTAAACCATGGGTCAGTGAGCACAGGCTGATTCTCATATGAATGATGGGCTTGATTTTGCAATGATATCACCAACTACCAATACCTAGGTCTAGCTACCATCATTGTGAACAACTTAGAGGAGAGAAGTATGAATTTGAATGGGATATTTCCTTTCATTTCACTAACTGGACATAATCAGAACTGTGTGTATCTGTGAAACATTATATTTTTATATGTTATTAATGTGGTAGTAACAAAATATAATAAAGCAGGCAAAATATTATTCTGTCATCCATATTTGCTATTTTTCCTTGTTAAACATCAGAGGAAGAAAATACACTTTGAACGGAAACATTTTGTATTTAGTAAATGATCTTATAATCAAAGATAAGTTTAAGAACAACCAGGTTTCACCAGAATATGATACATATCTGTTTTAATAGCTTTTCTGCATCCTCCCAAATGAAAACAGTATTATATTAATAAATTGTAAGAAGCTTCTTTTAGCTTGATAAATAAATACATTTGAAATACAAGTTAGAAAAGGATTTGTTTAAACACTTTAAGTAAGCCTTTATCATACCACTCTAGTGATGTCAAACACAACTTTCATTTTTAAAAGATTTTAGTCAGAAATTTAATCTCAGAAAATATTAATAATAGCTTACAGCAGGTAAGCTATAAAATAATACTGGATGCTGTCTATTTAGTTTCTGGTTGAAAAAGCACAGCAGTACTTTAGTTCATTACCTTTGAAAAAAACAGTAACAAGATAATACAGCTGCCTCTGATTAAGATGTAAATTCTTTCTAATTAGAATGTAAATTCTTACATTTAAATGAAGACATCAATTGTCAGGATGCCATATGATATCTTATTCCACCTTGCCTGAATGAAGCCCTCACTGCTCATCTATGGCACGAAAATAGTTTCGCAGTCCCTTTGTTCTCTGATTCTTGTAATATTCTCTCTTCATGTTCCCTTTTCACATTGCTTTTGTTTGTTTTCCCCCTTGCATCTGATATCGCTGTGCCTTGGGATTTTGCAGAAATTTGGAATGAAAATTGAGTTCAGTCAGTGCCAGTATTTGCTTGTGCCTCAATTACTTCTGCTGAATTTTCCTCAATGCAAATCAGGCAGGTTGCATAAAGTGGTGCATGTATTTGAAATAATTAATTTTCCGTAAAATGATGGATCAAGTCCAATCAACCTTCATGAAATCTAAATAATAGAATAGAGAATTAGAAATTAATTAACATTTTGTGTTGTTAATACTTTATAGGATAAACTAGCAATAGTAAGTTTTACTGCCTATTCTAACTTTCTCTTTATTAAATGTTGATGAAAACCTTCAGCCTCAATCACTTCTTGCCAGAAATATGCTGACAAGGAATCCTGTGTCAATAACATTGAAGCAAAGGTTTCAGAGATTGTATAAATTATTAACCAGTGGTTGGACTATTCGTGCTTCTCTCCACAGCGCAGTAGTCACAGTTCCGTTTGAATAATGTACACTAATTTATAGAAGTCCCCTGTTGTATTGGATAAGGCTGTGAGCCTTTGAGCATAGCAGTGTGCCTTTCTTCCACATCATGTTTCTTCACCCAAAAGAGATACAAGTTTAAAGATGAACCAACTCAACCAACCTTGCAGTGCCAGCGAAGAAGAGACCTAGAAATTGAAAGAGCACTTTACAGATGGAAGGGTGCCTTCCCAGTTTTATTCTTAATTTGTTATTATCATAAAATGTCAAACATACAAAAATAGACTGGTATAATGAACCCCTATGTACCCATTAACCATCATCAATCATCAAGGGGCCAACAGGGAAGCAAAACATAGAAACCTGAAACAATAACGAATAACCTGCAGGTAATAAAGGATAATCGCAATAATAGAAGCTAAAATGCATTTAGAGAATATGAGCGCTCTGGATAGTGAGAGAGAATTAGTTTGTGATGAGTGGGCAGAGAGGAAGAGAAGAACATTGCAGGTGGAGTGGAGAGGCCATAAGAAAAGGTGTAGCAGTGAGCAGCATCTGTTGATAGCATAGAAGAGAGTAGCGTGACCAGAAGTTTGATGTTTTTATACATATGAGTAGTTAACTTTGGTAAGATGGAGAATGTGAGAGCCAGACAATACATTTTAGTACTAATTAGCCAAAGAGGTATTTTTGGCTTTGGAGTGACAGCATCAAAAACACCTTTTCTGGCCTAGCTGCTGTGGCTCAGTGGACCGAGTGCTAGCCTACAACCAAAAGGTCGCTGGTTCAATTCCCAGTCAGGGCACGTGCCTGGGTAACAGGCCAGACCCTAGCTGGGGGCGTGCGAGAGTCAACCAATCGATGTATCTCTCTCATATCAATGTTTTCTCCCTTTCTCCTTCCCTTCTACTCTCTAAAAATAAATAAATAAAATCTTTCAAAATACCTTTTCTTTCTACAAAAATCACATCCGTTATAATTAAAATGATTTCCTATTCTCTGATTATGTTCACAAATGAAAGGACATTTCTAGTGATTAAAGAATAAATTGCAAAGAAAAAATGTGTCTCTAAACCAACTAATTAAAAACAAGTGTTAGTAATAAATCTGTGATGATAAATTTTACTATATTGCACTTTACTTGACTTCTATACCCAGTATGATCAGAAGAAATATCACTGCTGTTATTCATACGGTCACTTGAAAGCCTTTTAAAACCACAGTATCTTTGTTTTTGCACAATTCCAAATCTGTGCTATTATTTACATACAATATTAGTCCCTCATTGCTGGTCTAACAAGTTACCCCAAACCTACTGGCTTAAACAATACGCATTTATTGTCTTATAGTTCTGGAGGACAAAAATCCAAAGAGAGTCTTACAGGGCTGAAACCAGGGTGTGGGCAGGGCCGCATTCCTTCTGGGCACTCTAGAGGAAACTCCGTTGTGCAGCCTTCTCCAGCTACTCGATGTCACCTGCATTCCTCAGCTGGTGACTCCGTTCTCCAGCCTCAAAGCCAGCAGCGTTGGGCTGAGTCTTAGTTAAGCCACCACCTCTTAGGTTCACTCTTACATCCCTCTTTCACTTTTAAAGGCCCTGGTGATGACATTGGGGCCCCAGGGATAAACCTGCATAATCCCCCTATTTGAAGGTCAGCCATTTGGCAACATTGATTCCATCTGCACCCTTAATTCCCCTTTGCGATGTGCAGTAACATGTCACAGTTCCAGGGACTGGCATGTGGACATCTTTGAGGGACCACCATTCTGCCCACCTTACATGTCTTTCGTATCTGCCCCTCAGTAACCCTTTGGTAGACTGTAGACAGAACTACTGCATGGGCTCAGAAAGGCATTTTTTTTATTTAAAATTAACAGTTATCATTTTAGCTGGTTTTGAGGCAAAGAAAATAGAGAAATTAGACTAAGTACTATAGATCACAACCATTGCACGGCCAAATGTAAGCATTTGTACATAATTGTACCGTAGAATCTGTCATCACAGGCATGGCTAGACATGGCGCTGCAGAGAAGGGAGTGAGAAGCTAGCATTTTGGGGGAACTTACTGTATGGCAGGCAGCATTATAAATGTTTTAGAGCTATTATTGCCTTTTAATATTTAAACACTGTATAATTAAGTATATTTCCTCCTTTTAATGATAAGGAAGCTGAAGCTAGAAGACTTGAGGTTAAACTTCCCAAAAGACACAATTAATGAGCCATCCCAAAGTCCTCATACTACACCTTGCTGAATTCTGTGAAATGTCAGTTGTATCCGTCAATCAAGAAACATATCTTTTGTATTGATTAAGATTAAGGCATTCAAAGTATTATGGAATAAATCTGCAATTGTAAGACATAATCCCTACCTTCAAAGAATCTAGTAGTAGAAGTAAGGCAAAAACACATAGGAAAGCAGTATAGAGTGATACTTTAAGCATATATTCGAACAGCTGTAAGTTAGAATCCTTGCTCGTTTCTTACTTAATCTTTTATTCCATGGGAGCCTAGGTTTCCTTTCCTCCTTCACAGGGTTGTTACAGAGATTAACCATACATGAAAACTCTAATCCCAGGACCTAGCACGTAGCAAGCACTCAGTCAATGCTAGCTGCTCTTATTGTAATAAAATTTAAAAGTCCGAAGGCTGAGTTAATGATTACCCAGTCAGGGGATATAGGAGTTCAGTGGGAGAAAAGTCATTGTCAGGTGGGTAATTTCATGTTAAACTTGCAGCATACACAAGGATCTCTTGTATTTATGGATGCCGTGACTGCCAGTGTGGTGTACTGGTTACATAGCTCTGGAAAAGAGTACCTGGTTTCAAATGCCATCTTTACTTACTAATTTGTGCCTCTGTTTCCACATTAGTAAAATGGGGATCAACATAGTACCTACATCATGAGGCTAATTCAGTGACTGAATATGTAAAATGCTTACAAGACTATCTGGCGCATAGTAGCATAAATGTCATCGTTAGTATCGAGGAGGCACACCTTGTGTAGCCTGCCCTCAGTGACCCATGTAGTTGACAGTGATAGTAAAGAATGCATATAGTCTCGCCAGAGCCAGGTGGCTCAGGTGGCTACGGTGTGGTCCTATACACCAAAAGTTTGCTGGTTTGAATCCCAGTCAGGGCACGTACCTAGGTTATGGGTACAATCCCCAGTCAAGGCATGTAAGGGAGGCAATTGATCAATGTTTCTCTCTCACATCGACATCCATCTGTCTGTCTCCTTTTCTCTCTCCCGCCTTGCTCCCTCCCTTTCCTCTTTCTCTCTAAAATCAATGAACATGTCCTCAGGAGGATTAAAAATATATACACAGCCTGTTTCTCACAGCCATATAGGTAGGTGATTTGCACAGCTGGACAGAATTACCAGCAGGATGGACAGGTACAGGGATGTACCATGTGCCTGCAGTGTACCTAGCCGCGTGCCTTAGGTAATGCGGAATGGCACACACACTCAGTTTCTCTAGACCTCCCTGACTAGGTGAGGAGACAGAACTGATGGTGGGTGAAATAGAAACCAATAAAGTGCCAAAAATGAGAGTTAAACTGACTCAAGTGGTGTGGGAATTCAGAGAAAGGAGAGAGTATTATGGATTATATCACTGTACTAAAGAAAGTAGGATCTGAACGAGGTCTAGAATCATGAGTGGACTTTTACGAACTGCTAAGAAGGTAACAGACGACACTGGACATAAGCCGCCCCTACCCTGGAGTGTGGTGCATCTTCCGTTCCAACCCTGCTCCCCACTTGTTCAGCGAGCAGCAGCAAAGACAGATTGAGTGCATGAGGATGCCGCCAATGGCATCAAGTCCTGGAATCCTGCATAAATGCTTGTCCCGTCAAAGGGATTTAGGAACTTAAGAGCAAGGGATCTGTGGACAGAATTCAGAGGTTCCAGCAGCTCCAGTGGAAGAAAAATTTACATCTTTATTTTCACTACCCTCCGACTGAAATGTCTTAACTATGAATATGCTAACAACCCATAGTAACATTAGCAGTAACCGTGACTTTGTCATCAATAGGCCACTGAATTTTTCCATCTAAAAATATAACTGTGCAGGTATCTCAAAATACCATTTACATTAACCTCTTTTGGTAAATATTAGGCCCACTGCTACTCTTATTATTTAATAGTTCATAAAAAGCATGGATATTACTGTATCAAAAATTAGTTTATTATTTGATAAAATCTCAATGCCATGTGTTTCCTTTGTAATCCAGTGTATTTTATTTTATCCTTTTAAAAGCACTGTTCTGAAAAGAGGTTCATAAGTTTCACCACACTGACAAAGGAGTTCATGGTACCAGGATAATGCTTCTGTTTACAAACCTGGGAATGGATTTGTTTTGTGTGTGTTTGGTTGGTCGGTTTTTGTTGGGTTGTTTTTGGTAACCATATTCATAGTAAAATCATTAAACTTATAATCAACTAAAATCCCTTTTTTGTTAGTTTAAGCTACATTTATTCCCTAATACAGGCAATTAACATTGCTATCCATCTAACCAACTAGTATTGATATGCAGATATCATGAAATTCTTAGAGTAACATTTTGTTAATATTTTCCACCTACCTAAATATAGAACTTAATATTAACTACCTGAGGTGGCATCTTATATGTTGTATATGCAGATATATCTGCCAAACAAAAATGATATATTCTTTTTCTAGTTTTATTGAGGTATAATTGACATATAACATTGTATTAGTTTAAAATATACAACATAATTTGACATATGTCTGTAGTGTGAAATTATCATCACAGTAAGTATAGCTACCATTCCTCACCTCACATACACACAAAAACATTTTCTTTGTGATAACTTTTAAGATTTACTCTGTTAGCAACTTTCACATACACAGTGCGGTATTGTTAACTGTAGTCATCGTGCTGTACATTACAGTCCCAACATTTATTTATCTTATACCAGGGTTTGTACCGTTTGGCTCCTTCACCCATTTCCCCCGTGCGGCAGCCCCCAGCTCTGGTGAGCACCAGCCTGTTAGCTGTTTCTCTGTTTTCGGTTCCACCCACAAGCGATAGCCTGCAGTAGTTGTCTCTCTTCGTCTGTTGATTTCACCAGGCATAATGACCTCAGGGCTCACCCATATTGTCGCAAATGGCAGGCTTTCCTTCTTTTTTATGGCTGTATGACATTCCTGTGTGTATGTACATGCGTGCAGCTTTTTTTATCCATTCATTCGGGAGTGGGTACTTAGACGGATTCCATGTGTTGACTAGTGTTAAAAATGCCATAGTGAACGTGGGGGTAAAGATATCTTTCAAGGAAGTGATTGTGTTTCCTTCAAATGTGTACCCAGAAGTAGGATTGCTAGATCATACAATAATTCTATTTTTAATTATTTGAGGTATCTCCACACTGTTGCCCAGTGGCTGCACCAGCTAACATTCCCACCAACAGTGCACAAGAGTTCCCTTTTCTCCACAGCGTCTCCAACACTGGTTATCTCTTGTCTTTTTGATGAAAGCCATTCTAACAGGTGTGAGGTGATAGCCCATTGTGGTTTTGATGTGCATTTTCCTGGTGATTTGTGATATTGAGCAACTTTTCACATGCCTGTTGGTGATTTCCTTATGCTTTCTTTGGAAACATGTCTATTCAGTTCCACTACCCATTTTTTAATCAGATTTTATTTTTTACTGTTGAATCGTATGAGCTCTTCAAAAACTATTTTGGATGCTAACCCCTTATTAGATATATGATTTGTAAGTATTTTCTCCCACTTTTTAGATTGCCTTTTCATTTGTTTGGATGATGTCCTTTGCAATGCAGAAGCCATTTACTTTGATATAGTCCTACTTGTTTAATTTTGCTTTTGTTGCTTTTGCTTTTGGTGTCAATTTCAAAAGTTTTTCACCTAGAGTAATGTCAGATTGCTCACCCCCTATGTTTTTTATAGGAGTTTTATGGTTTCAGGTCTTATGTTCAAGACTAATTCATTTTGAGTTGATTTTTGTGTGTGATATAATATTGTGTTCCAGTTTCATTCTGTTGCATGTAGCTGCCCAGTTTTCCCAACACCATTTATTGAAAAGACTCTCCTTTCCCCATTATATATTCTTGGCTCCTTTGTCAAAAAGTAATTAACCATATATGAATGAGTTTACATCTGGGATCTCAGTTCTGTTCCCTCGATCTATGTGCCTTTTTTAATGACAATACCATACTGTTTTTGATAGCTATAGTTTATAATATACTTTGAAATCAGGACTGTGAAGTCTTCAGCTTTGTTCTTCTTTCTCAAGATTTCTTTGGCTTTCAGAGTCTTTTGTGCTTCTATATGCATTATATCAGCTAGAGAAAGGCTGTTCTGGTTACTATTGCTGTATAACAAACCATCCCAAAACTTAGTGATATAGAATGATCATTTGGTTATATCCAAGGCTTCTGTGGGTCAGAAATTTGAACAGGACCCAGCAGGTATGCTGCACTGATGCACTGTTCCATGACATCCTCAGCTAGAAAGATTTCATGGCTGCAGGTAGGAATCCACTAGGATCATCTTCACTTACGTGTATGCTAGCCATCAGCTGGGTCCAGAGTTGAGGCTGTCCTCTGGAGCACCTGTGTGTAGATTTTCCATGTGGCCTGCACTTCCTCATGGCACAGTGGCCTCTTCTTATATGGCGGTCGAACTGCTTAGATGACGGCACACGGCTCCAAATGTCAGTGTCCTAGAAAACAAGGTGGAAGTTGCCAAGCCTTCTATGACCCACCATAGATCATCACCTCAGCTCTCCTCTTTTGGTTGAAACAGCCACAAGGCCACCCAGATCGAAAGGGAGAAGAATTAAACCTACCACCTAATCACAATGTACAGAGTCACATTGTACGAGACCATGTGAAATGGGTGGTGCCATGCAACTGTCTTTGGGAAATACAACCTGTGCCTGTAAATAGGTGCAAAATTGTAAAGTGTGTGAACTCACGGTCTGCAGTGACATAGGTTTTGTGGAATGATTGTAGGTGAAACGTCATTTGTCTAAATGACTCAGATTTGAAGTTGCGGTTTATAATTATATTATCTACTAGTCTGGTAATGAAATTTCTCATATATCAGAATTGAGGGAAGGATCTGTGGTCTTTTCCAACTTGTTGCTCTGTGTGTCTATCAGCAGAAGATCTGAAAGCCACAAGTGTTTTCTGACTCATAATAATGAAGAGGAAAAAATGTTCCATATTTTCTCCACTAAAAGGTTGAATGTATAAAAGAACCATACACAGAGAAAGACAAGTAGCATATGATTTCACTCATACATGGAATCTAATGAACAAAATAACAAGCAAAATAGAAACAGACTTATAGATAGAGAACAGACTGACAGCTGTCAGAGGGGATGGGGGTTGCAGGGCTGAGTGAAAAAGGTAAAGGGATTAAGAAAAAAATTAAAAATAAAAAAAACCTCATAGACACAGATAACAGTATGGTGAATACCGGAGCAAAAGTTGGGGGAAGAGGGTATAGAGGTGGGTCAGTGGTGACGGAAGGAGACTTGACAGAGGGTGGTGAACACAAGATACAATACACAGGTGAGGTATTATAGAAGTGTACACCCAAAACTGATAAAATTTTGTTAACCAATGTCACCCCAATGAATTCAATTTAAAAAGTAAAAAAAAAACAAAATTAAAAGAACCATACAGATAAATTGTATAGTAAGTGAATTATAGCCCAATAAACTTTTTTTTATATTTTATTTATTTATTTTTAGAGAGGGAAGGGAGGGAGGGAGAAAGAGAGAGAAACATCAATGTGCGGTTGCTGGGGGCCGTGGCCTGCAACCCAGGCGTGTGCCCTGACTGGGAATCGAACCTGTGATGCCTGGTTCGCAGCCCACGCTCAATCCACTGAGCTACACCAGCCAGGGCCCAATAAACTTTTTTAAAAAAATAATTATTGCCTTGGCTGGCGTAGCTCAGTGGATTGAGCGCGGGCTGCGAACCAAAGCATCGCAGTTTCGATTCCCAGTCAGGGCACACGCCTGGGTTGCAGGCCACGGCCCCCAGCAACCGCACATTGATGTTTCTCTCTCTCTCTCTTTCTCCCTTCCTTCCCTCTCTAAAAATAAATAAATAAAATATTTTTTAAAAAAATTATTAATAAATACTGAATTCTACTTAATGATACGGATGTTGAAGTGGTTAAAGTTTACTGATGTCTGCAACTTGCGTTGAAATTCACAGAAAATAAGACGAATTGGCAGATGATAGATGTGTAGAGAGTTGATAAAGCAAATATAGAAAATAGCTAATTGTACATTTTATGGTGGTATGTATTCTTTTTTTAAAAAATCACCTTTTTTATATGTTTCAAATTGTTTACAATGAAATATTGGGGAAAATCAGAAGACACCACTACACAACCACCAGAGTGACCTTAAAATGTGGGGTTTCTTTTACTATTTTCTTCATTAAAAGTTCTGAAACAGCTTTGATGAAGTGAAGTAAGTTATACTGACTACTGCATCACCGATTTTTATTCCAATAATTGGGTAATTACTTGGTAAGAGAGAAAGCAAAAGGAGAGGGCCAAAGTACAAAACCTCCTCACACTTATGTGACCACAAAGTCAGAAACCTTCGAAGCAAATCATTATAATGAACAGTTTTGCCACGGGAAAAACTGAAATGGTGAACTCTCTGCGTAAACAGAGTATGATCTCCATTTCAAATGTTCACTTTGCTAAAACCTCACAAGTATTTTTTCTGTTTAGACAGTTATTTTTAATTTTTGTCCTCATCTTTGACCTCAGCAGTATATTTCCTGTTTACATTATTTATGGAATCATGACAGGTTACTGCTATCTGCCCAATCTCGAAATAGTTTGGCACTTTTTCAAATTGTTTTGCTTGAATTGTACTGAAATATTAACCCAGTGATGCAGGCCTCCACCCCAACACTCGTGCTCCAGAGAGACCAGAAAAGAAAAGATTAAAGGAATGAAAGTGCCTTTCAGTTGCTAAGCAAAGGAGTTAGTTGGTGAAGGATAGTAAAACTTTGGAATTGTTTTAGCTCCTATGGTAAAATGGGAACTCACGGAAACGTTTACACCTTGGTTAGTTAACCAATGGAGGTCCTTCAACGGAAGTGTTGAATGCTCTTTTTAAGTGTCCACCAGCTATTGGTACCAACTGTGGCATGTGGTGCAGAACCTTGCACTTAGGAAACATAAGGAGCAAAGGTAGGGAGAAAAGTTGGAGAGGACACCAGGGCATGAGCAGATTCGCACTGCAAGATAAAGCAAAAAGAAGCTAAGTGCCAAGGACCAGATGGAATGAAATCATGTTCCCCTGGCTCTCTTGCCCAGCCTGAGAAGCCAGGCAAGGGGAGTTTCGGATCATGGTACAGGAATGGAGGCTATTGCTCGGTGCTTACGCTGCCCCATCGGTCAAAATTGCTATTTAATATACTCCTTGCTCCCTATTTTGTATTTAGCCTTGGATTTTTATCTGAAATCCAGCAGCATTGGAAGCAGACTCATAGTTGGTTCTGCTTAAGACTTTCACTTCCAAGTACCTACTCAGGCTTTGTTTGCCCGGTTTTGTTGTTTGCATGGTTGAATGCTATCCCTGGAAAGATGTTCCTCTGAGCTAGTAGAAATCAATGACTTGACTTCAGCGTTCAGGGGAAGTTCTGAAGTTTCTGGTTCAAGGCTTTGACATGTCAGCATGTGTAAGTATAGTCTGATGCCAAGAAGCCTTATGCCAATAGGTTCCTTTTGATCTTGGTGTGCAAGATGTTCCTTGTGGCTATATATATATAACCTGTTGCCATTAAAAAAAAATTATAAAATTATGGTAGGTAGCATGGGTTGCAGGCACAAATATAATTAGTACTGTACCGCAACACTGCCTTTGGTTTGTTAGAGTTTTTAACCATGTTGGCATTTTATGAATCTGCTTTCTGAAACCATGCATTCAACTCCTGATTTTCCATTCAACCCACGATGATGCTTTCCGACGGCCCAGCTGGAACAGGTCTGCCTCCTTTCACTCAGCATACCTTGAACCCGTGGCAGGTCTTGTTGTGGGGAATATTGGGTGGCAAAGTCTAATTTGGCAGCACCCTGGGGACATTAATCAATCAGAAAATATAAATGAGGAGATCATTTCTCAGGTGAAATGGTTCAATTGAGACTAGCATTGAAATGAAAACACCAGAATGTTGACCAAACTAAAAAGACGTTCCCAGTTTTCGTGGTATTGTTGGTTTTATTTTTATGTGCTCTTATTAGGCTTGACCTTTCCGCCTTTATAATGTAAATAATTGCTAAGAACGTACGGACTGTTCTAATGCTGAGCCCCCCTTAGCACTGACCTGCTGACAGATCGCCCCCCGCTGCACGCCCGCCTCAGCCCTGTTGCCAGCGGCCCCACAGTATGTTGTCATGGGAAATGCCATCGGTTCAAACTTTGGGTGAAAATTATAATTTCACTGCAGTTTATATCATTACTATGATATAAACATATACAGTGTTTCAGATGTTTAAGTAATTGAAATGTTCCTCAGATTAAAAAGCACTTATCCAGGTTGGCCATTGGAAGAAAGCAAGGACCTCCCACAGGAAACTTAAAATATTACTTGTTTTTCATGTTTATTCTTTTGTCCAAAGAGCTAATGATTAAGACTTTGGAATTCAGGATGGAGGCAATACGTGATTTCTGTGGCATGTATTAAAGGGAATGGTAATCTTGGACATACTGGGCTGCTCTGAGGTTTTTTTTATTTAGAAAAATTATTAGCCATTCATTTTTAAGTTCATGTGTGATGTTCATGGTTATTGCTGTCTGTATTCATATAGCGTAATAACCTATCATCTGTGACTTCTCAGTGACAATGCCTAGTGGAAGTGCCTGTTTAAAAGCTTTCTGTGGAAGGAAGGAAGCCTTGCTGGCAGGACAGGCCACATCATTTGTGGGGCTCAATGAAAATAAAAATGTGAGGCCCCTTGTTCAAAAAACAAGAAAAGGTGCCATTAAAGGCACTAAGACATGAAGCTTTTCCCTTTCTTCCACGGTCTCTCAACCTTTACTGGTGTTTTCTGTGCTAATTTTGATCACGCTCCTTCAGGGACACAGACTCTCACCGGCCATGGGAGTCTCACCCCATGACTCGGGAAACAAGCAGTCCATCAAAGTCAGGTTTCCCTCCTGCCAGTGACCAGACCGGTACTCTGTGCCTTGGCCAGGGGCTGGAAAGTCAGGCCAGGCATCCCCCCTTTGCACAGCCCCACTGCTCCAGCCCACGCTGGATGGGGATTGCAGCCTCCATACTGGAACATGACAGGTACTTGGATCAGAGGTGGGTGAGAAGCTTGCCCTGCCCAGTGCCCGCAAAATGCTCTGAGGGACTGCCAATCCTGGGCAGAGCTGCTTCTTCCATGCCTCCCTCAAGATACCTTAGGGTACATGCCAACCCTGGCCCTTCTCACATGGCTCTCCAGGTTCTGAACAGGAACGGAGAGCAGTGACATTCCCTACGGAGGGAGGGCAGAGAGGGAGCCAGGCGGGGCCAAGGCATCAGGGGATGGCAGAACAGACAGAGGAGACCCCATCCTGGGAGGCCAGGAGTGAATAAACTAGGCATTCACTGAAAAAGCAAATCACACTTAGAAACAGTGCAGTGATGAAGGCTTTGTCTTAAAGCAGATTTCTAGAAGATAAGATAAAATACTGATCGGTTGCAGGCATGTTGGGTACTCTCTGTGAATAGGCTGTTGCCTTGATCTTCTTAGAGCATCAAAAGCAACTCTCAAATAAATAGGCTTCTCTAATAGGCTTCTCTATGAAGTAATGTTAGATGACTGGGGAGATTAAATAGAAAGCAGAGGGATTTGTGGATACCCCTAGAATTGTAACATTTTAAAACCTTCTGTAGGTGTCTAATCCAACCCCACCCCCACCTTGTCCTGCTTCGGGTATACAGCTAATTAGTGAGGGGGCTGGGCCTCAAACCCCTTTGTCCTGGAAAAGGAGGTTCAAAGAAAGTCACCACACATTTGTTATATTCTTGGTAGCACTTAGACCCCGCCTGGAGAAGGATGCACAGGGAAGAAAAAAGGATATAGGGAAGGGGAAAGGGGAATGGCAACCAATAGCTACCCTAATGCTGACTTTATTTTCTTTTTATCTCCGTCATTAAAGGGGATTTCATGTTTCTTTGTGTAAAAATACTAAGGTTGACAGCAACCATTTCACCTTAATCCATATTACTGTTATGAAATCTTGTCTAATATTACCCAGGAATTGCTGGGTCAAGTTGTCTAAGTTCACCAAAATAAGAGAATTCAAAGATAATATGCAATGTGATTCTTCGATGCCCTACCTTCAAAGAACTGACAAGGTAGATCCTAAAACTCTCGTGAACTTTGTTCATGGAATTTGCAAGTGACAGGCCGGAGGCCATGCATTACTTTCCCCACTAACACTCTCTTACTCTGGAGTATAATATGTCACTATAAAAACATAGAAAAAGAACCAAGGCCAACCTATTCATTTAACCAGTTTATTGAGGCTTCTCAACTCAGGAGTTACATTAAACATTTCATCTGCCCTCATAGTGGTTTTCACCTGATTTTGTCAAATCTTTTCCTGTCCCTTAAATATACCTTTATCATATTCAACAACACCAGGGTCACATGTTTAATAAAATTTAGTATTGTTTAAAGCTTTAATCTCAAATGCAGTTTAAAATCTCATCTGCCCCTTACCCAGTGCAGGCAGAAACTGGGATCTTCACTTTTTGAGCGGCTGCAGGGATTGGAGACCCGATTCTAGTTCTCCCTGCCCTTTGCAAGTCCAGAGAGAATGACTGGGGTGATAACAGGGCACATGTTTGTTTTCATCCATGAGATGGCTCCGGTAGCACTTAGTTGTCTTTAACTTCATTCAAACCAATTTTGTGAGACTGTATTTTGACAGCTGTCATATCTGTGTACATTTAAGCAAAACATCAAAATTGGTGAATTTTTGTGTAGCCATTTCAATATTGAAGATAGAAAATGTGCAACATTTTTGGCATATCATGCTTTATTCAAGAAATGAAAAAACACAATTGAAATGCTAAAAAAGATTTGGGCAGTGTTTGAAGAAGGTGCTGTGACTTATCGAATGTGTCAAAAGCGGTTTGCAAAGTTTCATGCTGGAGAGTTCTCGCTGGATGATGCTCCATGGTCGAGGACACCAGTTGAAGTTGATAGCGATCAAATCAAGACATTCATTGAGAACAATCAACATTATAAACCACACAGGAGATAGCCAACATACTCAAAATATCCAAATCAATGAAGTCATTGGTAAAAATGAAAAATACGTCTATTTTACGGAATAAAGTAGATGGACTTTTTGGCCAACCCAGTGCTTCTCTGAGGACATCTGAGGCAGGCGTCCAAATGCTGGTCCAGGGCCAGATATCTGAGCTTTTCAGAGGGCCTGTAAGGTGACCACACCATGTTGTTGACTGATGTCAGTACAGCAACTGTGCCACCTCCTCCTCTGCCCACACTGACATGACTCACCAGCCTCTTGCTGCTGGTTTTCCCTTGCCGGGCAGGTCGTCATCTTGGATAGAGCAGCAGCAAGCTGACTGAGGTCACCGCCTGCGTGTCCCACAGGCGTCCCCACAAATGCAGCCGACTCCACCCTGGCCCCCCCTCCCTCATTCTCTCTGCCTTGCTCAGGCAGGCACAGGGAAAAAGTAGCACGTTTTCTGCCTAAACAGATGTCCCATGGGGAATGAAATGTCAATCTTTTCATCTTGTAGGTACAGTCAGTCCTTGAGGTCGCCTCTTGGCGCCCCACCAGCATCTTTGAAACTAGCTTCAGGGGGTGGAATCTCCTCTTACTCAAGCATTGTACTTCCCCCAAAAACCAGTGGCCCCGTAACTCTCCCCTCTCCTTTCCCCAAGCTCTTTGTATGGAGGTTGCGGTGATAGCTATGTTACATCCTGATACCTTTAAGGCTTGGGAGGTGTCTGGGCCCAGTTGCTGAGGACTCTTTTTAGGACTCACTTAATCCCTATTGTTGTCAAGGCTCAGACTGCCCTGCCAAGTGACAGTAAAAGTTCAACTCACCATGCTGTTATATTTATATGTTGATAGAAGGAATAGTTTCTGATGCAGAGCAAAGTCCTTGAGAAGTCCTTGGCACAAGTAAAAATTAAATAAATATCCGTTCCTTTGCCCTTTCAAAAAAGGCTGAGATTCTAAGAGAAGGCTTACCAAAAGGAAGATGGTTTGTCACATGGACTTTAACAAAATGGATAGAATTGGAAAAATGTATTTCAGCCAAAAGAAGCGCATGAAAGGAGGTTGGGGTATAGAGAACTGGAGAGCAGATTTAGGGAAAGCCAGTAAACTTTTTGCTAGCAGAAAAGCAGGGTATAAGGTCAGAAAAACAGGCCGGAATCTCAGATCAGGAGGTTATTGAGGACAGGGTAAAGGAATCTGAATCTGGGCGGAATGGAAGGGCTTTTCAGCGTACAGAGTGACCTGTTGAAACTGGCAGATTCGGGGAAGTTGACTGTCAGGTGACACGTGGAATGGGGCGGAAGGAAGGAAACCAGAGAGGCAATGTTGGACCAATTTAAAATGGAAGGAGTCGGAGGGGTGGGATGTGGGAGAGCACATGGAAAGGAGAATATAAGCAATATTGGATCATTTGTGATTTTTGATGACTAATCTAACAGGATACAATATGCCAGCTGGTCCCAAATGCGTGCAGCATGACACTAATCCTACCAGATGCACCAAGTCAACAAAGGACTCTCTCTGGTCAAGTAAACTGAGGAAATGCAGCATCATGTGGTCCCCGCTTAGAAATTCATAGTTAAAGGAACAAGGCAGTTCCAAATGAAAAAACGCACACCTTGGTTCAGTCCAGCCTTTCCCCACATTCTTTGACCATAGAACCTCCTTTCGTATGACTCCTGTCAAACAGATGTCCGTGTTCCGAAACACACGCTTGGAAAACCACCATATCACGCCGTCTCTAGGAATAGACTGAAGTGTTGATTTGTAGACTAACATTGCATATTTCTTTACCAAGCATTAAAAACAAAATATAATTTATGAAGAACTCTATTTCTGAGAAGAAAATTGTTCTTCTTAGACTCACTAAACTTGAGCTATATCTCTTGAAACTTGACCTTTGTCTCATTCCAAATGAAATATCTTTTTGTAGCAGAAGATCAAGCACAAGTAGCTCCAATTTTGTAATTTTACAATAATTTCTGGGATTGACTTTTGTGGCTTTAAGAATGCATACATCAGTATCTGTGTCATCAGCTTCATGCCCAGAAGAAAAAGAGCTTAAAGTTTTTACTTTTAAGTGAGCACACACGAAGTAAGGGTTTTGTTCCAGAGACTAACATGAGGAGGGAGGGCTGTCGCACTAGTGTATTATTACACATCACAACTGCTAGCTAAAGATGTGTTTGAATATGAAAATAAGGCAGGTATCAATTACAGCTTACACACAAAGAAATATGAGGCTAAAGATGAGAATTTATTGGCTCAGGGTGGCTGGTGTATGATAGAACCCGGACTTGAGAGAACCAGGTCCGTGTTCTTTCTGATGAAGCACTCCTCCTTGTGCCCTGGCCTGCGTGGCTCAGCTGGCTGAATGTAGTCCTGAACAAAGCAAAAGGCCCCCAGTTGGATTCCCAGTCAGGGCATGTGCCTGGTTCTGGGCCGGGTCCCCAGCTGGGGCGCGTGCATACAAGCGACAACCATCAATGTTTCTCTCCCTCTCTTTCTCCCTCCCTTCCCCCCTCTCTAAAAATATATAAATAAAACCTTTAAAGCCTCCTCCTTAAAGAATAAAAGACAAATAACTACTTTTGTCAGATGTCAAAAGGACTTCCCCTTTGTCAATCATTCCAAACTCCAGAGGCCTGGCCACAGAAGCTCCTGTGCTCACAGTTCTTGGAGGGAGGTCCCGTCCTTCCACACAGTGAGTGTCGATGCGTGCAGTAAACGTGTCTGCCTTGCCTTTCATTGTTCACTGTATCCAATAAAGTATTTTTAACAATACAGAAGAAGCCACTAAACGGAAGGATGATTACCTCAGAGAATGAAACCACGCCACTCTGACTAGGGAGGGGCACTTTCATTCCTTCCCCTTTTTATTGAATTTATTGGGGTGGCACTGGTTAACAAATTAAACAGGTTTTAGGTGCACAACTGGGAGGGGTACTTTTAGTTTTCTGTCCGTATGTTTTATGTTCTCTTTTAGAGTATGTTCACTTTCCACAAGCCTATTTTAACTAACTGTTCTAATGTTTTTCAAAGCTGATAAGAATTGGTTTTAAAGAATGAAGGCATATCATTTACTTGATGGGCATGTACACTTCTGTCAAAAAAATTCAAACATACACATACTATAAAAAGACTGTCTCCACCACCGAACTGTGACAAACATTAACATTTTAGGGAAGGAAAACTGACCCTGTCGACCTGGAGCAACTGCGAGGTCTCAGGCTTTCCTGCCCGAACCCGTGCTGCTGCAGAAAGGGGCAGATGCTGCAACAGCTCGAAGCCTGCGCCGCCGTGCCCTGATGCGGAACAGGTGTGAGCCTCGGTTGCTGGGCAATGGATGAAACAGCAAACCCAGCTCCCTTCACTTCTACATTTATTTATCTAGATTAATGATGTAGGCCATCATAAACAAACAAGATATTTGTTATATAAATAGGATGGCTAATGCATGTCAGGAAATTTTAAGATTTTCCTTAGCATTCATGTGTACTTTCAGTGCTTTTAACCTGGAAAGAGATATATATTGTTTGGAAACCAAAATGAAAGTTTTATTGAAAGAGTACAATGCGATTTCCTTGCCTGGTGATAAATGGCACCGTGAGCCTTAAGGAGGTACATCGGGTTTGCTATCTGAGTAGTTTTGTAACAAATGGAAGCTGTAGGGTCATTCATTTATAGTGAAGTACAGAATGGTCTTGTCATTTAGAGGAGAAAATTCCAGGTTTTTCTTGGCTCTCATTCTCTACCAAAATTCAAAGGCAAATCAAATCCAAAAGGAATGTTTTAACCAATAAAATAATGTTCTGATTACAGCTCATTTAGAATGTGCTTGTTTATTTACAAGGGCTAAGAAGGCCATAAATGCAGTCCATCCCAAATGTTCTGTAAGATAGGACATCCACTGTCCGTCGTAATGGCCCTGCTACCCCACGTCAACAGTCGGTACAGAGGCTCCACCGTCTCTGAACAGATTGTTTCCGCAATTAGTATCTATGTACTAAGTTGGCAATAAAAACACATATAGGTCCATTTCCTGAGGCTCTACCTGCCAAAAGTGTTGCAGAAGTAAAATGAAATAGTAGATAATCACTTCAAGAGCAAAACGGAAAATGTCAGCCATGAAAAAACTGTCTAATAAAAATGATAGTATACATCAATACTGGCTTACTGGAGATTAGACTGAAGATCTCAAAAAATATTTTTATTATAGTCTTCTACTCTTTTGTTGATTATTATGGTAATTTACATTACCAGGAAAGTTTTGGAGCTTTGTATATGCGTAGCTGCTTCAGATACATGATGAATCAACCCATTTACTCATACAGTTCCAAACCTGACTACCATATTTACACATAGTCAGTTCCATCAAACAGTCAACCTAATAGAAATTATCCAGTTGGTTGTGAGTGTGAGTGTGTGACAGCCTGAACGAAGGCTCTTACCAAAAACTGTTTTCTTCTACTTTGTCCACATATCATTCAGCTATTAATTGGTGAGATTATCTTATTACAAAGGCCAGTTTAAGAAAATTCTGTTAGGGTTCTCAGCAAGATGGCACAATTGGAAGCCCCAGACCTTGGTACCTGCCACAGAGACACCAACACAACAGTACACAGAACAGGTTTTTTTGTGAGAAATCTACAAACCAGTTAAGAGGCATCTGCACTCCTGGTGAGCTCAAAACCAGCCACACTGGAGCCAGCAGGAAAATTCATGGCACCCTCTTGCCACAGTCCCTCCCCCGACACAGAGCCACCTTCTCACTGGGAAGAGAAAGAGAAGACTGGGCCCTACATCATATATATGTATATGTTAAGCACGCGCGCGCGCACACACACACACACACACACATATATATTTAAAAATTGAGGTAAGGAAGCACTACCTGAGAAATTGGCTTCTATCTTGCCTGCTGATGGGACCAAGCACACTCTAGCTGCCTGGGGCCACGGAGAGCAGACAGGAGCCAGGCAGCCCGCTGCTGCTCCAGAACACCCGTGGCAGGCAGGCAGGGCCAGTGCAGCTGGGCGGCCCCTCCCTCGGGGGAGAGAAGAGAATGGATGTGCATCCAGTGTTCTGGCTTTTCAAGGGGCTGCACAAGGGACTAGTTTCTATCTCTCCTCCATGACGTTGGTCTAGGTAGTGATTTCTTGGATAGACACCAAAAGCTCAGGCAACAGAAGCAAAAATGGACAAGTGGTACTACACGAACCTCAAATCTTCTTCATAGTAAAGGAAACAGTGGAGTAAAAACAGCAACCTATGAATGGGAGGAAATATTTGCAAATCATATATCTGACAAGGAGTTAATATCCTAAATACATAAGCAACTCCTACAATTCAACAGAAAAAAATAATAGTAATAACTCAAATTTAAAGTGGGCAAAGTAAATAGACATTTCTCTAAAGAAAATATATAAATGGACATTAGATATATGAAAATATGCTCAACATCAGTAACCATCAGAGAAATGCAAATCAAAACCATAGTGAGATACTACCTCACACTTGTTTTGATGGACATTATCAAAAATAACAAACAACAAGTGTTATTTTCAAAAGCTTCTTAACAAAGAAAAGCCCAGCATCTGGTAGCTTTACTGGTGAACTCTACCAAAACATGTAAGGGAGGTTGTGGAGAAATTGGAACACGTGTACACTGCTGGTGGGAATGTAAAATCATGCAGCCTCTATGGAGAACAGTGTGGCTTCTCCAAAAATTTGAAAAAGTACTACTGTATGATCCAGCAATTCCATGTCTGGATATTCATCAAAAGTATTAAAATCAAGATCTTAAGAAGGTATTTTCATGCTCATAGTGTTCTTCACAGTATTCTTCACAGTGGCCAAGGGGTGAAAACAACCTAAATGTCCACAGACAGATGAATGGATAAAGAAAATGTGGTGAATACCTACAGTGGAATATTACCTAGCCATGAAAAGGGAAAGGCTGCCATGTGCTACAACATGGATGAACCTGTAGGACATCATGCTAAGTGGAATAATCCAGTCACAGGACAGCCGCTGCATGATTCCACTTGTATCTATCTGACGTCGTCACAGCAGAAGGCAGAACGGTAGTTGGCGTGGGCTGCAGCTGCTGTTCAGTGGCCACAACGTTCTGGTTACACGAGATGAAGTTCTGGAAGCAGAAGTCCGCAGGACAGCACTGTGCCGATGGCTAACCATACTGTGCACCAGAATTCTGTTTCAAAGGTAGATCTCCTATTGTGTGTGTTTTTACCAGAGTTTTTTTAAAGCCTAACTAGTCCGATCTTCTACATCAACATTCTCATAACAAATGGGGAGTGTTAGTATGAGGCAGATTCGCATTGAATAAGGTAAGATGAAAGTATAGTAAGATCATTAAAATTTTCTAAGACTGATGATGCTTTCTGGAAAAAAATGCAAGGTCCAGCAGAAGTAACACCTGCTGCAGTGTGGCTGGTAGGGTGATAATATGGGTGTGATCATTTCTAGTTTTAATTTGAACATTTCACCTGAAATGTCATGTGGTGTGCTTGAGTGTGGTATTATGTTACAGAATTACAGGCTTCTGATTGTGTAATAAAAGATTTTATAATGAAAAGGGGGCGTTATTTGTGCCAGACCCTGTACATGACTATACTACATTGAAATGCAGCTTTCAATTACCTCTGCTTATATATTTATTTTCAAAAGTATGAAAATGATATTTATTATGGTTATCAGAGGAAATGTTCCTTTACTGTATTTTAGCACTTGCTGAATAAATAGCACTTGCTATTTGTGATTTATTCTATCGCAGGGATCTTTCAAATGTAATTTTGTCATGGCAGGTACATTAAAGAAACTGCTTTCTTTTTTTATTTTTTTTAAAGATTTTATGTATTCATTTTAGGCAGAGTGGAAGGGAGGGAGAAAGAGAGGGGAGAGAAACATCAATGTGTGGTGGCCTCCCATGTGCCCCCCACTGGGGACCCGACCTAGCCCACAACCCAGGCATGAGCCCTGACTGGGAATCGAACCAGCAACCCTTTGGTTCACAGGCCGGTGCTCAATCCACTGGCCACACCAGCCAGGGCTGTTTTCTTGACATGTATGCTGTGTTCACAACACTCTCTGTTCTTTCTTGGATGGCTGAAGTTTTAATAGTGACAAACTACTTTGTTTGAAGTAAAATCCAGTACTACTTAATATTTAATAGTTTTTTATTTGAGTAATAATGATTTTATATAAACTTTCATCAGAATTTATTCAACGTTATCATCATTGTAAAACTGTGTGACCTGTATGCATTTTTAAGTACTTTTTATTGATTGTGCTATTACAGTTGTCCCAATTTTTCCCCCTTTATTCCCCCTCCACCCTGCACCCACCAACCCACCAGCTTCCCCCATCTCACACTTAGTTCATGTCCATGGGTCATACATATAAGTTCTTTGACTTATCTGTTTCCTATACCATTCTTAACCTCTTCCCATCTATTTTATGCCCATCAATTATGCTTCTTATTCCCTGTACCTTCCCCCCATTCTTCCCCTACCCTCCCCACTGAAAACCTTCCACGTGATGTCCATTTCTCTGATTCTGTTCCTGTTCTAGTTGTTTGTTTAATTTTTGTTTTATTTTGTTTGTTTGTTTTTAGATTCAGTTGTTGATCATTGTGGGTTTGTTGTCATTTTAATTGTTCATAGTTTTTGATCTCCTATTTCTTAGAATTTAAAGAACAAGTTAAAAATACCAATACAGGTAAATAGTAATACTCAAATGCCACATGTTTATCTACAAATATCCTACATTATATTTATTGCTTGCTAAACTTTCTCTTCTCTTCATACAACACGAGCATACCTGCCAGATCACAGCAAACCCATAATTTGCATGATTAGCATCAGTATTTCCATTTACTCTGAATGTATAGCTCATATTTATCTGAGTATTTACTCATGGAGTCCTCATTTCTTTAAGTATTCTACCACCACTTGAATTCTGAAAATAAAGAAAATTTTTCTTTCCAAATTCTTAGACATGCTTTCCTCTCCAGATTTAAGACAGCAAACAGTTGCCAACAGAAGCTTTAAGAAAGCCAGTTTTGTACCCAGAGGCTATAGGATTGAAGGAATTATGTAGACATCATTCTAAAATTTGTACTGAAGTATCTGATTTGGCTCTGCGGCCCAAAGCTCATCAGATAATTTCCAGAGCTATAATTTATTTTTAGTTATAAGACCTTAGTCAGTTACTGGGGAAAAAAGAGATCTATTTTTCACCCCTCTCAAGTTTTGCCAGTAATGCTTCCATGTACTGTTAAACTATTGGCACATTTTGCTCCCAGAGGATAGATTTTGCTTGGCATCCTGAGGAAGTTTGATATATTTAAGAAGGTGAGAAGTACACATTGGCATCATTTAAACAACATAAGTCTAAACCCAAATTGGCTTTTACATGCCAGAGATGCGAAACGAGCCAACTGTCTAATAGTACACAATGACTGTTCAACTCCGTGAGACGACTTCGGCGAAACAGTGTGGTGTGTGTTTCATCCTGAACCGTTTAGATGCAGTTACGCCTTACGGTGCCTCGATAACAGAGGCAAGTTGTCCATGGCTCTCACATAAGCAGATACGAATAACATTGAAATGTTAGTCATTCTGGAGTCGAATAAAAAATAAGAATATTGCTTTAGTTCAAAGCTCCTCTTCCGCAGCCTCTGTGTTGCCAACAAATGTGAGATACGAAAGTAAATTTGAGGTTGATGATTGTAGATAGTGAGCCTCTGAACTTATTTTAATAAAATAAATTTGGATATTTACGTGAGTTGGCGAAACATTACAGGTTTCCTTTTGTTTTCAGACTTTTAAATATGTATACTATTAATTTTTAACTGGACCAAACACTTAGTGTGTATGTGTAAAATATGTATGTATATGCGATGCTGTTGCAAGCCAGGGTTGGAAAGATAAACATAGAAAGAAAAAGAAAGTCTTTAAAGAGCCTGCAGTCACGTGGGGTGCCCTGAAGCACAAGAGCATGGGTACTAACCTAAAGCAAAGTCGACACTGCTTGTGTTTTCACGCAGATAAAACCCAAAAGACAGCGTGGCAGGAGAGAGTGAGAGAACGTGGGTGGTGGTAGAGATGTGTTAGAAAGGATGTCCTGGGAGCCTCATGTAAATAGACTTGAAAGAACGACCCCTATGGTAGGGGAAGCAGAGGAATAGAAATAAGCACGGAAGCCAGAGAGCGTGGAGAGGGAGAGGTGGAGGGGAGGAGGGTGAAGTTATGTTGCAAAGGCACTTTTCTCTCTGTTACCCAGTCAAGGGGAAAGGACTAGATATGATGTACAGCATGTGTAAGATACATTTGAAATGATCATAATATATTAATTCCACAACCTACATAAAATTCTCTTTGGGTAATTTGGGGCCACTGCAGAGATAAGCAGTCATCCTACAATCAAACTGGGATGCATTGAGAAGATAATGTCTCTCCACTCTGGAGAGCTTGCCATTGGTAATTAAGTCACCCTGGATAGAGGAAAGCAGCAGTAGCTTTAAATATGAGTCCCAGAAAAAAAGTCATAAAAACAGATGCTCTAAACTTGGCTGCTTCTCTCATAGGCAGCCCTTTGTAGTATGTTCCAGAGTGAGTAGCAGCAGGGGTTTGCTTATTTAACAACAATCAATGATTTTTGCAAGCAGCCAAGGAGCCAGGCAATGGAAAAGAAAGTTGGAAGATCAGTTAGTGTCAAGTCATGAAAGCCTTCTTTATATGTACTGCCAAACAACTTCTCTACATGATGAAGTGAACTAAAGCATAGGAATTATTACTTAAAGTTGTATTTGGACTATTTCCAAAAAAGAGCTTTTTTATAATATGCAAAACAGAATAGTTTACAATTGTATCTTATCACTTCTTTTAGGTACAGGCAACTGGAGATAATTTTAGAACATCCTCCAAATGTTTTCTTTTTTCTTCAATAAGCATGTCCTTTTGCTGTGTTCCCACACAGTAGTAGTAAATATGATTTCTTCCTCTTATCTAAATAAATTCCTCTACAGCAAAGTAAACCCAGCTCTTACAGCATAGATTTCTGGTTGACATCTACAATAATGAGCACGGAACTGTATATATTGTTGGTGTCCTTTGCTCCCCACACACATCAGGCTTAGAGAATTTATAAACATGGTAGGCAGAAAGACTAGTAGATAAGAAACAGTCACAATAAAGTGTAAAATTGTACAGAGTGGTCTGTGGCAGCAATTTTTAACCAGTGCGCTGCAAGAATTTTTAAAACATGCAATAATACCTCACTATTTAGTCAGGGGTACTGATCTCTTTTCCCTTAGATTGTTAAGTTAAAAAATGACAACAATCAGCACAACAATAGCCGTCCAGCATGAATGAATCAAAATTATACCTACTATTGTCAGATCAGCAAAAAATACAATATATTTCTGGTATAGCACAAAATTACAGTAATTAGTTCATGTGTGCTATGAGATGAAAAAGGTTGAAGATCTTTGGTCTGTGGTTGTAGTTCAATACGGAAAGTCAGCTAGGTCTAAATAGTAAGGAGGGTGCCAGGACTTGGCCAGACCTTGAATTGTGGTAGAATTCGGAAACCATTGAAAGAGGGAGGTTTTCCTGTGAGGGAAAAGCCTGCATAACTGCAAGGACATTTGAATGCTGATAGCAGACTTGGGAGTCTAGAAACTGGCCTGACTGAAGAAAATTTGATTGTGTTGGAGAAACTAACTGTGATGGGGATGATTTGTAGACTGCCTTGGAAACCATGGAGGATATGGAGAACCATTGCAGGTTCTTGGCGATAAGGTAAAAACAACATTTAATAAATGTCAGTATGGTAGAAGTATGCAGTATGAATGGGTAGAGGCAGGTAAGATTCAGGGATGCATTTAAGTGTGATGTTATGAAAGTGCCAAAACTGTAGTAAAATGAAGAAGGAAAGAGACACGTTAAATTCCTTCCAATAAATAGTCAACAAGGCTTCAACACAGATCAGTTATAAAATGAAGAAAATGTTATAAAAATGCACCTGTTATATGTGGACCTGAATTTTCTGTACATGTCCACATAACCCTTATTCCAAATTACCTCCTCTACCATTGCTTTCTAATTCTAATAAGTGATCTTTTGAACATTCATTATTTAATGTCTCTGTTTAGCCTATCAGGAGAATTTGGAGGCTTTTACATGTACTTAAACTGGGTCTCTGTGGAGTGTAGGTAAAAAGATGAAAGGAACTGTGGGTGAGAGAAGAAGGAAGGAGAAATAGATAAATTCAACTGTATAGTAAATAATTCCTGTAACTGTGGGAAAAAACTAAATAGATGCTTTCATTGGACATTATCAGGGCTACTTATTCCCTTCTGTGAACTTCCACGAACCTTTATAATTTTAATCACATTGATGGAAGTACTTCCTAGAAGCGTGTTACTTGCTTGGTAGATATTCTTCCAACTGTGTTGCTGGCACAACAGCACTTCCAGGAACGGGAGACGGACTGGTGGTGGCGCTCAGCCTCAGTGAGGGTAGCGGAGGCTCTCGAGGGTTGCACATTAGGCCCTTTCTGGACTCCAGAGAAACTTAAGATTTTCAGAGCGCTGGCACCTCCAGCAAAGCATTCTTCTTGCGGCATGGATAACTCACTCTCACTCAAAAGCGCTTCATCCCTCCCTCAGTGGTCTTTCCCCCAGGCTAACTGGGCTGCAGTCATTGGGTTTTCAACGTTCTTGATTGTCTTGCCTGGAGGTACAGCCTGACTCTGGTGGAGCTGACCTGTTGCCCTGGTCCTGTTCCTCAGCTCGCTCCTCCAGAGGTTTTCTTCCAGAAGTATTGGAGATTTTTGTTTTGCTTTTTGTTTTTACATTTTCTGCCTAGTACCTGCAAGTCCTCAGAGAGTGAGAAATGTATCTTCATGTCAGAATCTCTCCCTCATAGCATGTTCCTTCAGTGTCTCTGCAGTAAAAATCCAGGCTTCTTTGTCTTTACTCCGCTGATTTGCCTGATTGTTCAGTTCTGTGTCCATGTTAAATTCCCTGTATTCATGGTTCACCTTTCTTTCTGTAGCCTTTAGGCAGACATGAATGTAACTGGAATATACTAGAAAAAGAATACACTTTCTTTAAAAAACTCCATGGAGACAATTCTCCTTCCTCCAGTATCTCTCATTGTCAGTATTGCTACTGATGATTTTATTTATTTTTTTTTATGATTCAGCATTCTTTTTTTTTTAAGACTTTATTTATTTATTTTTAGGGAGGGAAGGGGGGGGAGAGAGAGAGAGAGAGAGAGAGAAACATCAATGTGTGGTTGCTGGGGGCGTGGCCTGCAACCCAGGCATGTGCCCTGACTAGGAATCGAACCTGCGATGCTTTGGTTCGCAGCCCACGCTCAATCTACTGAGCTATGCCAGGCAGGGCTGCTACTGACAATTTTATATAAACTTTATAAAATTTTAAAGGCTGAAAGAATCTAGGAAATCACCAAGTTCTTTTTTTAAATACATTTTATTGATTATGCTATTATAGTTGTCCCATTTTTTCTCCCCTCTATTCCCCTCTGCCCTGCACCCCCCCACACACACATACACCAGCATTTCCCCCCGTAGTTCATGTCCATGGGTCGTACATATAAGTTCTTTGGCTTCTCCATTTCTCATACTATTCTTAACCTCCCCCTGTCTACTTTGTACCTGCCATTTACGCTTCTTATTCCCTATACCTCCTCTCTCATCCCCCTCTCCCCCTCCCTGCTGTTAACCCTTCGTGTGATCTCCATTTCTCTGGTTCTGTTCCTGTTCTAGTTGTTTGCTTAGTTTTTGTTTTGGGTTTTTTTTAGGTTCAGTTGTTGATAGTTGTGAGTTTGTTGTGATTTTACTGTTCATAGTTTTTGATCTTCTTCTTTTTCTTAGGTAAGTCCCTTTAACATTTCATATAATAGGGGCTTGGTGATGATGAACTCCTTTAACTTGACCTTATCTGGAGAGCACTTGACTTGCCTTTCATGACTTCCAATACTTCTTTCCAACCCCTTCTGGCCTGCAAGGTTTCTCTTAAGAAATCAGCTGATAGTCTTATGGGAACTCCTTTGCAGGTAACTGTCTCCATATCTCTTGCTGCTTTTAAGATTCTCTCCTGATCTTTAATCTTGGGTAATGTAATTATCATATGCCTTGGTGTGTGCTTCCTTGGGTCCAACTTCTTTGGGACTGTCTGAGCTTCCTGGACTTCCTGGAAGTCTGTTTGCTTTGCCAGATTGGGGAAGTTCTCCAGTATTTTTCCAAATAGGTTTTCAATTTCTTGCTCTTCCTCTTCTCCTTCTGGCACCCCTGTGATTTGTATATTGAATGTTTAAAGTTATCCTGGAGGTTCCTAAGCCTCTTCTCATATTTTTGAATTCTTGTTTCTTCATTGTGTTCTGATTGAATGTTTATTTCTTCCTTCTGGTCTAAAATGTTGATTTGAGTCCCAGTTTTTTTCCCTTCACTGTTGGTTCCCTATATATTTTTCTTTATTTCACTTTGCATAGTTTGTGACCTTATTCAACCATTTCTGTGAGCATTCTGATTACCAGTGTTTTGAACTGCGCATCTGATAGGTTGGCTGTCTCTCCATCACTTAGTTCTATTTTTGGAGCGTTGATCTGTTCTTTCATTTGAGCCATATTTCTTTGACTTGGCAGGCCTTTAGGTTATAAGGGGCAGAGCCTTATGTATTCGCCAGGGTGGGGCAACACACATCACTGTGTTGTGGCACAGTATGTCAGGGAGGGGTCTGAGAGGGAACAATGGTGCTTGCTCGGCAGCCGGCTTTCAGTCACTTCCTCCTGAACCCACAAGCAAATTGGGCCCTTCTGGTGCTGATTCTGTGTGGGTGGGTTTGTGTACATTCTAGTATCCTGTGGGTCCCTCCACTGAACTCCCCTGTGGGGCTGGGAGTTTCACCCACTGCTGCAGGTGAAACCCCCACAGGTTTTTACAGCCAGAGGTTTCGAGGCCGTGTTTCCCCATGAGAAAACCCTATGTTGCACAGTCTCTTTCCCAAGTTGTTCTTCCCAGTTTATCTGCTCGCAAATTTGGAGCCACCCAGTCGGCCAGCCACCACCTCACCCACCTGGTCCTCCAGCCTCCAGCTGGCTGCATCCTCTCCACCCCGGCTACCCATCTCCTCCCTCCCACTGGTCTGAATGAATGTTTCTTCTGTAACTCCTTGGTTGATGGACATCCATACAGTTCAATTCTTTGGCAGTTCTGGTTATTTTTTGTTTTTAAATTTCTTGTTGTCCTTTTGGTTGTGCAAGGAGGTAAAGTGTGTCTACGAATGCCGCCATCTTGGTTGGAATTTCAGTTGGAAATCACCAAGTTCTTACCTTTTATTAAAGGTTTTGTTTATTTATTTATTTTTAGAGAGAGGGGAAGGGAGGGAAAAAGAGAAGGAGAGATGCATTGATGTGTGAGAGAAACATTGATCATTTGCCTCTCCCACGCCCCCATCTGGGGTCTCGCCCGCAATCCAGGCATGTGCCCTGACTGGGAATCAAACTGGCAACCTTTTGGTTCACAGGCCAACGCTCAATCCACTGAGCCACACCAGCTAGGGCCTTACTTTTCATTTTGTGTATGAGAAGGTTAAATCTTAAAGAGCTATATACTATTCACATTCGAAATCTTCTCAAGTCAAGGTAATATGTGCATTTTAAATAATGACTTACTAACAAATCCACTGGTGAAAATTGGCTTTGACACCTATTTGTAAAGCTGACTCTGGCTATAGCCAAGAACAAAACCCAAAGCTCTTTTAAGGGCTTCTTTCACACATTAATTAAATTTCTACCTTATGTCCAACACCCTTCCAACCTAAAAATTAATACCAAACGCTACATAAAATCTTCTTTCTAGCCACCCCTTGTCAGTCATGTGTCCTCTCCCAGCCTACATTGTGGAAAACCCAAGAGAAGCAGAGGGAACCAGTGCTCTGGTGTCAGGGAAGAGAAGCACAGAAAACGGAGCTGCTGTTGATGCCGCGTGAGGAGGGATGGGGGCGGGGCTCACTCCCGTCAGAAAGCCTGACCCGGGAGGAATAAGAGGAAGACTGCATACCGGAGTTTGACATTGAACATAAACTCAGTAAATACTTTCTGAATGAGTAAAATGAATTGAGTCAGTGAACCACAGACTCAAAGATCTATCTATCTCACCCTAGTCTAAGCAACCTCAAGGATATGTCCATTTGAGGATCTGAAAGAACTTTGAAATCCACCTAAACCACTACCATAGGAGTCACCCAGTCTCATTTGTACCTCACTTCCAGCCCCTTCACCAGCCCATCAACTCTAACTTTACGGCATCCCAGGTCTAACTGAAAGTCTTCCCTCAAAAAAGATTTAAAATGTAGATAGTTTATCACAATGTCAGTTAATCCCTCTCTTGTAAAAGCTGTGAACAGAGAAAGGGAAAGCTATTGAGCTCATGTTACTTATAACATTTATTATCTAAACTAGTCAGGGATACTACAGAAAAAGAAAAATGTAGATCAGTTTCACTTGTGATCCTAGGTACAAAAATTGTAAATCAACCATTGTCAAATAGAATTTGTCAATTCATTCTCTCCTCCCTCTCTCTCTCTCTCTTCACACACACACACACACACACCATTACTAAGTAGGGTTTCTGTCATAAAAACAGGAATGGTTCAACATCACCATGGAGAAAAGTGCTTGATAAAATGTAGCACTCATTCTTGGTAATTAAGAACAATCTTTTTTCTAGGAAACAATGTAAACTTAATTTCTTATCCTGCTAGTGGGTGACCATCAGGAACAAAGAGGAAGCTTTTTTTTAGTAGTGAAAATGTAGAGACGTTTCTAGTAAAGTCAGGAATAAGAATGCCCACTCTCTACAAATCTATCTACCATTGTTACTAGAGATGCTGACCACCTGAGTAACATCTCCCCCCCAAAAAAAGGACAAGAAATAAGTATGATTAGCATTAGCATTAGAATAAGGTCAGCTGTCCTCATTGTCAGAGGCTGTGGCTGTTCACATCGAGGATCCACAAACTCTTAGAGAATGCAGCAGTGTCGCCACACACAGATCTGGCACTGTGACTTCCATCCACGGAACCTTGGTAATTACTTAGTCTGTCTGTACTGCAGCTTACACACCTGTAAAATCCTACTGGAAAGATTAAATGTCTTAACCCGTGTAAAGTGTCTGGTAGCTTAAAAGTATTATGTACATATTAGCTACTCTTATTATCAGCATTAATATACTATATTTAGTAACCCTCATATTCCAGGCATACCTCATTAGAAAATACAATATTAAGAATAGCTAATGATTATTCATCAGCTCATGTTAGTCTGCTCATTAAAAAAATCCACACAGCTTTTCAAATCGGTCAGTGTAAAACTGCTCATGGTGGCCTCTGAGACCCACGTGGTCTTGCCCTGCACTGTGAACTGTCCTCCTCGTTCTCTTCATCTCAGATATGTTGGCCTCCTCCCCCTCCCTAGAGTGTGCCACACACTCCACCACTGGGGACCTGGCTTTGCTGTTGCCTCTGCCTGGGACACTGTTTATCCTAGATCCATGTGGATTGCTCCTCTGCTTCCTTTTGGGTCTCCTATCACCCTATAGCAGTGGCTACTATTTATTAAGTACCAGGCCTAGAAAGTGTTTGTATGAGTGGAGGCAAATAGTGTGCTTAGTGCTAGAAAGGGTGCCTGATACACCAGAGAACTCAGTGTTTGTTGGATAAAAAGTTTAAAATCTGCTAAGAGCTCATTATGTGCCAGGCACTGATCTAGATGATTTTTCACTGTAATCCTCACAACAGATGCTATTAAGTAGGTGCCATTACTATCCCCAATTTACTGTTGAGAAAACTGAGGAACTGAGAGGCTAAGTAACTTGGATCCTGGAATTACCCAGCGGGTAAATTGCAACATGCTTTTTGCTCCTATGGCAACAAACTATAAAGCACTTGAGATGAACATCTTTTCTCCATAAAAGATGCACAAGATCTTTATGGAGAAAAGTTTTATAACTGTATTGAAGACCTTTTAATACCTTTTAGATTATATGTTCATAAACTCAATATAAAAATATGAAATTCAGTGCAACTGTAGCCAAATTCTTGGAGTTTTTCTGTTGGACACCTGAAGCTTACATAATACTGTAAGCCAATGTTACCTGAGTAATAATTTCAGGGGACAAATCTGAGCATGTCACCTCTCGTGATGGAAACCCTTCACTGGCTCACCATCACCTCCGAGTGAAAGCCTTCCGTGTACGGCCCTCCAATGCTCATCTTTATGGCTGCTTGTTTCCTCGCACAGACCCTGACCTCCAGCTGCGCCAAACAAGCCGGCCTGCTTGCCACACCCCTCTTTGACTTCGCATTTGCTGTTTTCTTCTCTTAAGAGTCTGACTGCCTAACTCTAACTTGCCCTGTAAATTCAGCTGAGCCCAGACTGGTGTAGTTTGGTGGGTTGGGCATCATCCTGTGAACCAAAGGGTCACGGGTTTGATTCCCAGCCAAGGCACAGGCCTGGGTTGTGGGCCAGGTCCCCCGTTGGGGGTGTGCAAGAGGCAGCTGCATATCAGTGTTTCTCTCCCTCTCTTCCCCTCTCTCTAAAAATAAATAAATAAAATCTTTTAAAACAAATGAATGAATGAATGAATACACTCAACTGGAGCAGCGCCTGCTCTTCAAAGCCTTCCCCTCATCTGCTCAGTGACACACAATGACTTCAGCACTTTCTATATGACTCCTTTGCAGAACATTCTTTGGGTCAAGGACTACTTGTATCTCCAGCTAGCTCGTTTCTTTGTAGATAGTAGGTGCTTAATAAATGCTTGTTGAGGAAGGAAGGGACAGAAAAAAGGAAAGCAGAAAGGGAGGATTTTAAGTTATATAAATATCATGCAAATAGACTCTTCCCTAACTTTGCTCCTGCATTTCTGTGACTCCAAGCTCTTGGCACATGTGTATAATTGATTTCTTTTACCCGGTTCTTTGATTGTCCTTTAACATAGACGAATCATTAATATCAATTAACCGAGGAACATTAAAAAGCTGTCCACTTCAACATAAACTCTTCTGGTAAACATGGTATCGAGCCATATTGAGGCTGTGAGATGCTTGTCTCCTTTTAACCTTCAGAGAATCTGCTAATCTAATGAAATCTGAAAGTAGCACCAAAGACTATTGTTTTAAAAATGTGTGCCATCTTAAACAAAGAAATCAAAATATGCCTCCCATTTACTGATTGGTTTCCTCTATATAATATACTGAGAAGTTAAATTGTTATTTTTTTGCCTACACCCAGAGTGTGGGAAGTCTTGGAAGGGGTTAATAAATTAGCCCCTGGGTTTTGGGTCTGCTTCGGGTGCAGTAAGAAGAAATTTGTGAGGGAAAATAGGGGAAGCCTAAGGCTAGTGAAAGAGGGAAGGTCCTGGTTACATTTTTCCCTCAATGAATCCTTTCCAAGGCAGACTGCAGATTTTTTCACATCTACCAAGCCAAGCCCGGTATTTTTAGTAACAGTAACAGAGCAAGCAGCCTGTCGTTTGGAAGCTGACTAATAAGCATACTGTTCCTCTTACACACAATATGCTACACATCTTTATTTCCACTCATCCTTACAGAAGCTCTTCAGCTCTCCATGTTTCTTTAAGGAGATGACAGGAGTACCGGTTAATAAGCTCTCGGGGTTATTCAGTAACCCTCTTCAGTCTCATTTCCTGAACTTGAAAACACTCATGCATGTGCACACACGCACACTAAACTTTGTCAGAGGTGAAGCACTTCAAATGCCACTTGAATGTGATTAAAAGAACCCTGGGCCTGATAGGACTCATTACACGAGGTGCCAGGCCTGACTGTTCGCTCAGACTTCGGTCTCAGAGAAGAAAATGGCGTGGTGCGGGAAGAAAGGAAGGCTCATGGAACTGGAGGTTAACAGTTATTGTATTTCTATAAAAGCGTGTGCTGGACATACCATTTTAAAACAAAAAAAAGTAACAGAATTTCTTATTACAGAAATACATGCTAGAAAAAGTCTCATTTCTTTGGCTTCAGATAAGAAATCAAACTCTATTTGACATATGGTTGCTCCTAGTTTCTTGTCTGGAAGTACCTCTGTTCCCTTCTTAGTCATTATAATTTTCTACAAAAATTCAGAAAACTCTTAAGCAATTTTATGTTTAATATCATTGGTACATTTTATGTTTAATTCCAAGTCACACTGTGGTTAATACTGTTATTTTTCAATGCAGTTATAAAAGTCTTCCAGTACAGCCTAAAGTTATTCTAACTCTCTAATCCCAGAGAGTGTTCACAGTTCTATCCTGTGGTTGAATCCACTCCTAGGTAAATTCCTCAAGGAGTTATTATAAAATAACATCCCAGGTTCACTAATTTAATTTGTGAATTTCATGTTCATTCTTTCTCATTCCAGTAGTGGGGTCTATTTGAGGTATGTGGTGGCATAGCTAAGAGGTTAATGGATGTTGAAATCAAATGGATAGACTTGTAGGAATTTAAGATTGTAAATCTGAGGTTCCATGGATGGTAATTGCACTCACTCTGTGTTCCAACTACACTAGACTCTTCGGACCACGGAAGCTGTCAGCATAGAAAGTTCTCTGCTTTTGCATTTTTTTTATCCAACCCAAGTTTTATCAGGCAGTGTGTGTTACAAGAGATTGTGTAAGACCTCACCTCACGCTAAAACATTTTAGATGAAATGATTAGGCTTTAATTTTCATTCTGTTGTTAGTGATATGTTGACAAGGAAGGTGGAACTTTTAATTTAAGAAAAATAACATTTAAAGATCTGCAAGCCCATGTCAGTATTATATAACCTATGTCATCTTCCTATTGCTAGACAAGTGACTTACTTATCTATCATTCTGTTCAGTAAAAATTAACAAAATTGTTTAATATGATTTTATTTAAATGACTATACATGTTGAAAAACTAACATTATATTCTAGAGAGTATGGGAGAATAAATAGTAATGGAAAAATACCATAAAAATAAAAGTAAAATAATAAACAAATGGCAAAAAGAGGTTATACCTAGTGTACCCACCTAATGACTTAATCCTTCTCCCAAGTATATAATTTACAAATCAAGAAATTCTTCTCCATTGACGTTTTCCTGTAGTAGAAAGGGAACTTAGAGAATTTATGTGTTTAGTCTTTCTTTTGCTTTGAGGTACTGTGAATGTTTAATGCATAATTCCACAAGAAGACTCTGCTTAAAAATAATTGGTCCTATCCTGAATGGCAGGCTGGACCACTTGTGTGGTAACATTAGCGTTACCTGATCGGGGTAAGAAAAGTGTATCACATATGGATACTCAAACTACATTTTCTTTTTTTTTTTAAGTTTTATTACAAAAGGTGGCTGAAATAAGAATTCACTTTCCTTCTCCAAAGCTATCAAAAATGTATAATTCTATTACTATGTAAACCACATCTTCTTTGAAACTCCTGCTAAGGACAACACAGCCTGTCGCTTTGTGTTTATAATGCTCACTTCCACGCAGCACTCATATCGTTTTTCCTGTGTCGTCATAGCTTTCTTAAGTGTTTGCTGATTACCCACTTGAGTAGCTTGTATTCATCAGCCTCAGTGACTGTATTCAGTCATCAGAAATATCGATGAGCCTGACAGCCATAATTAAATGATATGTGCCCATATTTCTACTTTTCTTGGGATGAACTATTTATCACCTCAACTTCCAGCAAATTAGTCACTAGCCTCTCCAATGCTTGCGAAATAGAAACTCTCCCCATCTACATGGACACTGGAAAAGCTGAAGTTTGGACTAAGTGATATCTTTGACCTGCTTTTTTCCAAATGGTACGACTTTGAAAACACCCATGTCGCCACATTACATGTGGCATTGATATTCTAGACCCTCTTTTCCTCTGAGTTTTATGGTCTTTCCAGGATGTGTCTGATCCTGGAAAGAAGACTCTGTGAGCTCCTCTCAGCAGACGGGGTTATGACTCGCCGCCCTCGCTTTGTCTTTCGTGCTCTGGCAGACCCGGCCCGTAAGTAGGCCGGGTCGTGGTTAAGTATGGATTTATAAAAACAGGAGGAGGGAAGACTTATGAAGGATTTATAATGGAATCCGTTTAAGTATAAGTCCAACAGTGTATCTCGTTCCGTAACAACTTAATTCAGATGCAACTTTTCAGGAATTAATCTACCCGTAAACCTAAGTGTACTTAGGACACTTCCTGAAATATTCTGACGTCTCTAAAGGAAAACTAACCTCAAATCATTATGATTTAATTTTTAACCTGATTACATTATGCTCATGATGGAAGGGCCCAGCCAACCTTCTACTAGAATGTGGTGTATTTCTGAATATGACTTAATGCTTTTTCTGTCCAAAGTGGACGTGGTTTAATAATTTACTGCAGTTTTCTAACAGCTTAGCTCAGGATGCCCCCACCAGCTGCACATCACCCAGAGTGAGGAACAGGCTTCATTATTTTTTCAGTATTTTATGAACCTTTATCCCCCTTGGGAATTAAACTCTATGTTCCACCCTATGATTAGGTACCCCCTTTTTTGGACATTTTATCAACTCAAAGTCTGTTAAGACGCTCCTTACAGTTATAAAACTGTTGTTCATTTATTTTTTTGTTTTTGATAAAATAAAATACTCAA